>CM068316.1:48993043-49138043 GCA_034766995.1 Acanthacorydalis orientalis
AACTAATTTACTAATTACAAATACAATAATAAAATGAAAACTCTTTTGTGTCAGAGGTACAACAGATTATTTTGAATTCGAACAAACATACTGCACAATAACTCTACTTGACTATTTTCACCTATTACTAATTCCCGTTATATTTATTGGAAATAATGACGAAAACAAAAACGTTTCAATTTTTATTGGAAGGTAAGGAAAATATTTCAACACTATTGTATTTATAAATGTAACAATTGGATATTGTCTGTCGACAAATAATAACATGTATCAAAATTTCGTCTACGAAGGTCTACGGATGAGTATGTCAAGTGGTTTCGGTAGACATTTTTCTTAGTAACGGAACAGACTCAAACTCGTGACCTATTAGTCACCAGTCTGACGTGTTAACTGTTATATACAATGGGCGTTCTTTTTAGATGATTCAATAAATACAGAAATTTTACAAAACTTTGTCTGGAAGATGGAGAATTTAATTGAGTTATACAATTTTTTTGACGTAACTGACATTGTTTTGGTATTTATAAATCATACTCTCACTATTTTATCATATTTTTGTAAAAGAAACATTTATTTAAAATCGTGTTTTATGGCCCTTTTCACTATATGGAACGTATAGAAAATTCTGCTATTTGGGGTAAACTGGAACGGATTTAAGGGAGCATGTATAGGGAATAGTGAAAAAATATTGTTCAATGAAAATTTCATTATTTTGCTTATATGTATTCAAAAAAATTTTGAATAGTTGTAAAAATAAATTTGTATTCATATCAGTCTACAACTATCAATACTTAGCAACATGCCTGCTAAGAAGCTCTGGCTTGGAATACTAGATTTATTTTATTTTTTATTATAAGTAGGCATACTTATACTCCTGTTTCTATTGCTGTAAGGAGGAAGGGAGTATTAGAAATACAGACTTATGGCTATCTATTGAATGTGTAGTTTTGTAGTAAATACGGCCAGTTATTGATCATTTTGATAAGAAAGTTTTATGTCGTGCCTGATAATGATACTTTTGTGAAAGATGGTAATGTTCAATTTTATTTATTTTGAGATGTGTATAGTCAACCTAATGTGCAATTCATTTGTGATTCGTGCTTATGTAAATTTAAAATAAAATATACAGTTTACAAAATCACTATTTAATCTCTACTTTTATGAAATCATGGTATAGGAATTTTCGATAAATTTTCTATTAGCTTTATTTGCATAAAACTAGGAATATTCTCACTGACGTGACACATTCTTGTGTTTCTTTTATTGTAGGATAAATTTATATACTCCTTATAATTTCCACATAATTAAATTCTTTTTCCTCTTCTATCAAATTTAGTAATGTCTGAAGAAATAAATTTTGTAATGCCCAGCTTCACTTTTTTTTATCAAAACATGCCAATCATTGTTTTATAAACTATATTTAATGTATTGTAAAGAACAATTTTTATTTAACTGTAGTATATTAAAAAATAATAACCAAATGACTTAAGGTGAGAATATATAAAAAAAATACATGTATGTTTTATCTTATAGATATATGACAAAAAAAAACACTGTATAATTGTATAATGTAATACGTAATGAATTTATTCTCAAAAGAAGTGGACATGATGAACAGAAATGCAGTGCACAATATCTAATAAATATTCAATAGATTTTAATAATATTTAAAATACAATTGCTTAAATTAAATCGTACGACTGCTATTATATGAAATGATTCGGTATAAATCAAGAATACATTTTCATGAATATTTCGTTAACGTAGATATTTTTCAATTATTTTTATTGTTGTTTTTTCTTAGTACACACGTGCATATTTTTCATGTTAAGTAAATATTTTCAACCATGTTGTTTTTTTTCCACATATATTTTTCAGTATAAGTGTACGTGTGTATATTTTGTAATAACCACTATAGTAAATTAACACGCACATTATGTAAACTAATAATAGTCAATATTAACAATTTCATAGAATAATTTAAAATAGGTTATATCCGACCGCCCGAGTGCGTGTAGAAACCAATCAAGCTGAAATAATTTGTCCAATACAAATGACTACGAATACCAAACGTGTAATTTATCTATATTTAAAGTTTAAATTGAACGACAGCTACCTGTGAAAAAAACGACCTAGTTATTCATCGTTTTCGATGAGTGAGAGAGAGAGAAAGAGAGCGTAGTAAATAAGTAAACACCTAAAACCTATTATTGTCGTGTTATCATAAAATGTATCGATTTGATTTTAATTCAAGGTATTATTGAAATAAATAGACTGCATGTCACGTGCCCGAATGTGTGTGTGTGCGCGCGGATATATGCCGTTTTACGCGTTTTTATGTAAATTAAGAGGCGACTCACATTAACATAATGTTTATTTATTTGTATTGTATTCTGCCGTAGAAAATTCCGTGATGAGAATGCAATATAAAATCTAATGGAGAAACATTTACAATTCGGTACTTATTAGAATACATTTTGAATATTTTTATTACTTAAAAATTAATAATACACACACTATAAATACATACACACACACACACACACACACATATATATATACATATATATATATATAAGTATTAATATTATCAGTGATGAAATCGCATTATCAATTAAACAAATATTCATACTTAACAATTAAGTTAACTAATATATTCGTTCGAAAAGTTTATTCTATTATATATCTGAAAAACCCAAAATATGTTTTTTTCTTCAGTTGTTGACTGTTGGTCTCTTCTGAGATGACTTTAAAAAATTATAGAAAGAAATTGATTCAAAAAAATATTTTATAATTGTTTACAGTAAATAAAATGTGAAGTAGTTAGAATGGAATTTCATGAATAACAATTATATAATTGATTGATATTTATTTTATATTTACAATACATTTGTATAAAATAATATGAACATATTTATAACGAGATGGAGACATTGAATAATTCTAGGAATACAGGTAGACAAAACATAAACTATAAACATGTTGTTAATGGAAAATTGTATAAAAATATCATAAAAAATAAAATGTGAATGAAGAAGAACAAAAAAAAAGCGAGTTTCAACATATATATGCAATTTAATTTTAACTTTTTATTAAATTACAATTAATTAATCATTTACTACACCGTGAGTGATATTCAATTGATTTATAATTAATGGCATTTTCAATTTACTGAATTTATACAATATATTCTTAATATATTGATTACTAGAAAAATTATACTTACAAAAATCGTACTTGTTCTTTACGTACCTATTTTGTTATTAACAATTGACTGTTGATTGTTATGTTTCCATAGCAACTAATGACTCAATCGTTTGTCACAAACAAATATCACTGTAAATAAATATTTTAAAAAGGTGAAGAGACATTTAATTTCTTATAATTACTGTCAGAACTTATTAAATACGCGTTTTTTTTGTCGATGAAGTCATAAATCAGTAAATAAGTAAGTTTTTTTTTCATATTTTTTTGATTATTTATTTTACGTCATTATTGCAGATTTTAGATTTTGTTAAAATATACTTTTAAAGGTTAGAATATATACCCAAATTAATAGATAATGTTGAAAATTTTACATGTACCTTTGTTTGAAACTCGAAAATAATGTAATTAGATTCAGTAATATTTCAATTCACTCTACATACATACATACATATGTATATATATATATATATATATATATATATATATTCATGTACAAATAAAAACCTTCTAATACCGTCTAGAAAACAACTGAAATGTATTTCCAAGTTCTATTATTTTTTTTATTATTTTTCTTACATTTGTTTTTATTTGCAGAAATGAAAGATATTGTAAGAATGTATTTAGTCAATTCTTGAAAAAAGCGTACAAATACGAGAAAAGTCTGTAAAAAAGGACAACTATATATTTTGGAGATACAAGTGTTACGGGAAATATTAATTAATTCCAGAAACTATAAAATGATAATCATGGTAAGAAACAATAAATACCTTTTACGAATTAAAGAATACAAAAATCTAACTCATGTTTTTATTCCAATTTTAGTTTTATAGCGAATATACACATTTTTTTGTGTTATTTATTTATAAAGAAACATACTTTATTTTATAGACATAAAATATAGCCGTGATAATATTATTAATTAGAACAAAACCAGTTATAATTACAAGGTTTATTGCAATCGCCAAACATTCAAACATCCAAATAGAAGATAACAGTTTTGTCAATTAATACTTTTTAGATCAACTCGTTATTCATTTCCTGAAAATATATTTCATTACAAAGTATTTCATGTATTCGTTAATTATATGATTAAAATAAGCATAAATGTATGTGAAGTCTGTTTATAATACTATAAAAGATTACTTATGAGTGGAATTAAGATTAAATTTATAAAACTAACTCATTCATAGTGCTAAGCATTTCTTAAATAAACAAATTATTTATCATTTAGATTATCTATATATTCAATTATACACATTTTTTCGATTTTATGATTTCTTCATTTAACGCTATTCAAAAACTGCATTGATAAATAAGCATATAGGTAATTGCAGTAATTTTAAATTATCAGGAATTTATTTTACAACGGTTTATTATAAATCTGTAATTAATATATAGAAAAGAAAATAAATACTCGAGTGTTATTATAAATTTAAATACTTATTTATTTCAAAGGTTATAAAACAAACACGAGCAGAAATAAAATCAAAACAAACACATAAAAATATTTCTACTTCATTCAGAGTTTCATATATAATAATATTAAATGATATTCTATAAATAAATATTATTTCAAAATGACTATAATTAAGTTTATCAAAAATAAAATTAATTACTGTAATCAATTAAGTATGTTTACAAGCACTGCATTAAGAAATGGAAAAGGATTTTTTTCAAACATGTCATTAAGTAATCCGATAACCTTTTATAGCATCTCGTTTAAGTTACGAAGAAGATATGCGAAAAATTTTTGACTGAATTGGTATTTTGTTAATGTTTATTGACTGAAAATATTTTTAGCCATTATAAAAACGAATAAAATTGTTTTTTGTAACTGGTTTTGATAATAGTATATGTTTATTATTGTTTTTTTTTTACGATCTACATTTAAATAAAAGTGTATTTTAAATTTTGATTTGCGAAATAAAAAAATACGATTTTAGATAAATGTTATCAATACAACAAAACATAGTTTGGTTTATATGCTTTTTAAGCTTTAAATAAAAATTACTTATTTACAATCATACACTTCTAATAAAATTAATACATTTTTCGATAAAAATGTTCATTAAAAAGTGGAACAAAATATGTACATGACTACAAACATGGTACTTTACTTTTATTGTATAAAAAATAGTCACGTTGACGTTCTATATATTACTATATATATTTACATTTTTTTAAAAAAAATAGAGAGTACTATAAGCAATGACAATATCATTTAATAGAAACTATTATATTTACTTTCAATTCTTTGACTGAAACTTTTACAAGATATTTGAGTTTCGAGATTACGTCGTTCTTTCATAACATTGTATAAAAAAAGATAATAATCTTCATTGTTTTATTTTTTCTTCCGCACTTCACACTGGCAACTTAATTTTTAATTAGACGTAACTACTGTTGTTTCTTAAGTTTTACGTTCTCAAGTTTTTTTTGTTTCTCAAGTACCTACATTCATAAAATTAAAACTTTCATAATTTTTGATTATACAAAATATTATCTATACTTTTTTTATTATTAAAGAAAGGATTTTCTAAATAAAAATACTTCGGTCATGGATAGAAACCAAATATTATATGATTTATATTGACTAAAAAGTCACACGTGTGGTTAGTAAATGTGAAAATATTACATCGACCTTTGCACTTGTATGTTTTTATAGAAGTATTAACATTATTTCGAGTCCGACTTATGTTACGGACACCAGACATGTTTATCTTTAATTTATAATATATTTTTGTTTGAAGTGCTTTTAACTATCATTTTTCGATTTTCATACTTATTGATTCAATCACTTATATGTGAAAAGTAATAGATACGGATTCAAAACAATTTCAAATCTGTATAAAACCATGTCTGGGAAAACCTATCATATAAAAAATACGTAAAAAAGTTATTTTAGAGTCAGTTGCCTACGGATGATTATTAATTTTTTAACCGTTTATTTCTTTATGCATAAGGCTTTTTATAATTGTATCACACAGTCATCACAGTCTATTTTTCATAGTTTCCCATAGTCACCATCAGAGACATTCCATTATCCCCTGAGAAATACTATGGTTTAAAAAACGTGTCCTAAATTGATTTTTTTAATAGATATTTTAAATTTGTTTATTGAATATATTAGGTGTAAAAGTTAATTCTGTGCCTTTAAACTGAATCAATCATAACTCTGTTTTAAATTAAAATATTTTTTCATTGTTTTACGATTTTGAAGTATTAACCTTAAAAACACTATATACCTTGACCAAACAGTTGACATAACCTCACAAAACAGTAGTGAACACGATGATATCAGAAAAAGCAGCATATTATATATTGCATACTTTTTTCTAAGAGACTATATGTTTTTTTCCACCATAATACAGTTCAGTCATTCTGGCTAAATTGACTTTCACATATGAATTTTTCTCTCAGCCCACAAAGTACACTTTTTGTCAAAAATATTTAATAATTGGTTATTTATCATTTTTGATTGTTACTTATGCATTTCAATACCGATGCCATCATCTCAAAGTGCTAAGATACAGCGTTCAGACTTTTTATTTATGTGTAAAAAAAATTTCTAACAATTTTTAAATATTACAGAGCTAATACCTTTCGGAGATTTCTATAAAAGGATGTCTATTTTAAATTAATTTTCATAAATGTTTACTTGAATTTCTCTAATTTTACAATATACACTAACAAATTCGTTTTGTAGTACAGATAAGTCAATTTAATGATGTTGATCCATCATTTGTAACACGGTCATACAGCTGTGTAGGAAGCATGTGATTGTAATTATTAAACCGTTATTATTAGAATAATATATAGTTATTGCGTTTTTTTCTTTCTTAAAACACGTCTCTTGTTTATCATTTTTATCACTTCTTTACTAGAAGCAAAATATGCTTCAATTAAAGAGCCGGATGTAAATACAAATAAATGTCTAATTAAGTTTCTGATATACATATATATATATATATATATATATATATATATATATATATATATATATATATATGTGTGTGTGTGTGTGTGTATTTATTTATATGAAAATATTTTTGAAAGTGAGGCTATCATATAAACAATGGTTACTCTAATAAACCACCTGTATTTTCGTTGATGTTAAAAGCAGAACACAAAAACAGCACTTTAATTTATGATTTTTAATGAAGTGTTATATAGTTATTACTACTGTTTAATTGTACAAATGGTCTTGTTGTTTCTTATGAGAATATTTTTAACGCAAATATTTAATTACCGGTAAAGTCCATTTTGCTATAATGAGTAATTTATATTTTAGTATTCCTAAAAAATATATATTTAATTTCAACATTTAAGATAAATAATATTTTTTTTTGAGAAATACAGTTATTCTGTAATATGAAAAGTATGAATTTTATTTTCTTATTGTTTTCTTAAACCCGAAATGTCTAAAATATGATACATCAACTAAATTAGGCAATGTTTATATAAAAAAATGTATTACTATTTTATTCCCAATTTTTTTAAATTAACACTTCTGTGTTATTAAATATTGATATGTTTACCATTTTTAATGAGATAAAACGTTTAAAGTTTTTTTTTATTCGACAGCATTTCAACTTTTAAATTCTGGAATCTATTAGTACGTTGATATGTGATCTTTTTAATTATTTAATATTTATATTATTCTAAAAATTAACATAACAAATTTATACACTGACTTTTAAAATTTTTAATATTTTTTTATAGAATGCACAATTACAAATGCTAATTTACATTAAAAAAAATACAATTTTGGTTTTCGAAGAACTTCATAATAAATAAAAAAACAGTTTTTTTTTAAATTTAAACAGCTTCTGGCAAACCTAAAGGTTAGCGAGGTCAATTGACCAGTGAATTCATATTTTGTGTAGAGTTCGATGCACTCTGTCATATTTCCATACTAAATTAACAAAAATAAATGTTAGAGGACTTGCGATAAACTGCCATTATATATATATATATATACACACACACACAACTTTTTCAATAATTTTTATTCATGCATATATACAT
This sequence comes from Acanthacorydalis orientalis, assembly GCA_034766995.1. Taxonomy (NCBI): domain Eukaryota; kingdom Metazoa; phylum Arthropoda; class Insecta; order Megaloptera; family Corydalidae; genus Acanthacorydalis; species Acanthacorydalis orientalis. The sequence goes on from CM068316.1 coordinate 49,001,279, forward strand.
TCAAACAATGAGATGAAAGAAAACCAGATGGATTGATGATTAGTGATTTGTTCTGTATGGAGTTCGATGCACTCCTAATTGTCATTTTTATATAATTACAAAGAAAACTATAAAAAAATATTTTGAAAAATTCAAATGAATTACAACCATCAAATTTGTTTTAAATTATATTAAAAGACTGAAAATTGAAAAAAATCAAAATAAACCGATTTTAAAAACTATATTTTCAATCAGTTCTTTCAATAATCTGTTGATTGAAATTAAACCAAAGTATTCTACTAAAGTCTTACATTATAAAAGGTATTAATTTATAAAATTTATTAACAACATTGGCAATAAAAGTACACATGAAATTGAAATTTCTATAAACACTCCAAATGATAAGACGCGATAACGAAATTTGAACATTTTTACTCAAAAACTGAGTTGTATAGATAAAAATATTTTCTTATAAAAGGTATGTTTTTTTTTGTAAAAAAATTTTGATCCGTAATACAGTAAACGTTTTTATGAAAACCGGTTAAGAACTAAAAATGAACGCTGTGGTAATTTCTGTTTATAAAAATGAAAGTAAACTTGAACATTGCAATATCTTTTATCAAAATTATAAAAATAATTCAAAACATACAAAATATACAATGTAGTTGAATTAGTTTCACTTTTCATAGGATACCCAAATAAAAACAATCACTTAATAGAAAGTTATTTTTTCTTAATTTTATTTATGTTTATCAGAATAAAGGTTAAACCGTTGATGAATATCAAGGGTAAGATTCAAGGTAATTGCTCTGAAAAACATGATATCCCATTTCCGTTATATATATATATATATATATATATATATATATATATATATATATATATACACATATATGTATTTATAAGTGTTTGTATACTTATCTAATGTGCCAAAGAGAGAAGGAAAAAGGTCGCTGACTTTAAATGTAACCTCTCCAAAAAAAGATGTATAAAACTTCCTGAATCGTTGCTATTTATCATTACCTAATACATTATTTGAGCGTTATAATTTTTAAAATTAGTAGTGAACTCCTGTGTACATAGAGTAATGGAAATGTGTGTGTGTATGTATGTACTTATATATATACAAACACACAAAACACACACACACCATGCATGTGTTAGATTGTACTGGTATACGTAAGTAAACGTTAACAATAGGTTGTCAATTCGTGGAACGGGGGGTAAATATCCTTTCAAGAACTATTCCATATTATGTATATCGATTTCTTGACAACCGAACGAGGACAATAGAGGCGCTTATTGCATTAGATACATGTTTTTTAAATGACATTTGACTTGTTACGTCTCTGAAATAGGTTAACAAACACTTGTAAATAATGTTTGTATGAAATAAATAATTTTCTGTTACTCAGTCGCATATTATGGCCGTACTTGAGATTATTTCTCGAAATTATCGTCACTAAAGTAAAATAAATACTCGACAGTTCTTGGAAATAATCAGGCCAAGCGTATGTGGAATTCATTATTTCTGTTGTATGGCACAAAACAACATGACCCTGAAATAATAGAAGGCGCCAATTATATGTTTCTTTCTTTTTCTATATATATATATATATATATAACACGAGATATAATAATAACCGAACTAACAATAGGTTATATTTACAATGCTAGACATAGCATTTCAACTATTTCATTAGTGTCTAATTTTAGCTTTTTCAAAACAATTCGTGATAGTTTAAAATGAGATTTTATAAAAAAAATTAAACACGTTTTCATTGGTCTGGTTTTAATTGTTTATATAAAATATTTCATTGGTTGGTGGTATTTTTTTCAACATCAACCAATTGAAATACCTTTAATTTACGGAGTAGTGTAATTATTACTTTAAACTATTAGCTGTAACAAAGATGTTTACGTAATTGATTACATAATACAAAGTTGCACATTATTCATTTTTAAAACGGACTTTTTTACTTCAATATATATATATATATATATATATATATATATATATATATATATATATAACATAATAATTCCAAAATATTTTTGGCTTGGAATTTCGATAATTCTTAAGATTTAATTCACTTTAAATTAATATACTGCTTATATTTTTACATAACGTTTGTCAAAAAAAATTGAAATTGTCGAAATAAGTTTTTCAGTAAAAATAAATCAAATTTGAAGTTAGATTTGATAGAAAAAAATACGATAAGATCAGGCCAAGTTAGCTTTAGTCATTTTGGATTAGGTTATGCCACAATTATATTTTTTTGCTATAAATAAGACATTGAAAAATGAGTATCTGGTATACATATTTAATAGTTTCTGAATAAAACTGATACTTTTTCAACTTTGATCTTTGATTAATAATATACTTTTCTATATCTGATCTATTTTGATCAGACTCAACCTCATTCTTTTTGCAGTTACTCACAGATTTTAAGAAACATTTTCGAGAAACTGCAAAAACGAATAAGGTCAGATAAAATCAAGTAGAACCATTCTACATAAAACTGATATCTATGAGTAATTGTAAAAATCAGTTAACTCGCATTTTTCTAACATACTGTCGCCATGAAACTTTTCACAAATGATTCGTTTTGAAATTTTAGTTGAAGACAAGTATTTATATAAGCCAGGTCGGGTTACGTCAGGTCAAGTAAAATCTAGTCATGTCAGGTGATGTCAAGTGAAATGTAATACTAGAGAAATCACATTTTATAATATTAAATTTGTGACATTCTCATATATTACCCTACCGGAATTAATCTAAAATGCTCTTTTTTCTATACAAACTTGATTGCGTAAACTCCTTTTATGGAACATCAAATAAAGCTATAAAGATATAATAAATCAAATTTCAAGTGAATTGGATATTAATCGTTCCCTGAACTTCTAAACATTATTTCAATTTTTAAATCGTTTTATAGCAACCAAATAGATAAAACAAAACAGAAAATACATTTTAAATAAATAAACGATTATTATTCAATGTTTTATTATTTTCTTTTTCTAGATGTGTAACTGAGAGGTATTAATATTTTCTAAAGTTCCAACTATTCATAATAAATAATCACTTTTTAACCATTTTGCAAAAGAAACTTCTTTTATTTAATACGAAGCAATAAATGTTATCAATTGAGCGATCACGATTTTGTTAAACTATTAAAAGAAATCGTCCAAAAAATATTTCTAAAAGTAGAAATGAGCTATATTCGATTTTCTATACATACATTTCATTCAATAATACATCATTGAACATAAACTGACATCTTTATGGAAATTATATAAATTGAGGTCATGACAATACGTACGTTAATAATTAAATACTGTATCACAATTGTTATTTTAATGATATACTAGTGTGTAATAAAATTTATTTCTTCATTTATAACAAACACATTTCTCATAAATATATTTTTTTACAATAAATTATGCACAGATATCGATTAAAGTTTATTGTGTGCTTGCGCGTTTTTTCATATCACTGTACAATAGATAGTTTTTAACACGAATGAGAATGTTAGTAAAAGTTGTTTGATTTGTTGTCTAATTGAATAGGGGATTTTCACAAAAATTATTTTTAACAATTACACCATACCCATGGCATTTTTCTTACAATAAAAAATGTTTTCGTATTGATGTTTTTTTATTGTTAAAGAAGTGTTTTCAATAATAAAAATACTTATATATATGTGTGTGTGTGTGTGTATACGAATTTTTAAAAATTAATTATGTTATCTTTTTTATTTGAATGATCTAACCATGATTTGCTATTATGTTTCACTTGTGGCAGTATATACTTTTCTTATCTTTTTATATTTGTACAATGTTGATAAGACATCTGCTATTATTTTATAACAATTTCAAGAACACCTTTAGTCGCGATGTACTTTTTCTTCCACGTCCGCCATTCTAAAAATCCAATTACTGTTCAAGCCAATCACAAGTGTTGGTCACGCAATATGCTTAGTTATTAAAATTAGATTTCAATGAGACTGTTTTGAATAAAACTTAACATTTTTATGAATAACTTGTGTGTTATATTCAAACGTGTGGTATAATATTAGAACGGACGAAGGGCAACACAGCCAGGTGTTCCGTTCGTGTGTACGAGAGGCAAGTTACACACGATATAAGAATTGGGATAGTTGAACGTTTATTTACATAGACTTTTAGTTGAAAGAAAAGTATGTCATCCGACGACTTAACGAAATAAAATGTTCGGTTCAAAAAATATAGTTTTTTTTTTTTTAAAAAAAAGTTTTGGCAGATCGATCATGTGATCGTTCTTTTTTCAAGATCATCAAATGAAATCGTGACACTTGCTATTTTTGATAACAGACTGATTATATATCGAATGAAATATATGTACATAAAACAGGCCTTCAGATTTATACAAAAAAACATTTAAAAAAGTAATTTATCTCATCTTGCTATTTCGTTTCAATTCATACAATTTTTTTTTATTATTATTATAATATATATATATATATATATATATATATATATATATATATATATATATATATATGTATACAGTGAAGCACTCAGGCTTTAATTTTAGGAGGGCCGAGTTGAACGGATAAAAAAATTTTTAAAGTCAATTGAATAAAATTCATTAGATGATTACAAATATTTATGTAAAAAATTATATCTAGTTTTCTTGTCTTTTTACAAAGCTCCTGAATTACTTCAGTCGTGGTTATAATAATCTCTCTGTGTATATAGGAGTATTTTCACCTGATGATTTTGTTTTGTCTTCCAGTGGTTTTTTCCCTTTTTCTTTGAGGGGTGCTAAGGCCCCTAACCCTCTGGGTGGACCATTGTACGTATATATATATATATATATATATATATATATATATAAATATATGTACATATACACTGTTTAAAACGAAAGATTATATTTTTAATCAAGGACGATTTGTTTATATGAAACGATTAAATAAAAATGTTCAATAGTTTTATTCCAGTTGGATTATTTAAATCAATGCGAATCTAATAAATAAATTAAAATACGCAGTTGATCATCACAAAAACTGTTCATTACTAAAGAATACTTCTTAACATTGTTTAAATTGAATACAATTCGTTTGAATCATGCAAATGAATTTTATCATTCATTACTTGCGCCCGGAAGAGACAGTATTTAACCGTATACGAAAATTTGGACTGCGGAAATCACTGTTATTGAACAATGACCCCTAGTACGATACAACGTCTCCTGAAGAGTTAACCTTGAACGTCTTGTCTAGAACCCACCTACATAATGTTTCATATCAATAATTGTTTCGCTCATAGTTTCGTATTTATAAATGGACGGAATGTGTACATGTATATTCAACGCCATGTTACTAACACCTTTTTTCGTAGAAATGTTTAATGAATATTTACATTCAAAGAGAACTATTTTATCAACTTGTACGGATATACTAGAAACAGAATGACTCTTGATGAGTATAATTAAGTCTTTAATGGACTTACTAGTGCCGTTCTTCTAATATCGACTTAATTGCTTTTTCCACTAAATTGACTTGGAATATTTGATTTTTATTTTAGCACAAGGAAATATGATTATCGATTTTAAGAAAATGTTAATTTACAAAAATCAAATTTCTGAAATTCTTGTTCAAATATATATATATATATATATATATTGTTTTAATAAATGAGAATACAGAACGACTTACAAATTTTAATTAGGATTATTTGAACATAACTGTTAAATATTTGACACGTAATTGTAAATTATCAGTGATTGGAAAACACACATAATAATTGTTTCGATTTGTTCTTTAAATAAATTCATGTTCGATCTACAACGACCAATTAAATATACGACCATGAGAATATATGCTAATTAAGTTTTTTTTTCATTTAATAACATACATTTCTTTCTCAGGTATGTTGTTATCATTGACAATCAAATTTTATACGAGCTACTTTTTTCAACAGAATCGATACCTTATAAAGCTTCAGGGAATCCCTACATTCAACTAATAATACATGTAATTTATTTTTTGTAGACATTAATTTAAAAAAAAACTTTCAACTATAAAAGAAACTTTTTTGAGAATATATATATATATATATATATTCATACACAACAATCCTCAATGTATATATTCCTTCAGGACACCTTGAATTTTATTCGGTATGACCGGTTTGAATTCATAACAAAAGAAGAAGAAACACATTTGCAAACACAAAGACTGTGGTCTCAATGAGAACCACTACAACAATAACCTCGACAAAGAACTGTGATAATATATTTAAATAAATTGTTCCGATTTTATTAATGTTATTGAATTTTCAATTTGCAGCATTTATACAAGTACTATTTAGTCAATGTAATGTTATGTTTAAGGGCATTGACGTCAAATCACAATTCATCGGTGAGTTTCGAATTATAAGTTTTACATTTATTTATTTATATATATATATATATATATATATATATATATATATATATATATATATGTCTAATTTATATTTTGAGTCAAATAGAGTTTATTAATATAATTATAATAAAAAAAAACCACCTATTTACAAGAAACACTCAAATTTTGTTACAACCTCTTAAATGTTTTTTTCTCATATTGTTATTTAAAAAATAAGTTTATATATATATATATATATATATATATATATATATATATATATATCATATTTAAATAAAATATCACTCTGATAATGGAAGGCCTTTATAGAAGCTATTTATATTTTTATTGACAGCAATGTTTTTAGAATAAATAAATAATCAATGATGTTTCAACATAATATTGAAATGAAGTTAAATGTGAGATAAATTTAAATTGTGATTGATATTTTTTATATCAGTTCTGAATTATTTAAAAAAAATGATGGAATATCAAACAGACTTTATAAATATTTTTCGCGAGACAAATTATCGTTACATATTACATCTAAGGAAACTGGTTCTAATTACAACAATTAATGGTATGCTTAAAAAACAATTTCAATAAATAATTGTACTGATGATAAGAGATAATTGTACAAAACAATAAATGAAGACTTCTATTAGTAGACGATATTTACTAGAAGAGTGATAGGTAATTGATGTTAGGTTGCAGGTCAGTGTATCTTAGTTCGAGTCCCAACTTTCGATATGAAATTCTTTATTTACAAAGCACCTGTCTTCAACACTTATTCATTTTAATCTTATCAGTATTCTGAAATGACTTAAATAAAAGTAAAAAAAAACTTTTCATATTTATTTATTATTTAATCGAATACATAATACGATAATATAATCATGGTAGTGAGGGTACATTATCTTGTATTTTGTTATTTACATATATAGGACCATTTCCAGCATGCTATTAATACTTGAAGGTTTTTCCGATATAAACATGCGTTGTATTAAGTTAAATATAAGCATCAATTCACAATGCGTGGCACGTGCCTCTTGTACAAACAATATTTTTTGTCTAAACAATTCTTCTTTATGTACTCGTATGCAAATAGTTCTTGACCTAAATTAATATTACATTTACGTGTACGAACATTTTCAATAAATTCTAAAATTAATAAAATCATTTATTAAAATAATTGGTTTAATCTTTTATATTTATATTTATATATATATATATATATATATATATTTAAAAAGATTTAAATTAATAAAATATATCTTTGTATTTTAAAAAAATACATTCGTTAATGTATTCTTAACAAATTTCTAAGAAATGCTAGAATTCGCAACAATAGATACATTTGATCTTAAAAACAATCACTTTCGACATACTTTTTATCTACGGTTTGCTATCTCATTTCACTAAACACGAAAATGTCAAGAAACTTACCTATTTAGTTCAGCGTCCTTAGAATACTGTGACATCCAATATACGAAAATGTCACTTAAACACATTTTTCACACATGTTTTTAAATGTAAATTATCACTAACTAAAGTATCTGTGGTAGTACGTAACGTTTAAAGTATTCATTTGATGTTCTTACTATATAATTCACTAAAATTATGCAACTCCAGCTACATTTTTGAGGTTATGGTACATCGTATCGATTACACTACAAATATCCACTCTACACAAAATGCGATAGCACACTACATCGTCTTTTCAGTTTGGTTTTATGATACGTCAGTAAAACTGGAATGGATATATGTTCGCTCTCTTATTTTTCTTAGTAAAATGCGCCATACAGGTATTAGTAGTAAGATTGGTAGACAGAGTACCCAAACGTAACGTCATTAGTTTGAGAGAGGACGATGTAGACATGCTGGCTATATACATCAGTTCTGTGACATTGGTAGCGCACGTAAATTGTTATGGGGATTCAAAATTACATTTCTGATTAAATTAAATCTCATCAGCCGTTTGAATTGGAAAGCGCATACATATATATTTTATTTAAATTCATCTGTGTGCTTTTTTTATTTGGATTACAATCTAAAAGCTCATTACTTTTTCTCAGAAGTGATTTGTTTTTTTTAAAAAAAAATGAAAAATGAAATATACTCTATATGGTAGAATGTTATGATTTTTAGATTGGATGTTTAAAATCGCAATATTCGATCGGTAGTCCAACCTTCTAACCATTAAGTACATACACCTTCGCAACACCCACCTAAAGCATCATTAATTGTAAACTTCGAATTGTTTTAAAATACATTATATTTTATATAATAACATTAATACCAAGAAAAATTATTATTTCATAAAATATAATATTTTATTATTATTATATATATATATACATGTGTGTATGTATGTACAAATTTGAACAAAATGTTGTTCAAAAAATGTGTAGAGATTTCGTATTAAATTATTATTAACGATGACACCCAAAAAGTTATGATGTTGGTACCATAACAACTACAACAACGATTTTTTTAGGGACGTTTACATGTTACTTATGATGTGTTAAATACCTTCAGAGAGTTTATTGTTCCGGGGTGCAACTGAGCCCCGAAAAACGGTATTTATCTTGTTATCTTTATGTTTCTTATTGTTTCACAACTATTGTTGGCACAAGACTTTTGTTTAAAATCTGGGAAAAAGCACAAGTACAACAAAATGTGCGACTTTATAAAACAAATCTGACTGTGAAAGTAATTACATAGATATACTAACATACATACATTCATATATATATATATATATATATATATATATATATATATATATATATATATAACAATATTGAGCTAATATATGCGATACGAGTAAGTGTGCCAGGGGAGCGAGCGAAAGCGAAGCTCCCGGCATTCGGCGAGCGTAGCGACTAGGGGGTACAGTCTTTTCTATTTTTATAATAAAGTTTACAATATTTTTATAATGTGATTTATTGTAGAATTTCGTATTTTCTAAATATATTATATTTTTTGTTATAAAAAAATATAGTAATATATCTCTTTTAAATGATACCATTGTTAAATGAAAATAATTTTAAGCAATAAAACAATGATAAAATTCTATTAATAAAAGTCTTATTACATAAATAAGTTTTCAAATATATAAAAAATATGTATTTTTTATAGATCAAGTACACTTCATTTGCTCAAAAAGTATCATTTTTTCTTAGAAAAAATTCCCATCCCATCATACTTAGACCGATAATGTGTAATAAAATTAGATATTCTACAAATGCAGAAATTTTTGTAATTTAACACATGACGATGGCATTTCCATCAAAAGCAGAAAAAAAATTTTATTATCATTTAAAAAAATATGCTTTGTAGAGTAAATAAAAAAATCATTTATGAAAGTAAATTAGCGACCGTTCCAGAAATATATTGCAATAATATCGGTTTATAGAAATAATTTCTTACCATGTAGTAATATTAAAAAAGTACACTGAAAAAACAGTATTTAGAACAAAAAAATACCTTTTAGATATAAAAAATATCACACAAATGTGTTTAATACATGTTTATACACATTCAAGATGCGAAATTAAAAAAAAATGGAAAAGTTCATTTTTTGTTATATATATATATATATATATATATATATATATATATATATATATATATATATATATGGTAAGAGAAGGACCTTTTTAGTACTTAATGTAAATGTACTTAACATTGTACTTATTTTCATAAAACGTCATCTTTTTAAGACAAATTAAAAAAAAATTTATATGTGAAATGAAATAACCAATCATATCCAGTGAGATAAAAGTAAAATATACTGTATTTCTTTAAAAAAAAAACTTAGAATACTCATCTATATATAATACAATTTTTTCCTTCCATCCATCCCTAATGTATATATATATATATATATATATATATTTGTAGAAAAACATTGTATAAATAAAATATTTCACAATTAAATACATTATTCAGTAGGCGTAGATCTTTTTAAAATATATCAAATAATTTGTTATACTACACAAATTAACATTATCAAATATGTAATAAATGAGTATGTATTAAACATATTTACTTTGCAGAAATGAAATATGAAATTATATAAAAGAAATTCACTTAAATAATAATATGGTGAAAAATATTTTTGATTATTGGTACTACTGCGATTTTCAGTATATAGTTTATCAATTGAAGAAACAAAACAATATCTGAAACGACAAATAAATCATATAATAAACATTATTTATAATTGACATACGTATATCATTTCAAATTACGTACAAGGTATTTTTATAATCGTTAAATAAATGAATTATATAAAAATTAGTAATGTAAAATAGAGGTAATTTAAAATATTTTTTCGGTCGATATAACACAATGACAGTTGTTATTTCTATATTGTGAATATTTATAAAATTACCTCTTTTGACGTCAATAATGGTGAGTTTTCAAAAAATTAATTTTCGATTGTAAGATTTCATTATATATATATATACATTTAAAAAAAATAATTTTGTAATAATGGAATAATTGAATCAAATTTAAAATAATAATTGTTGAATCAATGACAAGCGAATAATGTAAATAATTATTCTTTAATTAATAATATAATTGGAAAACATCAAATAAATTTATTATTCTGTTTAGGTTGTTTTCCATGTTATGTAATGAGTAGACATTTATTCATGTATATAATAATTTATATGGAAATTTAATAAATGTATTTTATTGAAAAAGTATTAATAATATTGTTGAGATATGTTTGATATATATATATATATATATATATATATATATATATATATATATATATATATATATATATATATATATATATGAGATATATTATATACGTGTTTTTTATATTTCATACACAAATACTTGTGTTTGTATATAACATAATTAGAATTGAAAAAATATTCAATCAACAAGAACGCCATTATTTATAAATATTTTTTACAGGAATTTTCTCTTTAATCATTTATAATTTTTTCATGGTCGTATCTAAGTACGATCATATAATTCTTGAAAAATCTTTTATGTGTATATTTATTAACATATAATTTTCTTTAGCTTTATCAAAAATTCATAAAAAATGTTCGGGTAGGCTTTAAATTATAACTTATATTTTCTTAGAAATTATTTCGTTGACTTTGATTACTTCGGTCTATATTACCTGCTTTAAATGGATCGATCGTTTCTTGCAATGTACATAAAATATTTTTAAACTATTACCTATTTCTTTACTACCAGAGATTTTGATAAAATTCTAACAACTTTGTCAATATAAGAATATTTATTTTTGTTAATTTAGAGGCTAGAATCTTAGAACAATACAAATATGCTCATAAATATTATAATATATATTTTTTGTTCATATATTAGCTGTTTTTTTTTTCAAATAAAACTGTAATATTTTATTATTTAATTGAAATCTCTAATATTTCATATGTATATTTTTTTTATCAAATTTTATTACTCTGTTGCTTAACTGTCACAAATGTAATTTCATTCCTTTATAAATGCACATTAGTGGCAGGTGAACAGATCAATAATCAATTATTAAAGATTTTTGATAACAATATTTTTTGTGGTTAGCGTCGAAATGAAAATTCATATTTTAAAAAACGTTTTGTATACAAAAATATTTAAACTGAATACACTGTGAGGGTTTTTAAGTTAAAACCATTATTTGTAATAATAATTACACATCAGATTTGCGTCTAGAAATTTACGTTTTTCTGATACGTCATATTTTTAAACTAATTTTAAAAAAATCGAATGATATTTCATATGGTTGTATTATAATTCTTTAATAATCTTCGATAATATTCTATTCTTATTTTTATTAAATTGTATGCAATTAGTTGAACAAATTTCATATATTTTTTAAAATAATGCAAAATGTTTATCTTTTTTTATATTAAATATAAGCACGTCAGGCTAGTAAAAGGATGTCTTGTAGGTACTTTTAAGCTACGTTCGCCGAACTGAGATGTAATACAATCTCAGTGGAGGCCATAGAACATTGTTCTTCAAACTGTGTTCCGCAGAACGCAGGGATTTCATGAGTCAAAGTCAAAATTCGAAAGAATTTTCGTAGAAAAATCTGGAAAAGCTAAAAATTCAAAAGAGTTAATTTATAATAATTTCTTTTATTTCTTTAAATACCTATTATTATGCAGTAAAACTGTATTTATACCCATATATATATATATATATATATATATATATATATATATATATATATATATATATATATATATATATATATATGAGTACATATTACGACCCCACTCAGTCAGATGTAAATAATAAAGTTTGGTCATGTAAGATGGTGGAATTTCAAAACTTGTGGGGTATATATCTTGAGTTTTCTGGGGACGGTAGTGGTTCCGCAAAAAATTATAATCTTAAAGGTTCTACGAGTCGACAAATTTTAAAGACCACTTTCATAGAAAATGCTCAACTTCTTTGCTTATTTTTTCTACCTACGAAACACTTAGAAAATGTTAGCTGCTTGATCTTATGGGCCTCTATGCTAGATACTCAAAATGCAGGCGCTCTAAGATGAAATAAAGACATAGAAATATTAAAGTCTAGAACTTATATTTTGAGAAATAGAGTAACATTTTTCCAACAATATTTATGTACATAACATATTTATTAGCATACCTTTAAGTTAATTTTATTGAGATAGCGACAAATGTAATAAATTAATGATGATTATTTTAATAATCCCCATTTATAAAATTTATTAACATAAGCAATTATTTAACTATTGGTGGACATTAGGATCAGTCAATAAACCATCCCTAATGCCAATCATAAACATTAGCGTCTGCGAGTGTTTTTTTTTAAAAATAAATAAATAAACAACTTTAAAACGTTTTTCCTTTCTATAGTTTTACATTGTGTTTAGAATTTACAATATATCAAATGGTATACTATTATGGGTTTCAATTCTAACGTACTTTTATCCAATTTAAAAACATAAATTCTCTTACCGTGAATTTAAATCACATGATTTTTTATATTCATATGCAATTTATAATGTTTCGAAACGTGCACTTTTTATTTACAATGAAATTACAGATTTTATCATCAGATTGCATGATTGCAATTCAGGTTTTTACAAAATTATATATATATATATATATATATATATATATATATATATATATATATAATTATACAAGTGACTTTGTATTGTCTACGAATGTATGTTAGGGACAAAAGAATTAAATATAGGATGTTTCCGACTTTCATTCATTTAGAACGAGTGCATGTTATAATAATGCATTGTTCCAATGTTGGTGCATTATATATATATATATATATATATATATATATATATATATATATATATATATATAATTATATATAATAGATTACGTTTCGTCAGAGCATTATAAATAAATAATATGTTCACATATGCACATGAAAATTGAATATAGGAATTATTTTTCATTTCCTCATAATGTATTATATTTTTTATGCAATTTAACGGGTTTCGTTTTATTTTTATATATAAATCTGTAGATTATAAGATTATGAAATAAAGGATTTGAATGTTTATTTTTTGTACATGGTAATTAATTCTTAGAATAACTTTAGATAAATAAAAGAGCAAAGCTTTTTTAATGAGGATTGTTATTAATTTTAATCCAATTTTATAAGGGTATAGTTTATTTTATATGCTTACATATACATATATATATATATATATATATATATATATATATATATATATATATATATGTATCAAGCTCTAATGATATTTTTTAAATTTATAATTTATAAAAAGCTGTTTTTACAATAGCGTTTTATTTTTAACATACTTGGTTTAGCTGCCACACGATTATTCCCAGTAAAAAAAGTAAACTGTAAGAATTTCTAAATAATACTTTTTTCGACATATACAATACATGTGGTTATATTATTATGGCGGAAAATGATTTTTATTTATTAAGTGTGCAAATTAATTCGGTATATTTTTATATAAAATAAATAGTTACGAAAAGATGGAATTCATTTCAATTCTCAAAATATCATACATTATTTTGTACAACTTTTCTCCATCCTGTTGGGTAACTGACGAAAATGATAGAAAAAAAATGTCGGTTTTGAGTCGATGAAGTCGTAATGCATTTTCTGGCCGCTTTCACTGTTTTAGTCTTTTTTATAGAAAATAAATGATTATACACTTCAATCCTCAAATATCTTCCATTCTTTTGTATAACTTTGTTTCATCTGTCAAGAAATTGACGAAAAAAGAAGATTTTTTTGCATGTTTTATGCGCCACAGCACGTTCCCCTAAAACTGAACAAATCATTCCTGCCGCTTCGCCAGTATTTTTTTCAACTGAAATGTGAAAAATATGTAATGCTTAATATGCTGATTTTCGGACGCCATCGTGTTCACTACTATTTTGTGAGGTTAAGCCAACTGCTTGGCCAATATATATAGTGTTTTTTTATTGTTAAGGTTGACACTTGAAAATTCTAAAACGACTAGAAAATATTTTAATTTAAAACAGAGTTATGATTGATTCAATTTAAAGGTACAGGATTAATTTTTACACCTAATAGTTTTACATTTATGTTAAAAATATAATTAGAAAAGAATTTCTAAGGAGATATTTCAAAAGAATGGAAAATTTAATGCATTTCAAATATAACTTATTTATTCATGAAATATATTTTTTTATGTTCGTATTTTATAGCATTTAGAAATCGGTAAGAATTTCTCGCGGTCTGCAATGAATGACGATGAAATTGTTATTTCAGTAATTTTTGCTACTTGATCAAGAGATTTGGAATTAAATTCTAAATTTTTTTTATATCAATAATCATTTTTATAAAAGAAGTAATTTAATTATATCTTAATTAAAAAATATTCCCTTTTCTTTTTATCAACAGACATGTTTTACAAGCATACTTTCGAAAAGTAAATACATTTTTATGAAATAAATGGTATTTGATAAAAATTATCGATTTACTTGTTAATAATACTTCACTGATCGAATTATCAATCTAATTGATTTTTGGCACTACGATTAAGTTCACTTTCGCTTACGAATCAATAGTCCAAACGGCACATTTTTTTTATCAAAACGTCTCATAATTGACAGTTGTTTAGTGTAGTACCCTAATGTAGGTTTTGGCAATAATCTCTTTATTTTCAGACTGTAATCACAGAAATTCCCATTTAAATGCTTATTAAAACGAACAAGATAACAATCTTTTATTAGATATTATAAAAAAATAATTATAAATCATTGAAAATTTAGGCGACAATTTAATGTGTTATCGAATTCGTTTATTTTCTATAGGTGATAAAATAATTATAACACTAATTTACAAGTAGTTATTTATGTTTGGAGATTGTATTACATTAATGATTGTTTTCATTTGAATAAAAATGTTTTGACAACTTCGTTGTTATGTAATATTTTTACTGATAAGATAGTTTGTTCAATCATATATATATATATATATATATATATATATATATATATATATATATATATATATATATATATATATAACGTGTATATTGAATAAACGCAGATGGAAAATAAATACTTTTATGCGACGCCCAGTTGAAAAGATTATAATACAAGAGAAGGGAATGGATATTTACTCCTTATAAATTTCTGAACGTTAAAAAAGTGAAAAAGATATACGAACGGAGCCGGTTCGACAAAAGATGTCGATAGAGACAGACGTACGGTACCTGTTAAGTTGTCTATACACATGTATATATAGAAAAGAGAAAGCGGAATAAGTTTGTTATTTATACCGAGAGTACATATCTAGTATGCGAGAGTGAAAGATCCACGGCCAAATGAATGAACTGTGAGCGAGATAGACACATTGTCGAATTGAATGTTTCGTAGAAATGTACATAACTTGTTTTCACTTCGCATTAAACACCCGGTCTTATATTTGTGGCCGTGGAGGGCGAACGAGCGTTGTCTCGTAAGGCCTATTTCAGGGAACTTCGATTCGTGGAAGGCATCTATAACTGCAGGCGAAACACAAACTATAACGAGCTCTCCGCGTCGACAGCACTAGTCAAAAGCTGGTTCCTGTTTAATTGTAACGTAGAATATATACTGTGGATACTGTACAAAGTTTTATACTTATTCTTTGATTCGATACGTTTGCTATTACACTTGCCTATTGTCGTACATTTGGATGTGTATTAGAATAAAATTAGGCTTCGTTTATACGTTGACTACAAACAATAACGGTAATATATTGCAAACTAGAAATAATATAGTGTAGTAAAACACCTATTACGTTTATCATTATATTGTATGGTATGCGTGTCTGAATATGTAAATGCATTCATACTTATTGTGTCTGCTACAAATAAACTTACTGGATTATACAATTATATATATAATATCTTAAATTTTGACGATTGACAATTATATGAAGTCTATTTCAAACCAAATTATTAATTTTTATCGAATTGTATTTTTGTGTGATTATTAATGGGCATCGTCTAATTTCTGTCCTTTAAAACAATGATTTCTCGAGTTTGATGATACAAATATCCTTTTTTTAAGTAATTATTGGTTTGGGCAATAATTAATGTAGAATTCCTTGGTAAGAATAATTCAGTTCTTGCAGAATTTGTAAAGATACGTGTGGCTCCGCGTTATCTTGGTGAAAAATTACTTTTTTCCTATTGGAAAGTTCTGTCGTTTTTCCTTAATTTTTTTTTCAGTCTATAGAATTATATATCAGTATTTATCAGAATTAATGATTTGATTAAGCGGAACGAACTCTTAAAACAGTACCCCTTTCCAAACCCATTATAAAAATAATATGACTTTCTTGGGAATTAAACGTTATCCAAAAATTTTAATCCGTCTCTTAGAAAACGGTACCACCCCCATCGAGACATCACTAATTTAAAATATGCAAATATGGTGAATGCAAGTAGAAATAAGATTTTTTTGAAAAAGTGGCATTTCAGTATCGAAAACCATGCTTATCTGGTTTGTTTCACGTTGCTGCTAAACAATGTATTCACTCTCTTAGTAATTACAGTCATTTTTTATTAATGACAAATAACATACGTATGTCATGAGACAGGTTGCCAGTTTATACATAAATCATCAGCGCAACGTACTAGTCTTCCTTAAATAACACTTTTCTTAAAGCATAATGTAAATAATAGCAATGTGTAAGCATAACGTGTCTTAACTTGTTTCAATAGTTAATATTTGATTGTTTGACTTGTGAAATGTTTAAATTATAGGTTCTGTATATTTTCTTATTTAAAGAAATGTCGTGTATTTTTAGCATACTAATTTTCTTATAATAAACAATATATATATATATATATATATATATATATATATATATATATATAATTAGCTAATACGTTTCATTAACCCTGCTCGTTTGAATGAAATGGTTGAGAATCACTAATGCTCAAAATATCAAGATCCACTCGAAAATGTTCGGATTAAATAATTAACATCTACGAAAAATAAGCACTTTTGAAAATTATATCAATAAACATGAAATTCTGAGAACGTTTAAGGTTGTTAGTCTTCAGCAATCATAATAATTCGTTAAGAAATATAAGGAATACTTATAACAATTAAAAACAATTAGTAAGTCAAATGAGGTTCAATGCCGCAAATGCTTGTTATCTATCTATTTTAATATATATATATATATATATATATATATATATATAATATGTATATGCGTGTGTGTAGACTTTGTTTCTAGAAACGATAAGAAATTATTAAAATATACGCTTTTTATAAGTTAAATAGAAATATAAAACTATTGTTTCTCGGTACTACGAAACTATTTTGAACAGTTTTAAAATATTTTTGTAAGCAAAACGGAAACTTTCATTTCTTTGTTTGATTTTCTTATGAAAGAATATATTAATTTATACTTTGAATTATATTCTAAACATCGAGCTCTATTTCTCTCTCTCTCTCTCTTTATATATATATATATATATATATATATATAATTCGTTCATAGACGAGACATTTTTTTAAATTGTTTTAATTTTGTGGTTATTTGAATGCTACTTGTTTTAGTATTGTATGAGGATTTGAAAGAAAACATATGTAAGATGATTTAAACAGATTGATTCGTGTTTGTATTAAAAAATTTACTAAACTTATTAGCTTTTTTTGATTTTAGAAGAAGTACTAGATGAAAACACACGACAAAGCTTCCATTTTTTTTCGACACGGGATTAGTCAGTTATCTGACAAATGGAGCAACAAGTTATTTTTACAGAATAAGTTATACAAAATTATGGAGGATATTTTGATAATTGAAATGTATTTCATTTTTTTCGTAAACATCTATTTTCTATAAATTAATAAATAGAGAAGTAAAGATGTATAAAACAGTTATTGTTCCATGCGGTCGATTTTTTTATTTAATTATATTTTATAAAAATCTTATTGTTTGTTTTCTTAAATTTCGGTTTCATTAAATCTCTTTGTAGATGTTATTGTTAGTAATAAATGTATATATTTCTTAATTAATTTTATGTAAATAATTTGAATAAAAGCAATGAACTAAAAGAAGTAAAACTACCACACTCAATTTAGTTCATTAAAAATAATACGAGTCCAAAGAACACTCACTTTTTATTAAAATGTATAAAAAACATTATACTTTGATAAAAAAACATAGTGCCTTCGGAGCTAACGTACTTTTCGACAGATAAACAAATATTCGGTTGATAAAATTCGTGTTACATATTTTAATTACTGTTTGATGTATGAAAAAATACAGTTTCTCTGAAATCGTGGTTAGATTTGTTTACCTTTCAGTCCTGTACTGATTTATTATTTTTTTTTTTTATTTACATATCGAATTTATTTCCGTGAATTGTTACAAAACAATGTAGTTATCAATAATTTATCTTGTGTACATTGTAACGCAATAATGAAACAATTCAGGGAATCATAATTTAAATAAAAAGGGTTCACTTCCAAGTACTCACCCTAATGTTATACTTTCGAGAAAATTGTACAATTATATTCAGTGGTTATTACATAAAATTCATTCTGAGAATTTATAGATCTTTATTAGCTGCGAATATGAATTTTATTTTCGTGTAAACAACGAAATAATTATTTTTAATTATTCACCAGGGAAGAATTATTATATACACTTCATATTTAGTAAAAGTGCGTGCGAGCTAAAAGGGAACCATGACTAAAACGGACTGCGTTTATATTTAATCATGCCTGCACGTGAAAGTGTAGTTTTTGGCGACAGTGTCATGAAATATGTATTTTTAAAAATTCAGGTTTATTACGTTAATTTATTAAGTAACTACAATTTTATTTAATTTTTCATTTACGAAAAAACAGCGTCGCATGCTAAAATGAAAACTCAGACCAACACTTAAAAAAATGTACTTAACGTCGATTAATCTTGAACGATTGAATTTAAAGTCTTGTTAATACATAAAATTGCTGTTCATATACTTATCGAATCAGCATTTTTGAAAGAGTATATTATTGAAAATTTGAAGAAATACTGGATTACAATAATAGTTCATGACTGCAAATGAATTAATTTTTAATAATAAATTTTTCACTCAAAATAAAAAAAATGATTAAAAATGTTCAACAGATTATTGATTTTGTGATCATACCTCCATTGTAGCAATTAATATAATCATCAATCAATTATTGGACATTTCTTATTACAACAAATTTGTGTACTTGGTGAGGAAGTGAAACATTAATTTGTAAAACAATCAATTTTTATAAAAATGTATAGTTATTAAAATCGACAAAAAATTCTTCTTAGTACCTTCAAAGGTTCAGTTCAACTAGTATTTTATAAAATAATTTAAGTACGATTTTAATAGAAGTAAACGTAGACTATAAGTAAATGGATTGTAACGTATTTTAAGTATGTGTTGTACCATAAAGTGGTTTACTTATAGTCGAAGAAATTTGTTGTAATTATTTCAATATTACACATTTATAAAATTGTATCACACATATAAGTGAATAAAAAAATGTAATATTTTGTTACAAAATTTTAATTGAAGATGCAATGAAAATAATAGTGACCAGATTTTTTAAAAGCAAAACCAGTATCATTACTGGGTTGTAATTTTTTTCCACAGGTTAAAACACACAGCCTTTTTATAAGGGAGAAACGATTTCTAAAATTCAATTATATAATTTCTTTATTTTAAAAATGTATTACATACTACATAGTTCTGATAACTATGGCTTAATTCTTTTTCATAAAATAATTATTTTTTTAGCTCACAAACTATTGAATAAACATTTTTTTACATACATTTGCGCTCTAAGAATGATGTCATTAACATAGAAATGTGCATAAATAATATAAAAAAATGATCAAAAATCAAATATTGACTATTTTTAATCAGAATTTTTTTGCAGTTTATGGTGCAACAGAAACTTAAAATAGAACCTTTCTTGTGTACAATAAGAAACAATATAAATTGTACTCAATATTTTTGCTGAGTAGCAATTTAAATTTTCTTTATGTCTTTTTATTAGCCTAAATATTATCTGTAAGCATTTAAAATTCTATTACTTCATTTCTGTACTTCCATTTTTCATTTCGACTTAACTTTGCGCCTTTATAATTAGATTGATGTACAGAAATATATTTTCAGAGTGAAATTAAAAGTGATATACTTTTTAAAAAAAATAATCTAACGAAATTATTTCTACTGATATATATCATATCTAAAGAAAAAAAATGATAGAATTAATCTGGAAAATTTCCAACGTAAACATCCTATATTTTATATGCTCATACTTAATAAAAATCACATTTTTATTTTGTTGACATTGATTTTGATTTTATTCTCATATTTATATTTTTTCGATTTGTTTAGTGTTTTTATTTAATCTTATTACTTTTATAAATAAATGTTATACATTTGTATTATCAAAGAATTGCATCATTTTTAGTTTCATAGAAATTGTTAAAGATTAATGTATGCATATCCGTTCTGCTAACATATTTCTGAAGATTGCTAGTTAAATTACAGATAATAGATAAAATCTGTTGTATTTTAGTGCTGTTTTCTATACAGTTTATTACTTATATTTTTTATCAGTAAAAGTGTGATGTAATTGCGGTTACAGTATTCTATTTACTTTTATTTTTGATTCAATTCCTTACTATATTTATTTAAAATAAAATCGATACCGATTTATTACGGATCATCCATGTACGAAGATGTCTTCTTTAATAGTCTGACTGTTTAAGACAGCATCAAATATTCATAGATAATATTTGATGCTGTCACAAAATGTGTATGTGAAATGTGAAAAAAAAACAACATACTAGAAAAGACAAGAACGTATAAGATTTCACTCGACCTTCATTTCTGTGGGCGACATGCTGACTATTCTATCGACCTCGTCGTCGTTCATTTCGTATTATTTCCTGTATTGCGGTAACATTTTGATGAAATGTTCAGATTATTTTTGTATTTTAAAATGAGACGACTAAGAAAACGAAAGACAGAAAATATTAATCATATTTCTTTCTCGGTATCATGTTTTATTTACGGACACTGTCTGCTAAACATGAACGAAAATTATTCAACGGAACGGAATGCGAATTAGGGATTTTAAATGTTGGAAAAACGGTGATATTTTGTCGAATCGATATGGAAATTGGCATGGAAAAGTGTCGATTTTCTTAGATTTTATTTAATAATAAATTGAGTCTATCATATATATAAAATGAAAAATACTTTTGGTTTGGATTCCAAAAATTTTCAACATTTAATTCACTTTAAATTAATATACTATTAAGTTGATAGAAAAATTATTGAGGTTTATGTTCTTCAAATTCTTATACATTTTTTAATTTAGTGGTTTAACTAGTCCATAACTGTTGGATGACTAACGCTTAACTTTTATGCAAGCTCTCAAATTGTTGTGGGTGGTTCTGATTCAACTAACGTTTTCAGTTGGTCGTTATGAACTGAAGGATTCCTGCGATCTTCTTTATCTTCACGCCTCTCATCTCCAGCACGAATGATTTGGAACCACTGTTGCACAGTACCTCCCTTAACAGTACCCACACCAAAAGCATCGTTTAGTTTACGAGCAGCTTTTGTTCTTTACCATCCGATCTGAACTCATATAAAAACTAATCTAATGTGCTTTTTTCAATTTTTAATTCAATAGCCCAATTTGAAACCAAATTAACAATAAAAACAACGTCGATGTTACCAAAATACAGACCGAAAAATTCACTATAAAATTATATTAATATGAACACGACATACATACGGTAAGATCAGGCCAGATTAGGTCTAGTCATATTGGATTAGGTCAGGTTAAGCCAGGTCGTGGCAGAATTATACTTTTTGTACTATAAATAAGACATATCAAAAATAAGTATCTGATATTTTTTTAAACTTTGATCTTTGAATACATATATATATATATTACACTTGTCTATATATGAACTATCGTGACCTGACCTGACCTCATTCGTTTTTGCAGTTATTCCCAGTTATTCATGAATAATTTCGAGAAACTGCAAAAGTGAATGAGGTTAGATCAGATCACAGAAGGTCAAGTAGTATATATATATATATATATATATATATATATATATATATATATATATATACAAATAATATAAAAACATTATAGAATCTGGAAAAAAGTTGGAGTAAAGGATAGTGAGAAGAAGCTTTTATAAATAAATGTCGAAGACGACATTGAAGTCAGTAATTTTGTAAATGTCTATTTTGAGAACCTTGACAAATCGGCCTATCAGTCTGGCATAACCGCTTTTGAACATCGTTAGGAAAAGTTTATCTAGCTAAATGGAAATTATGTTGAGAAATAAATGAAAATCAAATTAAAAAAAGTTGTTTTCTTATTCAGGGCCCGGAAATTATCACCCTTCCCTCGTAGAAACGAATGTGCATGCAGAATTATTCCAGTAAACTGGGTCATATGACAAGATTAGAAAGACGAGAATGCTTTCTTGTTTTGATTTTTTTTAATTGTTACTTCTTTTTCTATGCAAACTGGACTTTTTTTTGATTTTATTAAAAGTAATCGTCGTTTTTCATGATATTTTTTTTTATTGTATAACATAGTTATGGTATTGTTAAATCGGAGAATTACCGACCAGTTATTACAATACAAGCATTTGTATTTTTATTTTGAAAATTCACAGACATACTGACGGATGATTTCAAAATGAAATAAAAGTCCTAAATTTTAGCTATTCAATCAGATAAACCGAATGAACAATGAGATTATTTTATAAAAAGCAAATAACTATAAAAAGCAAACGATTTTTTGGTTAAACATATTACACTTCGAGTAATTAAATTATATATATATATATATATATATATTAATTGATGTATGATACTCATATTTAAATTTGTCTTTAGAAAACTATCTGAAATCAAATCTGACATTCTTTGAAATTCAATTTAGTCAATTTGTTTTTATTTTCTTTTCACTTAAGATGCATATTTTCTTTTTCGGTACGTACTTTTAAGAAAAACATTTATAATTAGAAGTCGACAAATTATTTTAGCGCTGAGTAGTTGATATTTTTTCTTTGTTATTTTTAGAAAATAGATGCACGCATTAATTTCGGAATTTTTTGAATATTGGTCAAGGACTGGTTTATACTCACATATAAATACACACACATACATATATATATATATATATACATATACATATATGTATATATATATATATATATATATATATATATCTGAAAATTTATTTCATGGGAATGAGGCAAGCGGCCGGAAATTCACGACATCATATAAAACGCAACTTACAGTTTGTTATTGTTTCTTTTACGAACTCATATGACATGTTCACTTGTCGTTTAAGAGACCAGATAGATTCTAAGAACTGTATATTTCTTATGGCACATATAATGACGCGTTTATTTACACGTAAAATGCATTGTGTTGTCATTAGTAATGGGTCAGGAATTAGCATGAAATATGGAATAGTAACAGCTCGTTTCAGAGTTACGTCTCGTTAAAACGTTCTACACATTATCGAAATATTGCATTCGTCATTTGCCGAACGACTACAATATATCTTTTTTCAGTTATATTGCCTTTTAATGTCCGTCATATATGACACGTTTTTTTTTCTTTAGTGTACGAAAGAAAAACATTGAGTATAAACAAGAAATTTACATATATCGTCCGATGTAATATTTAATCTCGGCATAATCGATTTCCATTCTTTCTAGTGAAAACACCTATGTCAAATGGATGTAGATCTGTCAGATGCACCGGTGCTGTCATGATAAAAATTGATTAGATTCCGAAGCGGATTCTCGGAATACATTTTTTGAATAAGTTTTAATCCGGTTTGATTTTGTTTCGTTTTGTTTAGTTACTGGTTAGCGATTGTCAGTGAATCAAATTTAAGAAGAGCACAGAAATACACACAGGTTATAATGTTATCAACAAATAAGTGATGGCGCGTATCGTCTCTGATGACCGTAAGAAAGTTTACATTTCAAATGAGAACTTTTTCAATTGCGCGCTTTATTATGTTATTTGATCATATTAGACGTACAAATTAATTTGGTGTCTTTTTTATAAAAATAAATCTTTACGGAACAGTGGAATACGTTTCAATCATGAAAACAATTCTCAGTATTCTGTACAACCTTACTCTTTCTGTCGGGTAACTGATGAATCCATTATCGATAAAAAGATGGCGGCTTCGAGCCGATGAAGTCGTAATGCATTTTCGGATATCTTCTACTGTTTTAGTATTTTTTTTGACATATTTTTGAGGCATTTCGACATCTTTTGTGTTGTCATTATGACATTCTTCATTTTTTTATATTCATTTTTCATTCATTTTTTTATATTCGGTTCTATTTCTGTGAAGAATAACCGAAGATTACTTCTGTTTATTATGTTAAGGCGATTCCGCAGTAGGGTGAGTAAATAATTCACACGACTGAAATCTGATTCAACCAAATACGAAGTGGGGAATTCCATGAAAAACAATATTACTTTATATCAAAGCTGTGAAAACTTTTTAGATATTGTACTGTTGATCCAAAAATGGTATTTTTTTTCGACAGTCATTTTGAGCGGCTGATATATTGTTCTGTAGCTGTATGAACGCTTCTTAAATTCTATTGATGGTTACTTCTCTATTCACTTCACTGTTTTCTTTTCTTCAGTTCTGTTTTCTTTTCTCGGTCACTTCTCTTTTTTTATTTTCCACTTATTTTTGTGCCCCCTTAATCCTGTGCCGTGGCCCTCCTTTTACGAGATTTTCACCTATGGCCCCCTTGGAATATCCTGTGGTCCTCTTCGGGCCATATGGCCGCAGATTGAGAACCTCTGATTTAGAGAACAACCACTTTAGTGGCGCATAGTGACTAAAGGATTAATCTAAATTCCAAAACAATATTGTGATTTTGAAAAGATTTGATGCAAAAGTTTCCGTAAAAATATATTTAATTTTGGCTTTGGACAGTCATCATTTTGAAATACTATTCAATTTTTTTCGATTTTGTTGAAAAACGACAGTACTTCTCAAAATATTCAATAATAAAATTTTGATATATTTTGATGAAATCATAGCGTAATATTTAAAAAAATTAATAATGAGAAACATTTGACATTGAACTAGTGTGTGAAAAAAGTTATTCAAACCCTGACATTCATTATTCCGAGAATTTTCAACAATTTGGTTTTATAGACATACTTAATACGTAATTTTATTTATAAGACTTATCATATCCACATACATATATAAATACATAAATGCATATATATATATATATATATGTATATACATTATGTTCATTCTATTTATAAATGTAATAGTTAAAAAACTATGCAGACATTTAAATTATTTACGTTAATTTGAAAACATGAAAAATACAAAAATTGTCTGCAGAATTACAAACGTATTCCATGTGAAAGCCGAGTTGTGTTCTAGGAAAATGTAATTGTATCGTATATTGTTTTATCATGAAGTATATTTTTTTATATATTATTTTTTCCTTGGTTTTTTTCATCCATAAAATCAGTATCTTTGAATATCATTTACAATCATAATATAATACAAAATACTATTCAAAAGCTGTGTCTTATAATAATACTTTGGAAAAATAACATCGATGAAATGATGTTAACTTGTAGTATGTTTGTATATACGAGAAGTAATCAAAAAGTACGGGGCGAATGCACGAAAAAACGTTTTTTATTCGGGTAAAATACAAATTACAATCAGTCCTTCTCAAGATATCCCCCCTTCCGATCTTATTCCAACGTTCTTGCTACTTTTCAAAACAGTATTGTAAAACCTTCTTCGTGAGTGCCATTAATTGCTCTATCGTGGCTGCTTCGAGCTCCGGAATTGTTTGAAAACACTTCCCTTTATTAATATTTTCACTTTGGGAAAGATAACTTGCACGGTACCAAATCTGGTGAATAGGGATGATGAGGATACACTGTAATTTTTTTTATTCGACAAAAATTGTTGTAGAAGAAACCCAATTAATCTCAATTAGTTGTAGAAGAGCCGGCTCATAGGTAGCCAATGGGATTTGTAGAGGACCAAAATAAACAACAGATACATAAGAAACAAAAAACGTAACGAATATATATTTAAAATAATACGTTTTTTTCTCTAATCGAATTATATCATCAAGGTTGATTCCATATTTAATTTAAAAATAAAAATATATAAATTAACTATCTGTAAATAATAATCATAAACTAACTGATTTACATAAATAAATATATATATATATATATATATATATATATATATATATATATATATATTGAATTTCCCCTCTTTTTTTTAGTTTACAATATTTTTTTATATGGTGATATTTTTAATCAGAATAGATTTTATGTTCTCAGGAAATCCCTCATTCAAACATTCAAAAACATTTTTTACGATCACCTTCGTACATCAATCTTTTTATATATTTAGTTGATGTACACCTGCTCATATATATATATATATATATATATATATATATATATATATATATATAATGTATAGATATATAAAAGTAAAAAGAGAGATATAAACTTTTCAGTCAGTTTAGTCATTAATTTCATGGACAGAGCATCAATTAATTTTTATCGAATTTCAAGTTAATTTTTACTATAATTGTGCCTTTTGAACATGATTAATTTTTCGTCTTTATCTAGAATATTTTTAGATTTTTATTACGCAATTTAATCAACGAAAGAGTTTAGATTTATGTACATCTAATTTCATAAAGAGGATAAAGGTCAAGGTAAATCAGGGTTGGGCATTTGATCATTACTTGTCGTCATATTAAACTTGAGGCGATTTTAATATCAATGATTGTTTAAATGAGTTAAATCTTATTATAAACACAGTTTGAAAAATATTATTAAAAATGTTAAAGTACCATTTATTCCACGATAAGATCAGTAAAGGTTCTTTCGGAAATATCTGATTGAATAATAACCATTTAATAGTGAATAAATGATATTATTAAAGAATTGATTCAAATTTAAATAGTTTTCATCTTGTTTTTTAAAAAAATATTCGGAATTTCTATAAAATAGTAAGTAACAAAGTGAATAAACTATGTTATGGAAGAAAGTGCAATATTTTGTAAATTAATAAAAGTAAATATCAATATTTTCTTATTTAAATGTTATATATATATATATATATATTATTTTTTTTAATATTAGTAACTATTTAGTTGAAATTATTAGGTGTCATATTAATTCGATGTCTTTTTTTTTATAAAAAATGAATGTTTAGGCACATTAATCCTCAAAATATCTTCCACTCTTTTCTATCAAACTTTGTTTCATTTGTCGGGTAAATGACGAAAAAAAATGCATGTTCGGACCTCTTCCATTATTTTAGTATTTTTTGCATTTTATATGCGTCACAACACCTTCCCCCAAAACTGAACAAATCATTTCCCGCGAATCATTCGGTAGCATTTTTTTCTATTGGAATGAGTAAAGTATACTATGTTCAATATGCTGCTTTTCACACCGTCCTATTAGCTACTGTTTTGCTAGGTTATGCCAAATGCTTGGTCAAGATATATAGTGTTTTTAAATGTTTATGTTTGCACTTAAAAATCTTAAAACGTCGAGAAAATATTTTAATTTAAAACAAAGTTATGACAGATTACAATTGAAACGCACAGAATTAATTTTTACAACTAATAGTTTGACATTTATGTTAAAAATATAATTAGGAAACTTAATAGGTAAGCATATAACCAATGAATAATTTAATAAGTATATATATGATATTGTTTTGGCTAAAGTCGCTTTCACTAACGAATTTTTCACTCATCTTCCAAATTACAAAAAAGTCTAATCAAAAATGTTCAATAACCGATTATAGTTCATTTTTTATTGTTAGTTATGGAAACTTCGAAGAAGATATATAATATTATCCTCATAACAAGAAAACCTGATCAATAATTTCTAAAAAATATTTTTTCCTGTAGCTTAGCGCTCTTATGATAGCATTGTCATCGAAATACACCCAAGCAACAATAAAACAGATCAATCATCAATTATTGAACATTTTGATCAGAAAAATTGTTTGTGGTTTGTGAAAAATTCATTAGTGAAAGTGAATTCATTTTCTGAAACTATTGTTAAAAAATTAAAGTCTAGAATTAAAGAAAGAATATCGATGATTGTTCTGTTTTTAATAGAAATGTGAAAAGGCAGATGGTTATTCAACTTCCACCCTATAATCGTTCTCTTCTGCTGTGCATACCTTTATTAAAATATTAAAATAAAGAATTTGTAATAAGTAATAATTTTATTCCTAGGAGAATCTCTGATACATAGTTAGTTAGTTTTTGGGGTTTTAGGGCGCTTCGACAGTTAAACAGGCAATCCCTGGTACAGAAATTAAGTTATTTTACTAACAAAACTAATTGTTATTGTTATCATAAGATATAAATATATTTATCAGTAGAAAAAAATGATTTTTTTACAACTAAATTAACATGTAACTCGATTCGAACTCAAAACATTGATATATTTTTATTTTTCTCATGTTCTTAAATATTTTAAACTCATAATCCGTATCGCAGAAATAACTAAACGCTTCCAAGGATTCTAAATTCAAGATGTTTATATTAAAAAAAAAACTAATTTTATTTAATTTATTTTTAAACATTTTCGACAGTCTCCATAATACACAATTATTTTTATTTAAGTTAAAAAAAAATCGGAAACTGTAACTGTTTAGAAAAATTCCTGAATTTACCAAGAAATCGATCTGAAAATATGCTGGCATGTTTTTTGTTGTTTTTCGATTTTTTTTTTATAGGTCGGAATTGAATATCGAGCAAAACATTATATTTGAAATTGGGTTCAGCACTATGATTATAGACCGAGTGCGGGTTGGGAAAAATTAACGCGTGCAAGATTCTAATTTTTAAATATTTGTGTGTGTGTATCTCTGTGTATGTTTATCAGTTGGCAACGATGTTATTACATTTTCACTGACGCCATAAGTATTCTATGTTATATATATATGTATATATATATATATATATATATATATATATATATATATATATATATATATATATATGCCTACGTATTGTATATATATTTGCATCTTCTGCCTCGAAACTATACGTCATGTGTGCAGTCACATGTTGACAGGATTTTAGGCAATACATGTTTACATTGTCAGTAAAGTATTTTAGCGCAATATTTCTCAGAAAAAATATAAGAGTACGACGTCAGTAACAGCGAAATTATATCAAATTCTATTTTTATATAAAAGTACGAGATACAGTGTTACATTTTCTTGAAATTGATTCTAAAAGTGTTGATCATGTCAAAATCATATTGTCAATCTACATGTACAGATAAAATTATGTGTCTATAATTAGAAATATATTCATGCATAATGAACACAGATATATATATATATATATATATATATATATATATATATATATCTATATATATACATATACATATATAAAAACATATATGCATATATACATACATATATCTATACATATACACATATATCTCTATACACATATATACTTTTACACATATATACATATACACATATATCCATATAAACATATATACATATACACATATATATATATATATACACATATATATATATATATATAAATTCATAATTATATATATATATATATATATATATATATATATATACATACATATATGCATATATACATACATATATATATATATATACATACATATATATATATATATATACATATACACACATATATATATATATACACATATACATAGAGAACAAGTTCTATTTACAATACATTTTTGATCTCTGTGAATAAATTTACTTTCAAAAATGAATTTTCCACTCCCTCGTAAAGCACAAATAAGATATTTTCTATTCTTTTCAAAAATATTCAGTAATTGATTATTGATGATTTTTGAATTGTTGCTTATGTACATTGACCACCACCGACACCAAGTCGGTTGTGGAGATTTATCGATGTCAATCCATTGCATTTTGCGTTGAACATTGTCGTATGTGATCCATTTTTCATCACCTGTTGTGATATTATTAAGAAATGGGTCATTTTTCTGTCGTCGAAGAAGACTTGTCGCTATGGATACACGATCCGCTTTGTTCTCTTCACTAAGAGCGTGTGGAACACAAACACCGAGCTTGCCGACTTTCCCTATCTGTTCTAAGTGGGGGTATATGGTGGATTGTGACATGTTTAGCTTATTTGTGAATTCCCGAGTACTTTGCCGGGGGTCGCATTCCACCAATGATTTTAAAGAGTCATCATCAAAGTCTGACGAGCGCCCTAGTCTGGGTTCATTTTTCAATGACATATCTCTAGAAACCAATTTCGTATTTGCCGGTCAGTTATCAGTCCTTGACCATAAACCCTGCATATTTTTTTTCATACCTCCGTTGCGTTTCTCCCCTGTTTAAACTCCAATAACATTCGTGTCGAACATGCACTTTCAATCACTCATTTCAGGACTGAGAAACTTATTATTTCATATCGATGGCTACGCAACCACTACCGTGATAAGAATTAGAAACGGAATAAACTTATGACTTATATATATATTTATGTTGAGATTTCTTGTAGACTCATTACTGATAATTCTGTTAACAAATCATCTAATTCAGTCGACAATCAATTAAGACATAAATTAATTCAATTAATTATTTAAATATTTCTAAGTAAACTTCTATTATTTTTAAACATAACAGTGAAATCATATACACAAATCTTATTTATATTTATTTAAAATTGAATTTATAACATACATCAATAGATACTTGCATGTGTCGTAAGTGCTGAAACTAGTCAGAAAAATATATTGGTTAAAAGATAATAAATGTTATATAATGTCACATAATAGAAATGATGGATATATTTGCTCTTATATATATATATATATATATATATATATATATATATATATGTATATATATATATATATATATATATATATATATGTATATATATATATATATATATATATATATATATATATATATATATATGTATATATATATATATATATATATATATATATATATATATAAGAACAAATATATCCATCATTTCTATATGCTTCCGAAGTTCTTAAAATTCTTATGACGTCCTGTGACGAATGTTCATTCATTTAGAACATGCTTGAGTCTGAATTTTATTTTGAGCTATAAATAATCGTTTCATTTGATTGAAAACGTTGGCGCAACGTCACAATTCATGCAAATACCTGTGCGTCAATAAATTCACGTAAATATTGAAATGAGTATTTTCCTATTATAGTTTATTAGTTTATATAAAAAATAAATACTGTAATACATGAATATAGAAATGGGCGCAGACTACTTTGAAGAGAATTATATTGTGGTTACGTTTAACGTAGAATTTTAAATCGAATTGGTATTTCACGTTTACATTAATATGTATTGAAAATCCGTACAAACGTTGACTCGAACTGAATATTTCGTTTCATCCTGAAATTAAAACCGTTATGGGAACTTAAATTCGATGTGAGATTTTCGTAGAAACCCTTACATGAACATGAAACTATTCAGTTGTACAATTAATCTCTAAAATTAATTAGTTATTAGATAATCAACAGCATGGAATAGTAAACTAATATCATAAAAAACAGATATTTCTTTTTATAAAATAATTCTTTTAAGAAAAGTTTTCTGGACAAAAATGTTTAATAAATTTCTATTAATAATTTTTACTGTTGATTATGCGCATTTCAATAGATATGCCATCATATAGGTGTTCATCATATAGGTGCCATCATATAGGCCATTTCAATAGGTGTGCTATCATATATATATATATATATATATATATAAATTTCAATAAAAAAAATTGAATTTTCTTTACGCCATTTCTAAAAATATGATTCATAAATACGTATTCTTCTTTAATGACATCTTTTATTTCAACTAACATTTCTATTTGATATTTGGTCGATACGCCAATGGCAAGTCTTTCATAAATCTTATATATGACAGTGTCACAGCGCAATCCACTACTGGCATTGCCCTTAATGACGTTCAATTTAAATAAAAATTAAATTTGAAGTGTATGTTTATCAAGACTTCTTGGAATCTTCAGTTATTTCTCCCTCATATATATATATATATATATATATATATATATATATATATATATATATATATAATATGTGTGTAAGAAACAACTCTCAATACATAATACTTTCCAGGAACGCATGCTGGTATGTAAATTTAGAGATTGCTATCTATAAGAATATATATATATATATATATATATATAAATATATATATGATAACAAAAAGTAATTATGATAAGAATGTAATTACATGATTCTGACATTTGCGACATTATCGCAGGTAATAAATCCATTATAATAAAGAATTATGTATGATCATTATATTCAAATGTCAAAAAATATTTTTTATTCATATAACTGGTTCCATTTAAAAATAATTTCATAAATAATGGCAGATGTTTGTGTTTAATTATATTTTCTTACAAGAATTGTCCAGAAGTAGGTTACAAAATAATAATAAAAAAAAACGTATTGTGTAGTTATTAAACAGGTTTTGTATTAAACGATTTTTTTCTCAGCTTTAATATTTTTATCGTTTATAAATTTTACTTTATTACGAAACAAGTATGGAATGTTGAAGACCAAGTTCAAGACTTTTTAGTTTATGTTGCATAATAAATTTTGTGAATGTTTTCACGAAATCATAAAATCGTATTTAAGGAGCGTTTTCCGACCAGAATTTTCCACAATTCTCAGTGTTGTAAGAATGCCGTATTATACGGGAGTTATCTGTACATGTAAAGAAAGAAAAATATTCTTTTTTAGCATGGTATGCTTATAACGAAAGGTATTAAAAAAATCAGCCGATTTTTTAAGAGGTACTTCGATCAAAAAGTTTAGTCAAGGAACTTTTATTATTTTAAAATTAGTACGTTTTGCAACAACTTTAGAAACTGAATTCTTGAAACTGTTACTAAATTCATGTTTATGAATGGTTAAATTTTGATCAGTTCATATTTACAGAAATATTAATCGACGAATAAAAATATTCTTTACTAAAAACACGAATAAAATGTTAATAAAAAAATGAAATATTTTAAATATTCTCCGATCTGTGTACATTAGTTAAAAAACATACAAAAGGTTCAAGCTTCAATAAATACGAACAGACTGTTTCACAGTGAACGATTTGTCAACATTTGACAAATTTCATAGAAAAATCGTTGCATGTGTAATTAAAACACAGCCTGGTCGTCGATATGGAAAATCGTGCCCGTTATTTACAAACGTACTACATACCTATACCTCTACGTATCAAGAGTACATATTAAAAAAAAATATTCCATGAAATTTACATCAGACATATATACATACGTACGCGTGTTTTAAAAAGTAAATGGAAGAACGGACGAAACGCACAAAGAGACATTAAACTAATAGTTGAAAATAAAGATTTTCTTTGTTTTGACAACAGTTAAGAATATCGAATACCGATAAAAAGTTCTCAGTATTTCAACCGAGTGATTATTATGTTACGGTCAAATATTTTAAACAGTTTTATATTTTTAGATTAGTTCAAGTATCAAAAAAGTGTTCACTTTTTTCGTTTCTTGGAAATGTTTGTTTTATAATTCACAGGACTGATGCTTCATTTATCTTTATTAAATGACCTATTTATTTTCGTTCAATGAGAAGTTAATTCATTATCGATTCCAACTATTTATGTATAAGCACATTTTTTATTACATTCCATAACATACTTTTTATATGTTATTTATAACACTTGCCATAATCCATAAACATTCACATGTTATATTTATAATTAGGTATATTGATCTCGAGATTACTTATAAATGATTTCTTAAAATTCCACCCATCTAACACAAGCGCATTTTTCTTCAAAACTGAGTTACACTTTTAAAAAAGTGTGGTTTTATTGTAAATTGTTTTATCAAGACGTTTTTTTTGTATTATACCCAATAATACACTTAGTCTAGACATAACTACTGGTATAAAGTTCAGTAACATTACAAAACGAGTTTGAAAAAAAATGTTTATCATAAAATCTAACTTGTACTTACGTAGGCGTACATTTTTCAAATCCACGAACGGATTCATAAGTGTACTCATAAGGAAAAAAATAATCTTTAATCCATTGATATTTTTATTTTTCGTGTACTTATTTATGTATTTATTCAGGTATACAGTACACATATTCGTAAAAAAAATGTACATTACACTCATTCAATTTAATGAGAAATAATCTGTAAACGTAGTTTCTTTTCTATTTATTTGTTCGATGTACATGTTTTAATATTAAATCCTTATTTCTTAAATTTCCTGAACTATTACTGAATTGAGCAAATTTCTTTAGAGTTGTCATTGTACTCGCTGTTTTCTTCTTAACTGCTTGTGACCGGAGAGGTGGAAAAGGTATCAATTTTTTAAAAAATATTTTTCGATTAATTTGACATTCTTTTATCGCAAACAAAATAAAAATTGTAAATTTGTCGGTTACAACAAAAAATATGTTAATTCAGATTAACCATTAGAAATATTACATCTATCTGATATATCATGGAAAATCGTTGATAATGTTCGAGGAAACATAAATCCTTGACTGAAAACATGTAAATGGAAGCGGATAAATTGATTACAATTGAAAATTTGTAGAAATAACATTACTGTTGAGTGTGAAAAATTTTGAAACAATCAAGTGTGCACAAAACGGTTTCACATCGGTCACATCTTGTACCTGGACGTAGAGTTTCGAAATTTTTTATACGATTTTTTCCAATGATGAACTTTTGTAAAAAAAAATATTATTCAACCTAATTCTCAAGTTCACAATTTTTATAGGGTTTCAAATGAAAAAATCGCGAATTTTCTGATTTTTGGACCACCGTATTTTTTTAATAATATTTCATCCAAAAGATAGCAGTCTGAGATTATCGTTTATTTGGAAAACATCAACGGATTCCTAGATCCACGCCCGATTTGGAACGGTTAAACTGCACAATTCTCACCACTACTATCCTTATCAGATTGATATGAACTTTTCCTTAATAATTTTTATTATTTACAGTTCTGGACCACTTAAAACCACTTAAATTAGAAAATGTATGTGAATTTGAAGACCATAAATCGCAATTATTTTTCTATTAGCCTAATTGTTTCCTAAATTCATTCACTGTCGGTTATAATCGTTACTGAAATAATTTTGCTTATTTGGTACTTAAACTATTTAAAAAGTGCCCTTTTTTAATTTGGTGTGAACCAAATTCAGTTTCAATACAATGAATTATTAAAAATTTACTGTCAGGTTAAAACCGTTCGATATTTGCGTAGACAAAT
The DNA here is from genome assembly GCA_034766995.1 of Acanthacorydalis orientalis. NCBI lineage: Eukaryota > Metazoa > Arthropoda > Insecta > Megaloptera > Corydalidae > Acanthacorydalis > Acanthacorydalis orientalis. The sequence goes on from CM068316.1 coordinate 49,037,582, forward strand.
CATGAAACAGAAATTGGTCCTAATACAATACAAGCAATCAATCCAGTAGGATTCGTGAAATTTTATTTTTTGTGGAGAAAAAAAAAATGCATTTTTTGATCTCAATGCAGCACAATGAGTGACAAAAATCTATTCACATAATAAATCGATCCATTAATAACGCATAAATATACATAAATTTCTCTTGCAATAAAGTCACCCGTGCGTGTACAGAGGAACCTATTTTCTTCGTTGATTTCTTTCTGCGAATGTTTCGATGAAGTAATCTGTTTTCTATAAGTTTATAAACACATGTATTATTCTCACAAAAGGAAGCTTGACCTCGTTCGCAATCATTGAACTTACCTACCCTCATTCATCGAGTTCTCAGTACGAACATATGCTATTTATATACCTTCTCGGCCATTAACTCTCTAGGCATCAGTTTAACACAATATTCGTATAATTTATGACTTCTTATAATACACGTCTATTTTATAATAAACTGAAATCTGGTCGACGTGGATACAGAGTGCTCTCACTTTCATACAAACACTCCGTTTAATCTTAATCTATTCTGACAGTATGTTTGTTTCTTCCTACATGATTTATTTTTACTTAATCAGGAAATAAGATCTTCAAAGTTGAATTGTTCTTCGATTAAATTCTTATTGACAGATATTGACGATAGCTTATAGTCATTATTGTACGATTTTTGTGATAATCGAGAAAATATTTGATATGAAATATAAAACATTTTAATCGAATAAAATAATATTCTAATGAATACAAGAAGAATATTTTATTAAATAACAACTATATGAGTTTTCAAGTGTTTTTTTTTAAAAAAATTATTCTTTTAATTGCAGTAAAATTCCTTTATAACGACCTCGGTTAAAGTGACGTTCCAATTACAACATAAACCAGATGTGTCTAATTTATTTTCTCATTTAACTTATTTTATTTTCAGTTTTAACAACAAATTCGGTTGTAATGATATAATTGAAGAGTTCTACTGTCAATAAAATTTATTTGTTACGAAAAAAATTGAGCGACGTAACAAGTTTTGGAATATATAACGAAATGAAATTGTTTCGATGAATTTTCTATATTTTTTTCATATTTTTCTGTGCTTCAACTATTTAAAAATATTTAATGATAGTAAAAATCTAAAATAATTAATATTCGTTTATTATTTTTTTGGACAAAGTGACAGAATTATTTTGTATTTGAAAGGGTTTTATAAAATATTTATTATATTACATTTAATAAACCAAAAAGGACGAGAGCTCAAAGAGAAGTATCGATTTTAATTGAATCGGTCATTTCAAAAACTACACAAGTCATGTCTTTTCAAAATTGTTTACTTGTCGAAATTAGATCCTCGACATCCATAGGACACTCAATGTTAAGCAACTAAAAAATTAAAGGCTTTAAAAAACATATTAACAAAGTACATCTGTAATTTTCTTATTATTTTTGTGTAACGCAGTTTTTATTCAATCCTGTTAAATTTAAATTCTGTAACTTATGTAGTTTTTGAAATGACCGATTCAACTGCTGTAATTTTTCTGAATAAAGCTGTGAACGCTCTTTCACTAACCAAATTTAATTTTATTTTAGATATGTTCATGCATTATTTAAATTTTGCTTTGATTTGTTATTTTATATGTTTTATTTTTTTACATAATTTAAGCAAGGTAAATATAATATCTAGATGTAATTTACCTATCATTGAAACAATGACTAACGATTACATCGAGGAAATATAAAATGGTTTGCAGTATTCGTTATTATCGAATACTGCAAGCGTATATGCATTTCTTTAAAAAGTAATTATTTATAGAATGTCATTTCGCATCCTGCAAAACAAATTAAAAAATTTTATTACAAACATAACTTGTGTGAACAAACATAAATATTATTAAAAAAAATAAACACTTTTAATTAAATATGCGGTTTCAAACATAGTCTTCAATGAAAAACAAAGAGTAAAAAACTCTTGAAAAACTTTTTATATTTTTTTCGAAGAAAAACAATAATGGGCTGAGAAAATATTTCAAACGCAGAAATCGATTACTGGAAATAATTAATGAACATTGACGTCTGCTGTATGAATATTAAACCGTCGACGAATAAATTCTTTTAAATGTATTTGAATAAATTGAAAACAATATCAATTAGAATCGTATTAAACAGTATTGCATTTATAAGTTATTTATATATTCCGTCCATTGTGGTATTTCAATGGAACGAATTTATCAATTAGTAAACGGAAATTGAAAAAAATCCCTTTAGTGTGTGACTTTTTCCTACAGTGTCCTATATTCACATATAATTATATATATATATATATACATATATATATATATCTATATATATATATATATATATATATATATATATATATATATATATAAAGCCATAATCAAATAATGAATTACATCATTGTAATTTACTAAATTTTTTTTTTTTGATATGTAATAATTGATTTATTACTACTTGCAGTAAAAAACTCAAAATATTAATGTGTAATATAGATTTTACAAATAGCTTCAATAAAAGAAACAGATCCAGAGAAAAAGAAAAATTACTTACATTTCTCAGGTTATATTACAGTAAAGAAACAAATTAAACGTGTATTTTCTGTGAATATCGTTAACCCTTTCGAGCCGGGGGGGAGGGGGGTGTTTTTAACAAATACTTTTCAATTAATTGGAAATTCTTTTATTGTAAACCAAATAAAAATTAACAACTTGCCGGTTGCAAGAAAAAATATGTTAATTCAGATTAGCCATTAGAAATTTCATATCTATCTGATACATCGTGGAAAATCGTTGATAATGTTCAGGGAGACATACATCTCTTGATTGGAAACATATAATTGGAAGCGGAAAAATTGATTACAATAGAAAATTTGCAGGAATAACATTACTGTTGGGTGTGATTATTCAACTCATTTGTCAAGTTCACAATTTTTATAGATTTTCAAATGAAAAATCGCGATTTTTCAGATTTTTGGATGACCGTAATTTTTTTCTAATAAAAGAAAGAGTTATAAATTTAGTTTTATTAGAAATAGATAAACGACCTTTAAATATATCATTTAAAAGATAGCCCTCTGAGACTATAGTTTCTTTGGGAAACATCAATGGATTCCTTGATCCACGTCCGGCTTCAAAGGGTTAATTGCGATTAAAATGAAAGTAATATTTTATTCAATTTTATAAAAAAACGTTGCGTCGCTTCAGAATGTTACAGTTTTTTTTTTTTATTATTATTTTTAGATTTGAGTTACATCGAAACACGTTTTGTTATTCTCCACAATTGTTAGTATCTTGTTTACACATCTATACATATATGGACGATGTTGTCTTATAAAGAAGATAAAATATATAACAAAATAACCAAGGTTACTTATGTAGATAACCAGTATGGAAGGAATTTAACAAAATTATTTTTTTCTTGTAGGTAAAAATGGTTAAGTTTATAAAATGAAAGCAGAGGGTTATAGAAATAAAATGTTGGTAAATATTTTATTTTCAATAGAGCCTTAAGGATGTGAAACGAATTTAATTTTGTTCATAGAACTATTCTCTTTTTCAACATTTAATTCCTAAATAAAGACTAAAACGATAAATTTACAAAATACCTAGTTAATCGTTTATTTCCGAAACGAATCATTGACACTGAATTTAATTTATCGTTGGTCGAGCTTAATATGTAAGACCGATGTCGCATGAAGCATCTGCACTATCACCAAATTGATTTATACGTATTAATATAATACATTGTTCTGTCCATACGTTTATACTCACTTTTTATAAATGTATATACTAAAATCAATGTGCTTTCGTTTGTGAATCGCAGTTTGTGGCGTTGTCTACACTTCATGTGACACCGGACTACACGGAGAACCATTGAGTCTTCGCAGAACCTGTTCCGTGCATTGTACTTCACAACTTTCTTGAAAAATTTGCTGGTCTCGTGAATCAGGGTTTTCACTAAATAGTGGAATATTTTTCATGTCTCTCTGGCCGAGCTGTATCTCGCAGTTCACCAAGCAGTGTTTTAGAATACATGCGAAGGCATCTCTTTAGTAGTCTGTATTTAACGGTTGTAGTAACTAATTCACTAATGGGCTCATCAGTCTCCTCGAGCATAAGTAGCTTGGCCCGTTCATGTAGAGAGTATTTGGTGATGAGGTTGTTCTTTATCCCAAGAATAAGCGTTCTCGCCTATCTCGCTGTTGTATTGTCACTGCGCTTGTCTTGAGACAAATTTGTTCATCGTAAGCAGTCAGGGTGATGTGGCGAATCGCACTAGATCAAGCATAGGCAAAATATGGGCCTTGGGCCATATGCGGCCTGCGATGAAGATTTTGCGGTCTGTGCACAACTGTACATTTTTTTAAATTTTACCACAAAAATGTTAAATTATATAAACAAACAACAAGTTCCTTTTCCATCAAATCCTGCAGTAACGCAGTGATTGTGAGTCTGCCTTAATATAGTATTTCGGTCGAACGCAGCATCTCATTTATAATATCGACGTTTAATTTCACTAACACTTTTGGTGAGATTAATAAAAAAAATGTATTCTTGTGTGGAAAATAGTGATTTTTATTTATTCAGTTTAGATTTTGTATCCTAAAACCTCTCCCCTTTCTCTAAAAAAATCTGGAGTGTACTCCACTCGACTTTACGATACTATTTTGAGTATGTGATTTATTGAGAGGTAAAGGATTTGTGAGTGGTAGGGTGCGGTTGTGAAAATTTGTTGAAAATAGAAATACTGTTTCCGGAATGACCGCAATACTTTCCTCTACTATGAGTACCACATGTATCGGAAAGTAAAAACATTTATACATGCGGCCTGCTAGAGACTACAGAAATCCGTGTGGCCCGCGGTCAGAAAAGTTGGCCCACCTCTGCATTAGATGATATGCATCCACCATAAGACGCATACACTGAGTTTGAAATACCTGTAGTATAGCTGCAGATAGAGCATTGCTAATTTCTCAGCGACAACTTCGATTTTCTATTCAGTAATGAGTATAAACCACAGAGCTGTGTCTGAGATTTCATAAGCATATGTTCAGTATGTCCCTTGAAATTCAGATTCTTATCAAGCATAGCATATAAATATTTGACTTAGTCAATTCTTTATCCTAGGTAAATATTCGATAACTATTTATATTTATTAATTCCGAAATTGATTTCTGTATTCAATTAAAAATTAAACAAGAACATATAAGATAGTATATTAAGAATCATATAATTAAATATTTAGACTAATTGTATTCTCGGAAACTTATTCTGTTTACATTTCTAGTTTATTTGAATAGATAACGTGTTTCTAATAATAAAATACAAGCGAAAGAAATGTGTTGTCGAGAAATATATATCGAGTGGAATTATTAATTTAGAAATTTAACTTGTTGGAAACATTTCATAGAAATATTTAACCAGTGTTTATTTCTTCTATCTACATTAAACTCTTTACAATTGAAAAGTATATTTAAGTTAAATATTTAATAATGTCTAGATTATAAACGTATCTTTTCTTAGAAGTATATTTATATATTTTGATACATACTTCAATATTTCAATAGTTCTTGGAGAAAACGATTTAAAATAAATTTAACAAAGGTAGTACTGAGTATTTTTTCTTATAAGTATTCTTCAGTTATAATTAATTAAAAAAAATTTATACTGTCTAAAGTCCAAGGTACAATTCTGCATTTAGTTTAATAACACATTTAATTGTTATATTTGCATGCATTTTCAAGATAATTATCTCGATGTCCTTGTTGGATCAGTTTTTGGAAAAGATTCTCTTTGTTGGAACAATAAAGAGTATGACTAAGTCTTGTTAATATTTTATTCTCGATTAATTATTTTGATTATCTAAATAAACTAGTAATTATGGCTATAAACTCGTATTAAATTAATTAATATTCTATAACAATTTACAAAATAACAAGTGTACTGATATTGTTAAAGATATGATATTTTTCGACAATTATCACCTCTGAAGTTGTAAAGTAATGATGTTAATTTGTTTTGAAAAGATCATTAAATTAAAATGTACTATTTGAATAATAAATAAATTTACAAATCATTTTTTATCATAAGTGCAGTTGATAAGGTGATAATTTGAAAAATGTGTATTTTAATCCATATTTAAAAGATATTTAATGATATCGGTGTAGTCCAGAATGATAATTGTTATATAAAATATTTACGTGCAGCTAACAGACCTGAAAAAAATGATAACAAGTACTAACAGTTTTTTGAAACACGAATTAGTTTCGTATTACATGTTTAGCTTATATCCGTTGTTTATTTTATATAGAACGTTTTTCCTGTTTTCACTGATTTTTTAAATTGTATTAACCAGTAAAATTGTTATCTTTTCGTTGAATTGTTGATATTGTATCAATTTTTTTAGAAAAAGTCTGTTTATATTTTAAAAAAATATATGTAAATAATTATCGTTATTTTGAGGAAAAACAACACCGTTTCTTTTCAGTTCTATTTGGTTTATTATTGCGATAATAAATTAAATATAAAAGTTATACTAACAATTGTAAGAGTTCCACGAATAGCTTTCAAAGTTAATTTCGCGAATGTAAACAAGTATACGTGATGTTTTCGAGATACTGCTTTTAGTACCGTTCTGCTATACTATCTCGAAGTGAAAATTATAAATGCTATTTTTTTTTCAGAACGAAACCAACATTATTGTTATAAAATACATATCAGTCGGGATTAAATAAATTATTTATTCATTAAGGTGCGTTTACTAATTGAATAATTTAACTAAAAAGAATATATATATATATATATAATTGCGAAATTATTAATTAAAATTTTACCTATACTATAAGGTATATAGAGTACCTATATTTTAGTGTACAGAGTACCTATATTTTAGTATATATAGGTAATATATATAAAAAATAATGGGTAAAATATAGTATACAGAGGTATTGTTTATAAACAGTTCTACAAAAAAAAACTTATGAAGATGTTCTACTGTCTATGGACACAAACTAACTCAAACAACAATATGTAAAATATTTTTTTTACTTTCCTGTACCTCACATATATATATATATATATATATATATATATATATATATATATATATAATTAAATTGTATATTTTTAAATCGAAATTTTACCTTATATATCTGTATTCTAGGTAAACACTCACATGTCATATTTTATTTGTAGAATAACAAATTGAAAGGTTGGACTGAAAATATATTTTTATAACATATTGATATTTTTTATCTAGACATCAATGTATAAATATAGTTTGTTTGAGGATCAGAATTAATATATATTACAAAAAAATGATTGTTGTTAGGGTATTTTAATGAGAGACGGTACTAGGTCTCTAATTAAAACAAAATAATTCACCAATGGAAAAACAGAGATATCTAATTTCACCTCAATAAAAATATTAATTTTAGATGCCTATGAATGGAAATCCCATTTGACTAAATTTAGATTCATAATTGTTTATTTTCGGGATATGGAAATATAAATTATAATCGTACTCATATGACAGGCTTGTGATTATAAAAAAAATCGTTGAAACTTTCTCAATTTTGATAACACAACACTTCTATTTTTTATACACTAACATTGCTATTTCTGATATCTGTAACTAAATTGTTTATTATTACTTGTTGTGCCGTGTATATATATATATATATATATATATATATATATATATATATATATATATATATATATATATACACACTTTCAGTTACTAAATTTTGGTATCTCTAAATGTATTCTCTTTTTATAAATTCACCGATTCCAATTTCAAACTCCTCTCAAATGTTATATGTTTCGGTAGGTACGATCAGATTAAATGGGATTATATTTGAATAAATATTAGAGTAGATCAGGTTAAAATAGGTCGGGTTATGGAAGGTCTGGTCAGAGTTAGGATTGATTGAATTAAAACAGATCAGGTCAGGAGAGATCAAAATAAGTTAGAGAAAATTACGTCAACTTAAGTAATTATTAAAAAAATATTTTACAAAATGTATTGGAACGTCATTAAAGTATGTTAATAAAATGTTTTTTTTATTGTATTTATTTTTCCATTCTCTGTACTGATCAAGTACACAGTAAATCATTAAGCACAATAATAGGCATTCTATTTAAAATCAAACGTTTCCTACACAAACCGCAATAAATGTTCATTATGTACAATTATCGGTTATTGTATACATTTAATGGATTATGGTAGATTCAGAAAGCGGTAATGGCGGTAATAACTTTCGAAGAATTGTTTACAATGATTGTAAAATAAAATTGGAAATTATTTCTTCTAACAGTTACAAAAAACCCCGAAACTAATAGCCCGGTTTTCTGCCATATATATATATATATATATATATATATATATGTATATATATATATATATATATATATATATATATGTATACACATTTATATACACATACACATTTACATAATCGAACATATATAGGTGAGATAAGAATTATAAATATGGTTTGAAAACGCATGGAAAAAGAGGTGCTATATAATTTAAATTTGAACAATTTAGAAGACTAGTTTAAAAATAGATTGTCAGTAGTACAGATTATATATATATGCATTTGGTGTAGTCAAGAGGGCTTACATAAAAAGAACAATGCACATTACAAAAAAAATAATTCAACTTGCACAAATCTGATTTCAGACCTCTGCAGTGTTCAAATAAAGTATTCAGAGAAAATCAATATTTATTCAAAGTTAAAATTAAACAAATTTGATTTTAGTCGCTTTTACTGATCACAAATATGTATATATACATTATAAAACGTATTGAAAAAAACCAAAGATTAAATTGATTTTTCGTTTGAAATTATTTCCAAAAATACATAAAAGAAAAATGGAAACAAAAATGTAAATATAAAAAAGCATTAACATGAAATTTTGGCATAGTTATAAATAATTATTTTCACAAACTATAGAAAAATATTCTTATGTGAGCCAGTTAGTATTAATGTAAAAAGATGTTAAATAAATTTATAACTACTGAGAAATAAACTATTTATGAGATTAAATAGGTGTTATATATATAATTTAAAGTATATTTGTCGATAAATAATACCTCTTTCTATTGATTTTCTAATCTATTTAAGAATTAAAATGTCATATTTATAAGAGTTTTTAAATATACAATTTCTATTAACTTTAATATTATAAAAAAATACAAATGTCATACAAAAAAAGCTATAAATAAATATTTGTTCACATTTAAAATAAATTTCATGATGAGATATAAAAAATCATTATAGTAAAATGGCGATGGTAGATAATATACAGTTACAAACAATGAACACTTTATAACAACAATATACACATTTTAAAAAAACTTACCTGTTAATTCATACACATGACACTTTTTTCAAATACTAAATGTATAAAATACATAATTATAAAAAAAAACTATAAATTTATTTAATTATTACTTCATCAAAAAGTTATTATAAAATATCTGATATCCATTTTTAAAATTTGATTGAAAAATTTTTAACGCGATTTATACAACAATTAACATTTCACATTTCACATGTATTAATTATATTTAAACTTTATTAAAAAAAAACTTTTTCTTGGTATCACTTTAAATACATTGAACATAATAAATGTATATTTACTAGTTTTATTCCTAGACAAGTTTGTTTTTTTTTTCAAACGATAAAAATGTTATACAACTACCGATATTACTTATAATATACTGCCTGTGTGGCATTAAGAAATTACTTGTGTTATGTTTATTAATATGTAATTGTAAAAGGAATGATTTAAAAACGGTTTCTAAAATATATGTACAAAACGAAATGTTTTATGTAAATGTGTTACATTGCTATATAACTTTATTTTACATAAATATATGAATTAATTTTTATTTTATATATATATATATATATATATATATATATATATATATATATATATATATACATATATATGTATATACATTTAAGAAATACAATTAAAATAGATTAATTTTTTGAGTGTTATGCATTTTTTTAAAAAAACGATAGAACAATATTTAACATGCCTAGTGTTAGGACTAATAGAATTTGTCAATCTATTTAATTTTTATTAAGATAAATATATAAAATTGGTTTCTATTGTATATATATATTCATTTAAGAAATTTGATTAAAATAGATTTGAGTAGTACGTTTTTCTTTTTTTAAAAAATAATTTTTAAATTGTTTAGAATATGTTTAATAGGATTTATAATCTGGAACTTTACATTTGACTATCATGAAATGATACATATATACATACATACATACATATACATACACATGCATACATATATATATATAATGACGATCATTTCTTCATTTGATGAACCACTGCTAGATAAATGCTTATTCCAAAGTTCTAGTTAAAATAATTCAGTTTCATGAATACTCAGTTTTTAAAAATATATATTTAAATCCATATATATATATATATATGGATTTAAATATATATTTTTAAAAACTGAGTATTCATGAAACTTTATTTTAAAAATTGAAGACAAAGACATTAAAATGAAGCAATTTTGTTTTTAAATAATATTAAAATATACTTGTATTAATATTTTAATTTTACGGCTGTTATTTTAACAGATTTTATTGTTAAATATAAAAAAAACTGTACTTTTAGAGACATTTTCACTGATGATTTATTATATTTGAGTATTTATAATATGTGTATATATTATAATTAAATTACTAACAGATTTTTTTGCTATTTTAGATCGTTTTTACTATAAAAAATGCAGAGATGAAATATAAATATATATTTGGATACAAATTATTGATAATTTTAGAATAATTTAATTTATTTTCATAATGAACTATCGATCATTTAAAATTGGTTAGTCATTTAAATATTTATTATTTGTTATCTCTCTCCTACATCCTTATACATTACATTTGATTAAAAAGGAATTCATCACACATATCACATAACATTTTCAATATGTTATATTATTATATAGATTATATAATATACAAAATCATTTAACATATCAATCAATCTATTTGCATAATAAACTTTAGGATATTTATTGCCAATGGCAATGTCGAGATGTTTTATTCTATGTGACTATCTGTTGTCAGATTGAATTTAACTATGAATGTTTCTTATTTAATTTTTTTTTACAGCTTTATGGTTTTATGGTACAGTCCAGTAAAACTCACACGTATCTTATAATGTATTATTGTAATAATTACATTTAATCATCATTCATTTAACAGTAAATTTATTTTGGCAGTACGTTTTTTCAGAGATACGTGAAAGTTTTTTTTTATATATTATTCTAATGCGGATATAAAATATAATGAAGATTTCTTTTATTGTGTAACAATCCAGGACATCATTCATTTAGTCTTTTATTGTAGATTCATTTTATTTTAAGTTCAATTGGTTATATTTCAGTCCAATTTAAAGAAATATATTAATACATAAAATCACTACATACATTTAGATAGTCAACAAGTCTTATTTGTGAGCAATATTGGGTTTAAACATAGGTTACAATGTTATGTATACTATCTAACAAATGTTGACACGTAAATTAAATTACTAGAATACTGTTCAAATATATATATATATATATATATTATTCTTCAATTATACTTAAGCATTCATTCATCTTTATACATATTTATACATACTATATATAAAAAAAGTGCATAAATTTGATTATGTATGTGTAAAAAGAATCAATATAAATGATATTTGGAAAAATCCAGTAACGCTTAAAGTTAGTTTACTTTGATTTTTTTCATTTCGTTCCTTCATATTTTATTTCACTCGAGTAAATATTTTTGTAATATATGTTTTATAAGTATGATAATAACTATATAAACTATATGATTAATTACATCCGTTTATAGAAAAGAGTTAAAAAATATCTAAATACTTTCATAAATTATATACAATATGTAACAAGACTTTATTAATATCAGATTTTAATACTAATTTCCATAAAATATATATAATTGATTTAATATGAAAAACTTATTTCAATTTTAATTCAATACATATTTAACAGATTTATGCAAAATGGTACATATATACTTTATAAATTATTAAGTAACTTAAGTCTATTTTAAATTAATAAATAATGACAATGAAATAAATATACATTTGGAAAACTTTTAATATCAAAGATATGAATAGTACATTTCTTGTTGTATTCTTTTTCCACTGTAAACTATCTTTTCTAATTAAATATACATTTTACTCAAAATACAATAGTATAAAATATATATAACTGAGTTATTAAAGTAATGAAATTACATTATTAGTTAACATCGATCACCTCTCACTTTTTAGTATACATCGCAGTATTCTAGTAATTTATCAATGAAAATAAATAAATTTTGTAATTTGTTAACAAAAACGTCTATTTGCAACAATTTAAATTTACACAGGAGTTGTCCTCCTCAAGGAGTCAATAGAAAATTCACTTCGTATCGACGGTCTCGTAGCGGTACTATCACTATTAGCTGCTAGCGCACCACCGCTGATAGAAATCGTAGGAGGTGCGTTCGAAGACGTACGCATCTGTATTGCAAGCGGTTCGTCTAAATTAAACGTGACAAATTCGTGTTCGTGTTGTATGCTCGGCGAGTAATCATCGAAGTGATGACTGTCGACTCTATCCGTAGAAGGTGTGGTTATATTTCCCATTTCATCGCAAGTGTTTACGTCGGCCGTTGTTGAAACCGTATTCGAGGTAACATCTCTGGGAAAATGAGCGAGAGTCGAAATATCTGAACGACGTTGATGCTGTTGCCAGTCCTCGAACTGATAACTTATCGTCGGCGGTGGTGGAAAGTCATAATATGTAGACACATCTTTCAAAGAGTTCGAAAGCACATTCCTCGAAGGTACTCGGTGTATCGAGCAAGGAGATTCACTGATCGGTTCTTTATTGAAAAAGTATCTTCTTTGTTGAATCGGTGAAGGGTACTGTATGGGGAATTGTATAGCACTGTTAGTATTGATATAAGCATGAGGATGACGTCGACAAGGCGGTGCATAGAGCATAGCTACGTGGTCGAGATGCGAATAAGATGAAGATGACGGCGGTGCTTTTCTTTTAAGGCGGGAATGACGTAACCAGTCGCTCTGATGTGCGTAGATAAACAGAAAGATCGCACACGTGCCGGCTAGTTCCACAGTTACGAAACCGCTCACATACAATAAGAAACTGTAGCCGTAGCGATATGTGAATGCAGGAGGTGCTAGCTGAGATCGAGCTCTTAACTTGCTCCCGACTTCAGCTTTAAACACTGAGATGTACATGATGAGGCCAAACAGCATTACCAGTCCTGAAAACAGTTAAATTTTTAATTAGTAACACATATTTGGAATTCTTACAAAGGACAAACTCTAATTACATGTAAATTCTTTGACGTGTATTTTTACTGTAACACTGTCTAATATATTTTTAATACCTGATACGATAAAAATGACTCCAGAAACAAATGTGAAGAGTCGACGTTGGCGTGTACAGTGACCGATTAAACAACTGCAGTATCCAGCACAAAGTAATAATGTTGCTACTAAGAAAAACACTGTTGACCGTGTAACAGCATCTGAAATCATACATTATTTTTAACTTTTATTATTTTCAAATATGTATATGTATATGTATATATATATATATATATATATATATATATATATATATATATATATATATATATACATGTATATATACATGTATATAAATATATATATATATATATATATATTATTTGAAATTTAATAAAATATATATTTGTTCATCAATAGTTAAGTTTAAATTCAGATGTAGTCATCTTCTAGTGCAGAATTGGTTATTTTGAAAGTGAAATAATAGATGGCGTCGTTTATTACTTTTTAAGGAATTGCCCCCAAAATATTTAAATAATGTATGCAACAATTATGCACATTCGAATAAAATGTGTCTAAAATCTTTGTGTATACATTATTGATGGTTACTAAATTTACTGACATTGTAATGTCAGTAAATTTAAGATTAAGATTAAAATTAATTAGTTTATATATATATATATATATATATATATATATATATATATATATATATATATATATATGTGTGTGTGTGTGTATTTATATGTGATATATATATGCATTGAAAAAATATATTTACGTATTGCAATATATATGTTAAATCGGATAATGAGAATTATTGAAAATCTAATTTTGTATTGTAACATTCATAAATTAATTGTTCACTCTCTTCACATATTACTACACAGTTTTATACCAAAAACGTTCAATAATTAATTATTGATCATTTTGATCAGAATATATATGATATTGGATGAAAAAAATCATTTGAGAAAAAAATTTATAAAAACATGAATTGAAAGGTAAGACTGAAACTATAACAATTCTAAGACCTAAAATTTTCAAAATAGTAAAAACAAATTTTACAATTCTATCACCCTTCTTACTTAACACCAATAATATTTGCTTTAAAAAATATATTTATTGCACCCTATTCGACTCATTAAAAGATATTTTTAAGTTCATTAAAACAAATAAATATTATTGAATATAAAGTTCATTATAGATCAATTTAGATTTATTATAATTTTTCTCTCATTCATTTAATTTACATTTAATAGTTTGGTTTCATATTATAAATGTAATTGACTTTATATAGAGTTCATTTTGACGGGGTTCCGCTTAAAATTGTGTTGTCTTTAAACTAGAACATTAGAAGAATTGCGAGACAATAATTCACTCGAAATAAATTATATTTTTAGTTTGTTTTTATGGTTTTAGTATGAACATTGTCTCCAAACGTTGTTTATACAGATTTGATATACTTTCAATACTGTTTGGAAGCAATTTCTCTACTATTTGCAATGTTTGTTGTATTTTGGAGTAGTATCAAAATTGTATGCAGTGCAAGTACAATGTTTAGATATCAGTTTCGGGAACAATGTTCATAGTATGAAGTTTTAGAATTGTAGCAAGGATGATATTCGTTTTGATTTAAAAATGAAATTAAAATTACATGGGAGTAAAACTAATATCGAATTAAAAATAATAAAATAATATACAGTTAATTCTTGGTCTTATTAAAAATAAAACAATTTTAATGAATATTTTTTGAAGAGATTCAGTAATGGTTCTAAACGGTTTTTTTGTCGTCATCTTTTGTTTCTCAGTTGTTTCTTTCGATGGATATTTTATCTTATATTAATTTCGATATATTTTTGCTCTTAACATTTTTTTAACGCCAGGGTTAGGAACAAGTACAAAAATCTAAGTAGCAAGTACCGTAACATCATTTATTTTTATATTCAATTTATTTGAGAATTTCAGATGTGGTTCCATTAAGAAAATATTTATTCTCATTATTATCATTTGACTCTGAAATTAGCGTTTCAATTAAAAAAAGGTTCGAATTGCGTTTACATTAACGCCATGATTTAAATATATTTAATGTACGATTAAAAGACACGTTTAATTATAAATAGAAGCGATTCGATTCGATAACGGGAATACGAAACAGAGACATTAATGTTGAGAACTATTTATAACAGGCAATTATAAATATTTAACAGACCAATAAATCTGTCCCGATAGCGATAAGGCAATAAAATTTCACAAGATTAAAGCAGCGTATACACTAGTTGTTGGCCGTAAGAAATAACAATAGTTGAACATTAGCGTTAATTGTTTGGAACGTAAATAGTAATGAATTATAAACGTTCACCGAGAGGATAGTTTAAAATACCGAACGAAGATGAAAAGAGAGGCGCGTACGCGCCGAATATGTTTCCTAGCTCTGATCATGAATTGCTCCCTGTTTTTAGTTAAAATATTTATATTGCATTTCGGGTGCGGCCATTCTCTGTTATGTTTCGCATCGTTGCTTTGGCAACAATGGACGATCATGTAGTGCCGTGCCCTCAGAAATGGCGACGACGGGAACTGCGATGACAGACAAACGATTGTTATGAAATAATCAATTTTATATTTGAATATTGATAAACTGTTCGGATGGAATATGTAATTCATTTTGAAACACGTTATTATTTTTAAAAAAAAGCACGATTGTTAATTCATTCAAATTATATTCATGAATTAAACACAGGTAAAATGTTTGACAGTCTTTTTAATATTAGGTTCGTGCAAAAATAATTGCGGTTTTCACGTATCGAGTATAAAGACGCATATATCAGTTAAAAATTATATTTATTAATGAAAACAAAGAAATACTTTATTTTTTTGATGTAATACTTATTTTTCTTAGATTATTGAAGTTTGATGAATTATGAATTTATTTCAATCAGTACTGTAATAAATACATAATATACTCGTAAATTTTTAAAAATGTATTAATTGGAGATAAAATATCAGGTAAAAATATTGAAAATTGAAATTTTTGTTATATGAACTTGTCTGTATTTTGGCGGTTTGAAAATGATGGAATCATTGTCGAAATGAGAATAATTTTTGCACCAACCTAATACATATTATTCACATTTATTAAGTTAGAAAATTGAAATTTACATTTGATTATTTTTTAAGCACAAGAAGGAACTTAACAACACTATGTGAATATTGACGGGAAAATTCCGTATTAATATTTACAATATTGAAAAATTACATTAAAAGTAATACTCGCTGTAATAAAATTATACACATTCGATATTTTAAAAGAAAAATGTACCATTTATATAAATATATCAAACATAATAATTGTGCTTAATTGTATCTGATTACCACAGAAAATCTGGAAAATTTTATTTTTTGCTGATTTTCTTTCTCAGTAAATTATTAAACACTTAGAGTGAATAATCTAGAGATTTAATTATCTTCTAGCTTGTTTTTCTCATAAATTCCATATATTAAAAAAACTTTTCAACTTATTGATATTAAAACAGAAAGTCAGAACTAAAATAGTGAAACAACTTCACCTGAGTTTAATTCCATCTGAGTTTAATCTGAGTTTCTCAGTTTTTTGAGTTCTGATAAATTTCCCAGCAGCTCAATCAATTACATAGTAGACTACGGCTAGGATCAGATAAAAGAAAAACTAACATGGATGTTATTTTTTCACTCCATAAACAACAAAAAAGTTTTCTGGTGAAAATTGTCCAATAAATCATTACTGATCATTTCTGATTGTTGCTTGTGTTCGTTAAAAATGATGGTAACGCTATCGAAACACACAAAACTATAATTTAAAGTAATCAATAATCATTTATTGAACATTTCTGATCAAAAAAAAATTGTTTATGAGCTTGAAACCAAATTTAGTCATAGTGTCAGGATTGTATTTTATTAATAGGCGTATTAAGTTCAAATTTACAAACGATTTTTTTCTAGACATCTTTTTAATAATTTCTTTGCAGCGAAAACATTTTTTTAGAAAAATAAATATCAGGTTTCTCAACACTTTATAAAAGTATTGTCTGAACGTATAGAATAGTAAATGATCTGTTTCATTTTATAAATTTATATAAACGAATCCGTTCAGACATAATTATCACTATGTCTGTAAAAATTTATGCAATTAAATTCGAATCCTAGTCGTAATTTGTTTTTTGTAATAAAATTATTGAACGTTATATTACATAAATGTATATATATATATATATATATATATATATATATATATATATATATATATATATATATATATATATATATATGTTTATGGGGTATGCTGGACGGTGTCACGACGAATACATTTTGATTCAGTTAATATCGAATAAACATTGATATTAACGTTCTCAACTTTGCAATTTCATTGATTCCATCGCAATCAGAAATTCTTATCATCCAGACATACATGTAATATATTCGATAATCGAATTCCGTATTTGGGATATCACGAATCAACGGCCGGCTCGTTCAATTTTACTGCATTGCAGGACGGTACTACATGTGCATAAATACATATATATATATATATATATATATATATATAAGTGTGAAAATCTTTTTAATAGAATTACAACTCCATTACAGGTCTTAAGTTAATTTACATATTAGTTATACTCAGTTTTTCTTCTACTGTATCTGCTTTTTCCATAATTTTGTTATTTTTTCAAAGCTATTTCTTAATTGATTATTTTCTATTTTTAACATATTAACCCATTCAGACTTGAATTAAGTCTGTTCACAAAAAAGAAACGAATTAATTTGTACATTTAATAAATATAATTGTGGGTAACCTTCCTCTTATTATTAACTCTTGCTAAAACTTTTCCATCAATGTAAATTAGTTACAGTTGTTAAAAGTAAGTATAGAGAAGATCGTGCGAGATTATTTAAAATGACAGTCCTTGTTAAATCTAGTTAAATAAAATAAAAATATACATGAGTCTTTCAAGAGTTAGTTCTAGTTGACAGACAAACGGTATTGCGTTGATTTCTCAAAGAGATGAAGCGATAATAACGAGTTAAGTATATGAATGATGAATGATTATATTTTAACTGATTTTTTTCAAAGAACATCCAAAATGTTAATAGTAAGTTAGTGGAGTTGACGATAGAGATAACGAACGACTTATGAATTATCAACTACTCTTTTCATTAATAAAAGTAACCTATATATATGTTGTAGGCAAAGTCCGACTTTACCCAGCCGCCGTCAGTCAAAGTCCGAAGTAGAACCTCTACTCAGGGTTGTATTTCTGCGCTTGGCCGGGTCAAAAAAGAGTGATGGTGAGGGTTAGGGTGTGGGTTAAGGTGATCTAATTTTAATTTTATAAATTAGGATATATATCGACTAATCAAAGTCGAACTTTCCTGTTGCCGGCCGGGAAAAGTCGGACTTTGCCGACAATATATGTATGTATGTATGTATATATATGTATATATATGTATTTATGTATATATATATATATATATATATATATATATATATGTATATATATATATATATATGTATATACATATATATATTTATATATAGTTGGAATATAAAAGCGTGCACTGTCGTACAAAGGTTTCAATTGGCTACATAAGTATTTTGCATACAGACGATATTTCCATTCAAATATTCCAAACACACATTTCGAATACTGATAAATTATGCATCAAAATTTCGAAATACACAAACAAATCGTTAACACAAACGATCGTAATTATCGACTGAGAAACAACAGTGTACAGACGCTGCAAGAACTGCAATACAAACGTGCGAGGACAATCAAAGAAGAAGACGGTCGTGTTTAACGCGCGTCGTCAGACCTCCGTCGTCCCATCTACTCTGTACACGGATTGTTGTCTTCGTACTAAAACGAGCGTTTCTGGAATCTGTAATAAGGAACTCGGGTTTCTCTGTGGATACTGTTACACGTTATCTCGATGAGGACGAAATATTGGATTTGTGTTACGTCGACGCTTTTATAATTTTCTTACTAATGACGTATCGATTGTTATCAGTTTCGTGAACAATAACTGTCGAAAATTCGAAAAAGTTAGAAGAAAGTAAGAAAAGTTAGAAGTATTAGCGCATTGACTACTGCATGTGCAGAATATAAACATTTTCTGTTATTTTTTTCTTCCATTGTCCTGTACCTCTTCACACATGCCTCTTCATAACTATTACGTTGGTATAAAAATAATTGCGGCTTGAACGTATCGAGTATAAAGACGCATATGTCAATTAAAAATTATATTTATTAATGAAAATAAAGACTATTGGCCCGACATATATTTCTTCCAACGGGAAACATGCTTGTTTATTCCTACATGATAGAATTCTGGCATCCTGGAATTAACGAATTGTTTGACTTGCTGAACAATAGCGTGGCGTAAATTGTTCTCATCAATCATAACTCTGTTCTAAATTAAAATATTTTTTGTCGTTTTTGAAGTGCCAATCTTAACATTTAAAAACGCTATATATTTTGGGCAAGCAGTTGGTATAACCTTACAAAACAGTAATGAACACAAAGGCGTCCAAAAAGCAAACAGCGCATTAAGCATTTCATACTTTTCGCAATTCAGTTGAAAAAATGCTGCTAAAGTCGCGAGAATAATTTGTTTAACTTTGGGAGAAGATGTAGCGATGCAGAAAAATGTAAAAAATGCTAAAATAGCGGAAATAGCGGAAGAGGTCCGAAAATGTATTACGACTTCAACGACTTAAAGTCGCCATCTTTCTTTAGATAAGGGCTTCGTCAGTTACTCGATAGACGGGGCCAAGTTATATAGAATAATGGGAGATATTTTGAGGATTGAAATGTATTTTATTTTTCCGTAAACATTGATTTGATATAATAAAGGCACTGATTTAAATTGTAGATTTAATATAGTTGTATGCATATATATATATATATATATATATATATATATATATATATATATATATATATACATGTCTACATAAATATTAGTAAAAAAATTTTAAGTAAACGAATATGTGACTGTTAAATAGTTGAATTAATTTTTTTATATACTCCAATTATTTAATTATTGTTTATCGGTTATCAAAACATAGTTTTATAAAAGATAAAGAGAATTTTATAAAAGACACACACACACACACACATATATATATATATATATATATATATATATATATATATATATGTATGTGTACGCATGAATGTATTTAAATTTATGAACGTTCTGCTTTTGTGTTTCGATCCACAATAGGGTACGAAAAGTTTAAAACCCATTCGATTTCTCTGTCTTAAATATATCACTTACAGATTACAGAATGATGTGCGAACAAGATTCACTAAAGAGGATTATTATATAAGACATGTAACTAACACCTACATAAAAGTTAAGCTCTGCTACGAATCAACTATAAGTCAGAACAGGAATAAGACGTATACAGCAGCTTTTCACACAAACCCCTCTAGGTGCACTTGTGTGTGTGTGTGTGTGTCCATGTATTGTTGACGCACATGTTCGTATTGGACCATTGTCTCACAATGCTGGCACTGTCTCGCTCGAGACCGTTTCTGCAACGTCATTTGGTCACCTTATCACGTCACACACCATTAGGCTGGTTGAGCAGGTCGCAAGCGCTTCACCGCCTATCTTATAGTGACCTTTGACCCTTTTGATGTGCTCTGCGAGACTGAATTGCGGACTACAGTTGAAAGCAGTGATACACAGAAGTTTGATCATTTAAATGACGTGCAAATCGGTATGTAGTTGAGTAGAGTACACTCGATATTATTTCATTTAAAGAGGGTACGGTACAGAAGTTGATTGATTCCTGACGGATTTAACGTCAAATGACGTATTGAATTTATTGATTTTTCAAGAGTAACTTTTAAATTCGCACATGCAGATAATATATATATATATATATATATATATATATATATATATATATATATTTATTATAAATAATGTGTTTTGTTAGTTTTGCTCGTATATCATAAAAGAGATAAAACATAGCAATAATTCAATTGAAATAAAATAGAATTAATATATGTTTATATATATATATATATATATATATATATATATATATATATATATATATATATATATATAATAGTGTGATTCAACTTAGACTTATTCACAAAAGTATTAAAAAATGCAAAAGTTAAAAAAACATGTTACTCCCCATTAAGTATATTAGTTCAATTGTATTTTAGTATTGAATTGAAATAAAATACAAAATAAAAAATAACATGACTTTTCATAACCAGTGCGCCCTCATTTAATACTTCCATGTGGAAGCTTAAATTGAATCACTTATATTAACTGGGTTCAGCCATATTTATTCTTAATGCTCTTCCTTTCTCTTTATTTCTATTCAACTTCATTATCAATGATGATGGATAACTTATTTTCTAATTGTTTCTAAGCATAATAAGGAATAGTATTATTATTATAAATTAGTATTAAATAAAGATTGCCTTTGTTATATAACGTAAAAATATAAACACTCTCTCCACCCTTTCTATAAATATGATATTTTTTTTAATTATGATAATTAAACCAGAGAAATGAGTAATATGAGCGAAATTTACACCAGAGTATCAATTTACTCAACTGTATTTTCAACTAGCACTAGAACGCGTTTTTAGTCATTTTTTGTTACCATTAAATTTTATTTAAACAAGATTTGAAATTCATTGAAATGATCTGGATTAACAAAATATAATTATAGTTAAAGATCTCAAAAACAAAAAAAATAGAGCGAACAAGTTTACAAATTATTATCTGATGACATATTGATATAATGTAAATTATATTAATATTGATATGATATATTAATATTAATGTAAATTAATTTAAATTTAAAATAAATATAAATTGGATAAGAGATCTTAAAACTTTTGCAATGATTTTTGATTTTAAAATTTTAAAAATAAGAAAAATCGTTCATGTTAACCACAGATTTTTATTAGCATGTAAACTTTTCAGTTTTACTGTATGTGTTTATATATATATATAAATGTGTGCTTCTGCATAAACACAACACTACAAAAATGTTGAATATTGATAAAGTACGACACGAAAGTAAAAAGAACGTTGCTGATCTCTGAACTAGATTGATCAAATCGAGTGAAATAATGTTACCGAAGCGATTTCTTTTGAGATTATCGAACACACAACCAATTGGACGTGCGATTTATCGTTTGTTTAGACTGTTGTAAAACACCGTTCGTTGTTCACACGTATATCGGCTCTAAGTTTTTTTTTCTCTCCCTGCGGGGAAAATATCTGTAAACTGTTTATATGCTTACATTGTTCGATATATATATACATATATATATATATATATATATATATATATATATATATATATATATATATACAATTTGATTTAATGCCATCTTATATAAGAGTATTGACTGAAACTGTGTAAAAAAAAGTAAATACAGATATTATTGTGTATTACCTTTGAGATGAAAAAAAACTATATATCCTAGTTTAGAATATTATTACTTTTTTATTTTCCTGGTTTTTTATTTAATTTGTTTTATTAATTTTTTATTCGTTTTATGTAATAAATAATTTTGAAGAAACGTGTTTAAAAATGAATTGTTTGTCTAACGAAATCGGATTTCATAACAAAGGTTTATCTATTTAAATGGTTTTTAAAGTCGTATTATTGTCTTAAATGATTACAAACTATTAAAATATATATGGACACTGCCCACTTACAATTTATTATTTCGATATTTCATTTTAATTATATTTTTTTTGTGGTTCACAAATTCTCTGCAAGAAAGAAACAGATATTCGTTTAAGTATGGTTTTTGACACTGATGCTAAATTTCCTTTCACATACAGATTTTTAACTCATTCATATACTATATTAAGGGTGGGTAAACTGCGGCTCACAAAGCTACTTTGTGCGGCTCTCAAAACAATATCGGGTTTTATTGCCATTCTTCCTAAACTTTTATGTTAATAATCTATAGTAGTATAGTATGAACACTAATATTAGAATATTTTATATATAAACAGGTACTTCACATTATCTTTTCAAACGTCCACATACATTATGTGTCCAAACTGCTGTTTGAGGTGGCTCTACAGTTATGGACAATCCTTAAAAAAGATATGAAACTAAACAATTTTGTTAATTCAGATTTAATGAATGCAATAAAACCAAATTCAGGACGGGTTGCCGTGTAAATTTTTGAGAAAAATATCTTTAAAAATGCAACTTTAATACGGGACTCGGTAACTTATAACTGCAAAAATGAAGATTCAATCAAAGTCTTCAACGAGCCGAGATTCAACATATTTGACTTTACTGAGTAGGACTATTATATAGTTTTATTTTTTATTATTTATATTCGGTCTGTAGGAAAATAATTTCGGTTTTGTATATGAATTTAAAGGTCATAAACCGCCATTATTTTTCTACCGACCTAATTAATATAATTTTTAAAATAATATTTTCTGTGGCTCTTGAACATTCAAAAATGTATAAAAATTATTATATGTGGCTCTTATTATCGAAGAAGTTGCCCACCCCTCTACTATATATTTTTTTCTGATCAAAAATGTTTAATAATTATTAAATGATCATTTTTGATCATTTCCTATGAGGATTTGATTGGCAAAGCTACGATCCTCAAAGCACTAAGATACAAAATAATTTCAATATATAATCAACGACCAATAAAACATTATTAAACATTTTTAAATATGACATTTAATTATTTGAATTAATCACGTTAAGGTTGAATTGAAATCATTATAGAATACTTTCAGGGAAATTTTATTGTATACTGATGTGATTTTGAATTTTATTCTGTGGCTAATAATGAATATTGAAGTTCTTATTTCTTGAAAATAATGCTATTTTCATCAAATATAAATGTAAAAAATATGTAATCTGAACATATTTCTTGAGTGAAATTTGATGGAAATATCGTACTTCTTTTATTCTTATAAAGGGATTTAAATAATAAAATTGTTTTTCATGTGTATGGATAATCATTTATATATATATATATATATATATACACACATATATATATATATATATATATATATATATATATATATAAATGTATTTAATGTTTATACAACTTTTTCTGACTGAAATATTTTAGTTCGATATTGGTTATGGCAAGAATATTAATAAAATATCCAACATCGGAGTATAGAAAAACATATCGAGAGTATGGCACTGATACTCTAGGGAGTATTCTGGCTTTTACCAATCACAACCACCCACGGGAAATTCACGAATACGAAAATATATAAATGTATATCAGACATTTTTTGGTCATTCGTTAAATTATAGTGTATTTCCTGTTTTAGTTTCAGTTAGAAATTTTATTGCATATTATTTATTAATTTATACATATGGTTGTACAATTGAAACATATACACCGTGCTTATATTTATATTAAGCAAATAAAGAGGATACTTACAAGGAATGGCGAGTGTAGAATCGTTTGGGTCAGGACTATATTCTTCTTTTGAAAAGTAGTCGATATTTGAGCAATGGTAGTCTTTCTCGCCAGCTGGAAATTTAAAATAAATATATTTATTTGACGGAAGTATCAATCTTATGTAGAAAAAATATATTTTATGAATTATTTTTATTATTCTAAAAATAATTATTAGGTGTACAAATTGTTGTACAATTCGGTGCATTTTTTTCATAAATAATTAATGTTTATGGAAAAATGGAATATATTTTAATTCCACATTATTTTATATAAATTTCTTCTATCTGTCGGAATACTGATGAAAGATGACGGCTTTGTCATAATGAATTTTCGGACCTCTTCCACTGTTTTAGCATTTTTTGCATGTTCTATGCATCACAAAACCATCCTCCAAAGATGAAAAAATCATTCCCGGGACTTTGGCAGCATGTTTTTTCAATTGGAATCAGAAAAAATGTCATGCCTAAAGTTTTGCTTTTCGGATGCATGATTTTAGGGTCATTATTGTTTTGTGAGGTTAGGCCAACTGCGTACCAATATATGTAATGTTTTTAAATGTTAAAGTTGGCACTTCGAAATCCTTAAATGACGAGAAAATATTTTAATATACAGAAGACTAATGTTTGATTAATTTTAAAGGTACCAAATTAATTTTTATACCTATGTATATATATATATATATATATATAAGTTAATATAGTTATATATTCATCAAACAGTTTATTAATAATTTAATAAATATTTCTGAATGTTGTAATAAAAGTTTGCAACAGAATTGTTTGAAAGAAATTAAATTACAAAAAAGGTTGTTGAATGTTTAAAACTGAATGTAATGTTAGAGAATCACAGAAGCTAATTATAAATAAACACTTATGAAATTAAATAAGTTATTTACAAAAAAGATGAAAATGTGAAATAATTTAACAGTACTTGTCCCGATAATTATTTTAATGAATAAGACAACCTTAACAGGAAGTTAATAACGAATCCATTTTGTTGATACTATGTACACATTTATTACATTCATCCAAGTTAATTTGTCCGCAATGCATCTGTACACTTAAGTCGACGCCAACGATGCTATTCAACATTGTCAAACAGCCTCGTAGCATCGAAAGTTTCAAGTATTTGTACAATTAAAACATGCAATTATATCTGTCATTGTTGCATTCGTAGAACTTCATGAATGAGTGGCTAAAAAAAAGTACACCGGGATTCTTTAACTGGTCTGGGATTTTTTTTTT
Source organism: Acanthacorydalis orientalis (assembly GCA_034766995.1). Taxonomy (NCBI): domain Eukaryota; kingdom Metazoa; phylum Arthropoda; class Insecta; order Megaloptera; family Corydalidae; genus Acanthacorydalis; species Acanthacorydalis orientalis. The sequence continues at coordinate 49,063,736 of CM068316.1, forward strand.
AAAAGATGATGGAGTAATATAATCGTCTAAGTTCGAAGCTGCAAGTTCATTACTGCATAAGTGTTTTTATTATAACAATTAATGAGTTTTTTAGTGGTGTGTGTGTGGTGTAGCATTGAAATTATAATTATATCGACTGTAATTGTTTGTACTAGTGCAATATAAACGCAAATAAATCGTTAGGATAAATTTTGTTTCAAATGTATAGTATGCACTTTTTATTACTTCGACTTTTTAATTTTTCAAATAATGAAATGAGTATACATATATATATATATATATATATATATATATATATATATATATATGTTAGTATGTCTATATAATCATTCTCGTAGATAGATTGAAACGTAGCTGTTTTATAAAGTCGTAAATTTCATTGTAATTGTTATGATACCAATATCATAATTTTTCGTGAAAATTTCGTATAATTTCGGGTGTCATCGTTAATAATAATTAAACACATAATCTCTACATGTTTCTTTGAATTTTTTTTGTCCATTTTTTTAAATTACGGAATATTTTTTCATATATAGTTGGATATAGATAGCTAGTTGACGATAGTAGTTTGTTAAATATTTAAAACGTTACAAGTACACCAAATAGTATGATATTCCATGCCCTACCTTTCTCTATTTTCTCTCTCTCTCTCTCTATATATATATATATATATATATATGTAGAGAGGTAGTATAGTATTATATATATATATATATATATATATATATATATATATATACTACGGACAAGTCAAAACTCTACGGAAATAACGGATTGGTAGAAAAAATAATGAACAATATATTTGAAAAGGGTATAAGAAACGACATCGAACGCGTAGAAAATGCAGCATATAGTACTTTATACAAAACAATAAAGAATCCTACTTTCCTAGACTGCGAGCCATACTTAAAATTTGATATGCCACTAAAATACATCAGAACTATAGCTCAAATAAGACTTGCGGGACGCGAAATTTACTACAACAGCAGTAAAGGAATTACTCATAAAATATGTGAAACGGGCAAGTTCCTAATGTGTAATTTAAATGTGAATGAAACAATTCAAAACCTATTAACTGCGTGTCCACAATACAAGCCATATAGGAACACTTACATACAAGTTAATCAGTTTCCAATCATAATGCTCATAAAGACCAAAAGTGAAGCAAAGAATATATTTTATTATATAACTTCAGCTTTCAAACTTCAGTCATTTTGTCTAAACGAATAATCTACAGTTCATATTATTCTCTAATACTATTATATATTATTGTACTATTTTATTATTTTAACTATTATTTTATTATTTAAACTAACCATTATTACTACTTTAATTGTAAAACTGTAAATATTATAAAAAATAAGCACATGTAATCAACAAGCTTTGTAATAGGTAATTGTGTACCTCGAATACAAATAAATATATTTATTGATTCATATATATATATATATATACACACACACATATATATATATATATATACATGAATATCCATGTACATATGTAATAATGTATAAAAGTATATAAATTAAGAAACAAGTTTTAAAAAAGTCGTATTTAAAAATCAATATGCACATTAATCCTTTGACGGGACAACATAGAAAACTTTTCGAAAGGACGAAACTCAATATTACAACTCAATCCGTTTGAAGTCGAAAAAGCATCTATGATTTTTCTATCGATAGTTGTTTGAGCGTATGGAAACTACAGAGACGAACTACTCGTTAGAAACAATATAGTCTCATGAACTCCTCGAGCATACCAGTCTACAACAAACAAACATCTAATAGATTGTCGTCAAAGTATCCATCACAAAAGCACTGTGTTCGTATTATGTCATAGAACAAACAGAGCGTAGTCGTCGTTTTGTAAAATAAATAAAACGATCTTGCACTATGTCGATGTGTGTGTGTGTGTGTATCAAGGCGACGAATACGTTTTCAACAGGTCATTTGGAAATTATGTCGTTCTGTGTACATTAACGTACAAGAAATGTGTGTGCTTTGCAATTATTCAAACGTTGTTTTGTTGCAAAGAAGGAAAACAAGCCACTGCAGTTATTCAGCTTTGTCAGAAGTTTGTTTGGATTCTAATAGGTGGCGCGGCATGCATCGCTGATAACACTTTTTCATTTTTTAATACATTTGTTATGGCTGTTTGCAGAATCACCACCAGTGTCTTTCATGCTTTGATCTTTGCACAACATTTTTAATAAAAAAAATATTAAAAAATGAAGAAGCGCGACATATTCACATCTGAGATTCTTAATGAAAAAAATCAACAGAACCAAGATTCTTAAATTATATGATTGATGTGGTATGACAAATATTCTTTAAAGAAAATAATGTTTCTTTCTTGAATTTTTGTTACATAAATAGTTTTTTTTAAAAAAAATAACACTACTTAAAAATTTAACAGAATTTACAATTAATTACTGAGTAATCGAAAATCGAACATCTGAATAGAATAATAAAAAAAATGTCTAGATTTTTATTCGTTTATATTTATACAAAATGATGATATAGAGATTTCAAAGAGGTATGAGTGGAAATTAACCGAATTTTTCAAATAAAGTGTTATAAAGATCTAAAGAAATTTATATATATATATATATATATAAATATATATATGTGTGTGTGTGTGTATGTGTGTTTGAAAAGACCGTATTGTTTCTGCATACTAAGTAAGTAAGTTTTATTTGTGGTTACGACTGTTCACATTTCTATCTTTGATATTGAACAAGTTTCGAAAGCAATCAACATTAGTTCCCAACTGGTGCAAACGGTGGGGTAAAACAATGCGAGACGCACTTTCCCGATTCCAGTTTAAGTGGATGCCGCGTGATAGTACGATTTTGGATTTTCAAATATCGATCATCGTTATAAACGAAAGATTTTTATTATCGAAAAAATAGATTTTATTCATCCACCTAACATATAAGAGCGTCGTTTGATCAGTTTCTATGATGTGGCGCTCCCATTCATTTGGTGACGTGCCATCAAGTGTTACATTTCATACTAGCATAGGTGAAATTTCAGCCAGATGCGACGCACTGTACACGTTCTACAGATGTTTGAATCGAGCATTGTAGCAGTTACCGCAAACATGGAAAAAAACGAGCAGGCTTTTTTGCGTCGATTCGTGACCGTAGATGAAATGTGGATCCACCACTATACACCTGAATCGAAGCAGCAATCAAAGCAGTGGATAACGACTGTTGAAAGTCTGCCGAAGAGGGCGAAGACAGTTTTGTCGGTTGGGAAGGTGATGACCACTGTTTTCTTGGAATTCCCAAGGAATCATCCTGATCGATTACTTAACGAAAGGGAAAATGATTACAGGATCCTATTATGCAACATTATTAAACCGTTTGAAAGAAGAGCTGTAATAAAAATGGTCAAGATTGGCGCACAAAAAGATGCTTTTTGGTGAAAAATAAACTTAATTGTTATTGAAGAATATCAACGCAAGAAAATATTTTTTTATTTATATATTTTACTGTTGAATTATTATTAGGTATAAAAATTAATTTGGTACCCTTAAATTGAATCAATCATAACTCTGTTTAAATTAAAATGTTTTCTCATCGTTTTACGATTTCGAAGTATAACCTTAGCATTTAAAAACATTATATTTCTTGACCAAACAGTAGTGAACACTACGGTGCCCGAAAAGCAGCGTATTAAACGTTACATAATTTTCGCTTATTAATTGAAAAAAAATGTTGGCGAAGCCGAGTGAATGATTTGTTCAAATTCTGTGGAAGGTGTTGTGACGTATAAAACATTCAAAAAGTCTAAAAGAGTGGAAGTAGTTTAATAATAAAAACCGCCATCTTTTGTTAGACAAGGGATTTGTCAGTTACCTGACAGATGGTGAAAAGTTATATAAAATAATTTCGCTATGAAAAAGGCACCGAATTAATTTGTGCACCTAATATTTTAGAAGCAACAAGTACTAAGATGTTCATGTAAAAAAATATGGATTTTAAATTAATGTACGTATGAACTGATATTTTTTATATCTACAAGCTAAAACGAGTTCGCGAATAGCATACACACATACACACACACATATATATACATATATATATACATATATATACATATATATATATATATATATATATATATATATATATATATATATATATAATAGGGGGCTATGCCTCCTGCTCGCTGCGCTCGCCCACTTGTCAATTATACGCCTGTACATGTAACCGAATGAAACAATGAACATATTTTTAATATATATATATATGTTAGTTTTATATACATATATATGTTAGTATGTTTATATAATCATCATCGTAGGTAAATTGCTATGTGTTGTTTTATATATAAAATAAACATATTTGGGTATCATAGAAACCTTGACGTCATAAATAAGTCGAGTCTTTTGTGGATAAATATTATTTATGTATATATATATATATATATATATATATATATATATATATATAATCATTAAAAATATATAGATGAAATAAAACGAATAGTTTAAAATATAGAAAAGAAACCTTAATTGAAATCTTTTGAAGATAAATCTGTTAAAATTTTCTCTTCAAACAATTGTCAAATAGAAGTCGCCCGCGTCGCTGTGACATATTCTCGTACACATATTAGCCGACATAAACTTATCTGTAAAATAAATATGTCTACACCAAGTAAAACGATTACATTATACAAGCAATAAAAAATATCATTCATAAAAAATAACGACGAAAATAATCTCTGCCCTTAGCACCAATAACGCACGCATTTTTGTACGAGCGTCGCGAGCTTGAAATATGATGAGACCAAGAAGAAGCAATCCACTTCTGGCTACATGCTGCTTTCTGTTCTTGCTGGATGGACTTGGCGTTCATCGTTGTCACAGTCATTTCTTTGATTTACGGACAAACGGCGACACTGTATAAGTGTATATTCAGCACGCCACATAAAACTTGTCACCGCTATTAACTTATGAGAATGAAGAAATCCATACAGTTTTCTTTCGCTACCAAGAACGCTTATATACATATATATATATATATATATATATATATATATATATATATATATATATATATATATATATTATGTATACACATATATGTATGAATTTATTGTTATAACATAATTGATTTATACTGAAAATTGATTGTAGTTATACATGACCTATCTTGACTACTATGAATATTTATAGTAAAGTTTTTGTAAAAGTTTTTTTAACGTTACATATTTTATCGTCAGTTTTTGAATACAGTATCGATAATGGTAATTTCATACGAAATTGGAATAATAACGATAAATCAAGTTGTTTATTTAATCATCCAGTTGGAATATTCAGAAGTTATATTATTACCGATCCGCAGAATTCATATCAAAAGGTTAATAATCAATTATTAAAATAAAAATGTTTCTATATAACTCTATTATTGGTTATATATATATGTATACATATATATTGGATCAAGCACCGTCACTTTCAATTGTAAAGAAATGATTTGTTAAATTTCGACTTGATGATTTTACCCTCCAAGATCAACCCCTCTCTCGAGGTCGACGACGATGTTGTGCGCACTTTAGTTGATAATAACTCACGAATTTCGACTGAAGAGGTTGTTGAGACACTCAAAATTGACAGATCTATTGCATTTTGGTATTTAAAGAAGCTGGGGTTCACGTTGAAGTTCGATACGTGGGTGCCGCACTCGTTGTCTGAAAAAAAACAAGTTTGATCGCATCTCTTTGGCAGTTTCTTTGTGCAGACGCCTCAACAGAGAGCCTTTTTTAGATCGGTTGGTGACTGACGATGATAAATGGATCCTATACATCAACGTCCGATGCAGAGGAACATGGAAACAAGCGAATGAAGGGGCAGAACCAGTCGTAGAAGCTTGCTTGCATCTGATGAAGGTGTTGCTGTTTGTTTGGTGGGATTGCAAAGGTGTTATTTATTTCAAGTTGTTTCCACATGGGCGAAATGATTACTAAGGAGACATACTGTCAAAGAAAGCGTCCGATTTTGCCAATTGCAGGGAAGTCATCACCCACCATGTCAATGAAAAACCACATACAGTAAAACTGACTGCAAAAACTGAAGAAGTTTAAATGGGAAGTAAAATGGGGAATATCGCATTCACCGTAATCTCGTATAACTTTTAAAATTGAAAGTCAGGCGATTATTTTTTCCAAAAAATGCTTTTCCGAAACTCGTACGACATAACGTGACGGAAGTGTATCTTCCCATTCCAATTCCATTTCCAAAAATTTTTCTTGCACACAAATCGAATGGAAACAAATGCGTCTGGTGCTCAAATGATACCTGTGACTGTCACCTTTCAAACGATGTATAACGTGAATACATTTCAATCGCGAGCCCCGCCATGCGGCACTCTTAATACCAGCTACTGAATCGTACATGACCTTTTGCACTTATATATATATATATATATATATATATATATATATATATGTAATAGGTTGTATTTACATGCACACAGATACAACTAAATATACATATTATTCTTTTTTTCTATAATTTGGTTTTGTATTACTTAATAAAATGAAAATAAATGTACAGCATTACATTTTTATTTAAGTTTATGTACAAAATCATGCTGGCAATTCTGTATTTAATAATTACAAATATATATATATATATATATATATATATATATATATATTGTATAAAATTTCAATGAAACGTACTTTAAAATTGAAACAAATAATAGAATACATTTATTATATTTTCGGTTCCGCGATGTAGACAAATGAAGAAAATTATATGACAGAAGAAAATCCATTCATTGTTTGTGGAAAATGTCTACAACGCCAGTGACAAAAACAAATGATTAAGGTCACACGCAGTTCTATGACTCAGTCATTGTGTATAAGGTCTGTGGAACACTAAAATTTATCTCGATATTATATGAAACGAACGTTCGTTTTTTGTGCTAATCTCTGAAGAAATATTTAATTAAACTGGAAAAAATATTACTTGTTATTCAAAACAACTGCCACGTTTCCCTTCATACTTCTGTACTCTTTCTCTCCTTCCCGTCATATCTCTCGTTCTCTCCCTCTCTCTCTCTCTCTCTCTCTCTATATATATATATAGGTATGTGTGTATGTATTTATACATAGTATATTTATTTTATTAAAAAGGTTATTAAAGTAATTAAAAATTAAAATAATTTCACTTAAATATACCGAATGTAAGGAGAGTGTGAAGAAAATGTAATCAACTCTAGTTTGATTTTATTAGTTAATTTACATTGTTTAAAATCGTTATACATGGAAAATGTATGTGTAAATTAGTGAAATTTCATTGTTGTCTACATTCCCTAATGAATTAAGTACAAAAAAATTATAAAATTTATATCTACTACATTACAGTTCAGACATTGTGGCTAAATTAATTTTCACAAATGATTTTTTCCTCACTTCACATATCACACAAAAAAAATTAGTACAATATTTTTTTACGGAAAAAATTCTAGAGATATTTTTTATATTTTACTGCTTTGAGAATGACGGTATTGTAAACGAAATGCACATAAGTAACAATTAAAAACGATGAACAATGATTTACTGAACATTTCTGATCAGAAAAAGTACACGGTTTGTAGGGTAAAAAAAGAATTAATTTGTGGAAGTCATTTTAGTCACAATGTCACAATGTGATACTGTAGTCACTTTGTACTAAAATGAAATGTAATTTTTATGTTAGATTTTTTCTGCATTCTCCATTTGTTTCAGATATCTAGCCTTGTATACGCGTCTCTCTCTCTCTCTCTCTCTCTATATATATATATATATTATACACATACATAAAACTAATGTACATATATTAATAATATGTATGCATAAGTATCTTAACTTCAGTAAAATACAAGTGCATAAAACCAACATCCATTTGTATTCTTATCATAGTAATGTATAATATTATTCAGGTATAGTTGTCAGGTCTAGCTGTGATTATATATATATATATATCTGTGTATATGTATATAAATTACTAAATTATATATTTTAAAGCGATTTGTTAACGTAGGACACCAGTGTAGCTCGTTCCATTCCTGTTATCCGTTTATTGACGCCGTTAATGCACATTACGTATACCGGATATCAGCCCAGTCCTAGTACCGGTACCAATTACGAACAATTTGTAATATATCCTCGTTGCACCTACATGCTTTATCAACGATATCTGGAATAAACCACCTCACCATGTTATCTATATTTGTTGCTAGAGAGGCTATATATATATATATATATATATATAAGCGTACATGTGTGTGTCGTAGTTTTGTATTCGTACGATTTTTCCGAAACGGAATTTTAATTAGCGAATGAAACGATTGACGTTGATTTAATGTGCTCTTACCTGATCAATACGAGATGCTTTTATGTCATTTACATTCATTTGTGAATGTTAATAAAATGTATCAGTCGTTAAGAAGGCGTTGATTTTTGTTTGGACTAAATGGTGTTTTGTTTTGAATTGATATTGTTTTATATAATGAATTTTATTTCGTTTACTAGTATATAACCGGTCAAAATTGATCTGAGAATAGAAAGAAAAATATATTTATTGGTTTTTACAGCATAATATATTTAAACATAAAAAATACCTACGAACGAACCTTAACGAATTAAACTTGAAACGTATGAGCTGACAAAGCAAGCATTTCTCATCACCATAGATACTTGTCACTTTGCTTGCTGACAAAGTGACGAGAAATTTGGGTTTTTATTATTAAGAAGATTAATTAATGAAATAATTTAAACATAGAGATTATAAATACATGCAAATAAATCAAAATGACTGAACTAAACTTTTTTTACATTATTTATGCCTCATAATATATGATTAATGATGTACAAATTTCCATAACCTAATTACAAATAAAGGTAAAACGTAACTGTTTAATGTCTATACATTGAATATAACTTTTTTTTACAAATAACTAAAAAAATCACATAATAATTATTATTTATAATTGCGTTCTTGTTTTTAATGTATACTTATTTATTTTATAACTTATGTTTTTGTTATAGTGATTATTCATTTTTTACATTGAGCATGCAAGAGAATTTTGTTGATATATATATATATATATATATATATATATATTATATATATGTGTATATATATATATATATATATATATATATATATGTATTATTTATAAATTATTTCTGTAATTTTTTATATGCACATAAATAGAAATTTCTCGATTATAATTTTAGAATATAAGCGTCTATCTTCTATAACCAGTAAGAACTATTGATTTACCATCAATATCCATCATGAACAGCTAATATGGTAATAGTACTGAATCTACTATAATATTACAAACAAGATTATTAGCAAGAAACGATCTTATTTGATTGGCTAACACTTAGGGCTGTTGGACAACTTATTTGAGTTTGTATATTCAACTTATATTTTAATATGTTACTGATTTCAAATTTTAAAAATATTGAATATACGAATTCCGAAATATACAGTTGCAGCTAAGTGGTTATAATGTTAGAATTGTAAATAGCATGCCAGAGTTCGAATCTGTGTTTAACATGTACGTTTTTTCAGCAAATTTTGAATGGAAAAGGAGATTCCACTGAAGTCCAATAACAAATAAAAAAGATTAACTAAATGTTATTGTACTAGATTGTTGGTTAATGTGTTTAAGTTCTAGTCTACATTCTCGAATAAGGAAACACTTCTACATAAAGAAACGCGTCCATCTATAATATACAATTATAAGCAAAAGAATTTTTCTTGAAAATTTTCCTGTCATAATCAAATAGTCTTTATTGTTATAAAGTGCATAAAATGTAGGGTGGATGTTCCTTATAAGTAAAGTTTAGTTATCTATTATAATATACTTCTATAAATAGAAGAGAATAATTTCGTATGCATTAAATAATCTGCATATAAGTATACTGGTACAGCTATGTTTAGAGGTAAATTGAACAGACATTACTGTATTGATATATGTATTACAAATATTATATCGTATATAAAATCCAAAGCTTATTTTCTATTTCATGTTTTATAAAAAGTCACTGGAAATAAGTAAGGAGCACTCGAAAGAGATTTTAATATTCTTGTTCAGTTATATATTGTAAATCATTTTAAAATGAGAAAATTTCCAAAAACGAATCTTACAATTTCCTTTGTACAAAATCGTGTCGATTCAATTTCCATAAGTTTCTACACATAGAGAAATAAAGACGACATATGTTTCTTTCCTTTTTTATTGACCTGTAATGTCCAAATACGTGTACAAAACCAATATATTTGATCAAAGTGGTCTATGCTTGTAACTAATTAGACGAGACGTATGCCTTATTCCCACTGTGCATTGAAAGTTAGGTACAAGGTGGTGTTATGTAAATAGCTGTACATTATTAATGTGTGTGAGTGGAAAATAGACGATCGTAAGGTAGAATTTTTATTGTAATCGGTGAATATCTAATTAATCCATGCATGTTCTCAGTTTGTGTTTACAATATAGTTATGTCAATCTAATGTGAATACTTGTATTGTGCGGACTTGTGTGCGTTTATCAGATTTTCTCCAAGTAGTTGAATCCATTAAGTGTGGCCATAGAAGGTAAGAATTTATGATTGTATTATTCATACTATTCTTTATATATATATATATGATTTGATATAAAATTTGCTACTTATAAATTTTAGATATATTAAATAGTACAAAACACTTAAAACCAAACTTTTAATTTTAAAAAGTGGAAATATCAGTAATATTAAAAATGACAAGTTATTGAATAGAATATGACTATATATATATGTTCTAAATTTTTAATTTTTTTACGACTGTTGTCAAATTTTTATGTTGTCTGCAGCTCGAAAAATTGTCTATTTACAGATATTTCTAACTAAAAAAATGTACATGATGTAGAGTGTTTAAATCGTAGGAAGAAAAAATAATCAGTAAATTTATAGAAAAAACATTTTAGTATTATTTTTTTTTAATTGAATATATTTGCACATAATTTAAAGCAGCGATTTTAAATCAACACACACATATATACATAGGGTGATTCAATTAAGGTTTTCATATGAAAATATTAAAAAAATCGTAAAAATTCAAAAACAAACATTTTTTTATTTAGTATTTTAGTTCAATTGTATTTTAGTATTGAATTGAACTTAAATACTAAATAAAAAAATAACATGATTTTTTAATTTTTACGATTTTTTTTAATATTTTCATGTGGAAGCCTATACATATTGTTATCATCAATATAACCATCTTATACATATTGTTGTGTACATATATACAGAATTCACTGCTAATAGAGTGGTAAGAGAATGAAACTCGTTCGTATTTAGAGTTCGACTGTCCAGTTTTCCTATTTTTGCAGCCAGTTAGCTCCGAATACTACTCTTGCATCTCTGTCTGATTCATAAGTCATCATAAGCACTGTATCCGACACTCAGCAACATTAGACGTGTTTCACTGTCAAGCATTCTGGTATAGAATCAATGCGTTGTATATTGCAACTAATTAAAACCGACGTGTGTTGCAATTATTGGATTCGGTGCATTTGTTAACGCTGATTAAATTGTTTAATTGATATTACATATAGGGACAGTCTAGAAAACATACCATCAATATATTTAATCACTCGTTTCTGTACACTTGCATGCAGTAGATTTTGACACATTATTTTGGAGTTTGGTTTTTTTATATTCCAGTCGTTCTTATATATATATATTCTTGTAATTTTTTAACAAGTAATTCGACAAATAAACGAATTTCGATTGCCCCATTCTATGACTGTATATCTGTAATTTCATTCTCTATGTGTTCGATTTTACACAAAATATTATTAACACAATATAATATTACTTAAAGTCTCTCATCAGGGATATATTGAGTATTTTGTTATTTGAAAATATTTTATTAAGAAATATTATCATTCAAGAAAATATTCTGAGTAATTTTATTATATCGTATAAAATAAGAAAAAATCTATTAGTATTTTCTAAATTATAATATTTTTATAAATTATCTGATAATGTCTTTAGGCAAAACTTTTCAGAACTTGTATTGAAATATTTATCTATCTCTCAATATGTTTGTGTATATATATATATATATGTATATATAGTTTTTAAATTAACAAATTCTGTAATAAAAATGTCACAAAATATGTCTCGAGGATCCTGAATCTATAAAAACAATAGACGATATTTAATTTACTACTTCTATTGATAATATTTCGATGGAACAGCATTGTAAAGATTATAAGAATAGTTATTTATATCGAAGTATAAAAAATGTATTTTTCCATTTTTCTGTTTTCTATTTTATTTTGTTCTATTGATCAGTCATTATGACATCTTTTAGAGAAGTAGTTTTATTTTCGTTTTCAACATTATTTTTCATATTATATTTTGTACAATAAAAATGGACAGAAATATTTAATTTGATATTATAGTGAGTGTTATCGGTTTTTAGTATTATTTAACCACAAATGAAATAAATGATATTGAATGAAATAACGTGAAAATAAGAATACTAACTGTATTTTAATATAGCAAACTCTCTCCTACTCATATATTCAATGACCATTTGTATTGTACTGTATTATATAATACAGCAACGTATGAAGACACTGTATTATTGGACTGAATATATTTGTGCAGTACAAATTATATAATTGTGTTATTTGATTTTCAATTTATTTAAATCTATTCAGTATTATAACAATTTTTAACGGTTTCTATTCACTGTGTGAAAATTCTGAGTTGGTTATTTGTGGTTTAAGGTCGCGTCGTGTATGAAAATAGTTAAAATAAATATATTCAATAATAAAAATATTATTTATTTAAATACTATGTATTTCCTTTAATTTTTGCTACTGTTATTATAATCATTCAGAAAAGATCTATGTATCACATATTCATACAAAAAATTTAATCTTTTGTATTATTTATTTGCTCCATAAAATTTAACCCAAACCTATGGCTTAATTCAAAATAATTGCATGTATCTATGGTAGCTCTCTCTATTCCTACGTGGTATCAACTACGTACTCTACATCTTACACCAATATCTCTGTCTCACTTCCTTTATACGTCGTCGTAAATTCTACAGATTTGTAATTCTTATTTGATACAGTTCTTACTCGATAAACTTTACGGCTTACTTTAATGAATGTTTTCTGGATATCTTGATTGGATAGAGTCTCTAAACACCCTGGAGAGCTAGATTTTTTGCATTTTTTTGTGTTCCAAGTTTATTGAATCAGAACTGTATCTAATAAGAGTTAGTGTTGTATCAAAATTGTGATTTTATTTAAAAGAAAAATCTATTTAAGCACCGTTTGTATGCCGTACTGAAGTTATTTTAAAGTTCAATTCATTGATAAGAATTTTTCAGAAATACTGATTTTTAAAATTATTGAAATTAAAAGTTATAATTGTATTAGTAAATATTTATTTATAAATATATTTTTTATATTGTTTGGATTTTAAACGTATGATTAATAAGCAAGGCTGTTAAAAATGTATGTTCATTTGCGATCTCGATTCTTTTTGATTGTTGCTTATGAGCACTGTAATGCGGATTCAAGTATCTTTAAGGTCTTGGGTATAGAGATTCTTATGTACCTTAGTACTCTGTGAATGATAGCATTAGTTTCGAAATGTGCATAAGTAACAATCAAAAATAATAAATAATCAATTATTGAACACTGTTGATAAGAAAAAAAGTATGGTTTGTAGAATGAGTGTGATGGGGGAAATGAAACTGTTTTTTCTTCTTTAGTTTAGGAAGTATACATTTTTTCTGAAAATATTTATATACACACTAAAATTCATAAAATATTAAATAAAATATGTCTCTTTTTAGGGATAACGATATTGGTATCGAAATTCGAATAAATAACAATCAAAAATAGTTAATAATCAATTATTTAACATTATTGTAGGTTTTATACGTTTTTGATTCTTATTTTAAAAATTATTTCAATATTGTGAAAATATTTAGACATCTGTATAAACTAAAACTTGTACAGCAAAAAAAATATTAAAAAAATATAGATTAGAAGACGATTTTTATAATTAATTTAAAATTTATAATTAGTTTTTGTATTAGAAAATCTAAAATTATTTTCATACGATCATATAACAACCCTAGAACACCCTAACTATCAGAATCACATTTAACAATTTCACATGAACTTTTCACTTCGAATATAAAATATTCTATAGATATTTCTATGAAAACGTATCAATTAATGAGTAGACAGACATCTAAAGGATCAAACGAAAGCACGATTATTAGTTTTAAACGAATTCCAATATTGTAAGTTCACAATTTTATTAGTGTGGGCCAACAACCGTCGATGTAACGTTAAGCTCACTAAAGCACAGTCGCTTTCTGCTACCGTCGGTGATATCTGTGCGTGATGATCGGTAACACTTGCGCGTATGATATTACCGCTGTCGGTATTGTAGATAATGACATTATCCTGTGGGTAGTGGTGACATGGTACGCCCATATTCTCATATCGTACACATATATTCATCATGTACACAGACATTTATATACATGTTTATATGTATAAATGTACATACATGCATGTATGTATGTGTATATATATATATGTATAAACCATGTGTGTGTGTGTGTGTATTATGTGTAGGCACACGTGCCTGCCATATTTACGTGCATACGCACACGTCCATATTTACAACGTACTATAAAAAACACATCATTTTATGACTTTTTATGAACTTGCTTATTTTATGGTCTAGCACAGCTTACAAATAAAAGCACTTCTGTAGTAATTTGCAAATATGATATTAGGTGAATAAAGCTCTGAAAGTTCTTTAAGCTATGGGAATATTAAGGAAAAGTTTCAGTTTTTGTTTTATTTCGTTTCACGTCTGCTGTTTGTATCTATGTCTGTAACGATATTTTAAATAAAAAGAAAGAAAAAATCACACATACCTTGCAATCTTGTGGTACGTTTCTGGATGTGTTTATTTCTTTTGTCGTTTCATGATAAAGTTATGGACGTATTGAAATTATTCTCAAGTCTGATTGTATGCTATTTTTGTATGATTCTGTTTTCAAGTTGAAAACTGTAATGATCATTTGTCAAGTAGAGTTAAAGTTTTTTCAATGGTTTTGTTTGTAAAATAATGTAAAACGAAATTAAGTCCTTTTGATACTTTTATGTTTGGTAAATTATTATGTATACAAATCCAATATTGAACTTTTGAATCTAAAAGTTACTCTAACTAAAAATACAATGTTTATACATTTCTCTCTCTCTCTCTCTCTCTCTATATATATATATATATATATAATAACGTAATAGCCGTTTATCTTTTAACACTTGAAGAAGAACAATAAATGTTTTATTTCATTATAGATGGGACTTAAAAACTAACGGTAATCATATTTGTATGTTTTTCTTATACTTTTTTTATTATTTCAAAAAAGCTTACAGAACAGCAGTGCCTTGTCTTTAGAAAATTATTCTTTCAAACAAAACTATGTAATGTTTTAACCAAATCTAGAGAAACTAAGGACATCAATCTATTTTTTTGTATCAGTTGAAAATTTTCTTTCTCTGTTTTTGTCTGAAAGCGTTTTGTTTTATTTAAACTTCTTTCAATATTTTTAAGATTGATTAATATCTTAACTCTCTTTTCGATGAAAACAATTTATTAGTCTAATTTTTATTAGCAGAAAGTTGAATATCAAGAAATCTCGGTTGATTTATGTTTTTTGCAATTATTGAGTAATAGTCGATATTTAATTAGTTTAATATATATATATATATATATATATATATATATATATGTATATGTATTAGCAGCAGAGTTGATTTTTTTACATATGATCCATAATAGACAATCATAAATGATTAATAATCAATTAATTATTGAATATTTGATCCGAAAAATTTTTGTTTTTCTGGAAAGATGAACAATTCGTTCCTGAAAATGAATTTAACCAGTTTCAAAAGCATTGCGTAGATTTAATTATTTGAAAGTTTACATTAATGTAACCAGGTAGATCTGCTTGTTGTTCGCGGTGCTCACTCCGGGGGGCTTCCCTCCCCGCTTGCTGTCTCCCAACAAATAACAGAAATCAACAAATTATACCCACAAATAATCAGCGTAAAATATAACTCGTGAAATTTTTATTCGAAATTTTTTTAAAAATTAACAACAAAATAAACATGTTAAAATGTGTAACCAATTTTCTTACTCTAAAGCTTCAGTGAATATAATATTTTGAACAAATTTCTTATCAGTTTTACACTGATATCGTATATTCTCTTTTTTTGTACACCGTGAGAGAGCTAAATACATGTGACTGTGTTAACCAATCAGAAAAGAGAGCACGCGATCAACCAATCAAAACACGAATAAAATTTCCAAGAAGTGAGAACGGGACTAATTTTTTATTATAGAGAGATACTTAAAAAACTATATGTATATATATATATATATATATATATATATAAATATTTATATATATATATATATTAGGAGGCTGTTCCCCCTACTCGCTATATAAATATATATATATATATATATATATATATATATATATTAATATCGAATAAGAAATTTAATTTACTTTCTACACATGTACACTTTGTTCTAATATATCGGCAAACATTAGTGGTAAATTGCCACGGCGTGGATAACTGAGAGTTTTCTGAAGACAATAAAAAAGTCTCGAATACAACTGTCTAGAAAATGCGAAAGAATCAGTTAGATGAGATTAGAATTAGATTCAATAGTTTCATCTACTTTGTCTTATCTATAAATAAAATAATCTGTTTTTTGTAGTTTTTTTCTCATTGATATAAATAATAGATCTTGAGGTTAGAATTAATGGAGATGCATTGTACTTTTAACATGGTTTGTTGTCAAATTAACTTGCTGAATGTTCTGATGGATTTTTTTTTTCATAGAATTTATTTCATGCAAAGATATAAAAATTTGATACTATTACAATCATCGACATTAACATTTATTAAAAATTTTAATTTTTATTAAATATATTTAAAAATTATTCGAACGATGTGCCACTAGTCAACCCCAGGGGGCTCCGACCCCGCTCGTTTCGGTCGTATCACATACATTAGTTCAATATTATAATATATATATATATATATATCACTCTTAAAGTTAAATAACTACGTGCTGCTTTATAAAGTCGCATATTTCATAATTTTTCGTGTAACTTCAGGTTTCATCATTAATAATTTAATGCAAAATCGCCATACATTTTTTGTCCATTTTTTGAAATTTTACGGAACATTTATATATATATATATATATATAAACAGATATAGATATTATTTCGATGTAAATTAAGAAAGTATTAATTGGGTTTTAAAAAGTAATTTGTTGCCACCGGTCGGTAACTAACAGGATATTTAAAACGTTATATAAATGTAGTGGTTATTTCATCTTTCGTTTTAAAGTATCATAGAGATTGAACGGGCACTCCAAATACAAATGTTTTCGATTATTGCAGATCATGTTCGGCAGCGTGTCGCGGTCCTTTCTGAAAAATCAGCAGAAACCGTCCTATTTCCAACACACCATTTCCACACCTTGTTCCTGCCACATTTCCGTAAAACGTTACATCATCATAAGCTCTTCATGTCGCTGCCGCTATCGAGTTGCTGATAGCAACCGCTGCCGGGGTTATTAGTTTCATATTGTGACCTTTGATATATGGTTGTACCAGAAAAAAATCTGCGGTCCGTACGCACGGCTCAGTTGACACGCACACGTCGAAACGTAATTCGAACAACGGCCTCGTCGGATGCATTCGAGGGATCGTCCCGGCCGTAACAGAGTTTTGTCGAATCGTTGCGTCGACATCTTTACGGCGGCCTGTCGATAAATCCTTTATTTTAGACATGTCACAAAAGTGTAAACTGTGACTTTATGTCATAGTATTGTTTGTGTTTTGATTGAGGATTTCAAGTATCGGCCGTATAATGATTTTTCATTTATTTTACAGCGAAAACCATTTGTAAAAGTGTGCGGAAACGTTATCGGCTCGGTAAGAAATTCGATTACTGTAGACGATTTTTTTGCCTCCACCTATAAGTTGATAATGCATTGACAGTGATGATAAATGGTTAGAATGATGATAAATTATGTCAAAGGTTAAATTACAACAATCGATTCTTTTAATATATTAATATTTATATATATATATATATATATATATATATACACACAAGGATAGAGTGATAATTACCAGTGTTCGATAAGAGATGGTATCAGTGATACCAAACTGCAATATCTTTTAACAGCATTATCTTTCAAACTAATACTGTCAAAGTATGAGCACAATACGTTAATTAGCTTAGTTTCGATAGTCATTCAAATTAAACAACTATTGCTCTATTTCAACTATGGAAAAAATCAGAATCGATCAGTGATTAGATTTCTGTTTTTGGATGGGAAAACGTGTGGAGAAATTAATGAAAAGTTACACGCTGTCAATGGGGACTCTGCACGTTCGATGACAACCGTCATATATTGCTTCAATGAAATTAAACGTGGTCGTACAACCGTTTATGATGAAAAACGTCCAGGTCGTCCAGTTGAGGTAACAAAAACGCATTCGAATGAACATTTCAAAGGAATGTTTATGTATGTTTAAACGTAATCGACATGAATTTTTGCGTCGATACATAACCGTTGATGAAACGTAGATCTATCACCATACATCAACGAAAGAGCAGTTAAAACAATGGAATTATCCTGGAAAACGTGCACAAAAGAAGACAAAAGTCATTGCATCAGCTAGAAAGGTTATGGTGACTGTTTTCTAGGATGCTCATGGATCATTGATAATCGGCTATCACGAAAAAGGGAAAACAATAACAGGAGCCTATTATGCATCATTATTGAACCAGCCGAATGATGAAACCAAGAAAAAACGACCTCATTAATTAAAGAAACGAGTGCTCTTCCACCACAACAATGCACCGGCACACAAGTCAACAGTTGCGATGTTAAAATTGGATGAATTTCACTACGAATTGCTTCCAAATCCGCCATATTCTTCAGATTTGGCACTGTGTGATTTTTTCTTGTTTTCAAACTTAAATAAATGGCTCGGAGGTAAAAGATTTGGATCAAATTCGGAAGTCATCGTCGTTGTAAATTCCTATTTTGAGGAGTTTACAAAATGTACTATTCGAAAAGGATAAAAAATTGGAAATATGTTGGAAGTGCATCGAGTTAAAAAGATATTACCTTGAAAAATAAAAAAGAATTTGTCCAAAAAATATGTTTTTTTATCAATTACGGGTACTTATCACTCTACCCTCATATATATATATATATATATATATATATATATATTTGATATTTTAATACAAAGTTTAAAAAAATATAAATTTAAATCCTACAGCGTTTCCGTGTTAATAATTTCACGTAACAATTTATAATTTCAACTGAAATATTCGAAATAATGAAATGTGTCTCAGAATTCTACATCCGGTTGTAGATTTTAGTTGAAGAATAAAATATTGTATATTTTTGCTTTCAAACTGACAACTAATTACATAAACAATGAATGTGAAAGAAAACGAAAAACGTTCAATCAATAAATCCCTACGACCATTCTTATAAAAAAAAGGTAGATTTGATATAAGAAAACCGTAAACGTTCGAATGAAAACTGTTTTAAAACTTGAGTACGGAAGTCAAACGTTTAACTTCGTCGATTAAACCGTCGAGTACCGAACGCAACGACGACGGTCCCGATATTAAAAGCTAAACGTTACGTTTCCATCCGCCAGAAATAAGTGCAAAAACATAATAATAATAATTTAAAATCGTGTATCTATTACGGAGATTAACTAAGAGACAATTCTGTGTAGTTGCAAGGAAATCCCATTTGTGATCTGGAGAGGCCGATTCATTCGGAAAACGAATCGTTTACTACAAGTAGACAGTTCGAGCACAACCATCAATTTTATTGGTATTACCTTCTGTTTGAATTTAAATGCACATTACGTTCGTGCTCTTCTCAGATTTTTCTCTACAAGACCAGTGCGGGATTTGCGCTCGGATATTTTTAATGCTGTGCAGTTTTGCGATGAATCGAAGAGAACGGATTCGGCACGTCAATGGATCACGTTTAATGAAAATTATTATTTGGGCGTTACATTATATACGGCATGCGAGATTCTTCTAATGTTTTTTTTTTATTTTATTTTCGAGCTCGTCGTTCGTTTCATTTGAGTCTATTTTTATGGTTTTGATCATTTACTCTTCGTAACAATTGATATTATTTCATGAAATTCAATCGATTACATCAACATTTCTTCATATAGTTATAATTTAAATTTAATTATTGTAATTCTTGTCGAACTGTTTTCTATGTCAGTATTCATGCTTTATTATTAATATTAGTTTGATGAGATTCAGATAGAATTTTTCTATTTATTTATCTATCTATCTATATATATATATATATATATATATATATATATATATAAATGGTCTGTAAAATTTTAAAAAATGTACAAAAAAAATGTATGCGTGAGGTCACACACGGTTGAAGTAAAACTTCCGAGTTGTAAATATAGAATATATATTTTTTTAAGATTAAGATGTGCGCGACTGATGTACTATATGTAGTCAAATTCATCTAATTCACTGCTAGTCTTCCCCGACATTGAATCGATTTTGTTTTGAATTGCTTCGCAATCCTCTAACATCCCCTCTTCCCTATTTAACCGTAACTTAAGATAAGTACAGTCCTCGAGGCTACTTTCGTCGTGTAAGAATTTTATAAATCTTGTGAACTTGGCTTTAATCACGCCGCGTTCTCTCTTTAAGTTAGATACTTCTTCAACGATTGAGTCATAGTGTATAAAGAATTTGTGTACTTACTTGAATAATGGTTGCGATGAGCGATATTGTCTACCTTGTATAATAACTGAATCAGTCCCTTGAATGTCACTGCTGTATACATGTGTGTATATTCTTGAGTAATAGCGGATTGCACTTTTAAATGTTCATAGGACACTTATAAGATTAAATGAATTTTATGATTACTGAATGAATTTCAACACTTTTTGTTACACTGTATATATCCGGCTCGAAGGATCAAAATGTATCGAATTGGTGCAATAATTTTCTACAGCTTGTCTCAATATACTGCACACACTTATTAAATTAATGATAAGTGTATTTGTTTGTTTCAATGAATAGTAGACTACTATCCTCACATATGACGTGTATTTTATTAATTAATTTTCTATTTAAAGTTACAAATACGTGAACAACACATACAGCATAATACATTTTAATTGTATAAACATTTCGACTCAAGTGTTTATTATTAAACAATAATAGGTCGTCGTCATGGAAGCGGTTACCATGCAACAGTTATACATACACATATAGATACACTAATATTGATTATATATATATATATATATATATGTATATATTGAAAAATAAGAAACAAATCTCTATTTAAATAATTAAAATATAAATATATGTTTTCTTTATAATAATACAAACATTACTTTACTTTCAGTTTTCTTATTCAATAGATTATACTAGCGGCAGCTTGTTTCGCTGCTTACAGCGTCCCCCCCCCTTACAATATCCTAGACACTACGTAACTTCCGTCACGCAATTTTGTTTCATAACGATTCGACTCATGCCGTGCCTAAAGAAGTTTAACTTCAAAAATTTTTAAAAAATGTGCAGAGATTTGGTTTTAAATTATGTTAATATGTAATGTTAATATTATGACTTTAAAATCGTAAAACGGCGAGAAAATATTTTTATTTGAAACAGAGTTATGCTTGATTCAATTTAAAGGGACCAAATTGATTTTAACGCCTAATAGTTAAATGTTTTATGTCACCACCTTCGCGAAAGAATATAAAAAAAATGTTTTCCTACGATTTTTATTAGACGGAATTTTTATAAAAATTAAACTTGTTTAATAATAAAATTCAATAATTATATATTATGTACACGATACAAAAAAGTATTTAAAATCTAAATACAAATTACACATTGTAATCGCCTATTTTTATAAAGTTATATTCTTCAATTCGAACACACACTAATTCTTAAACAAAAAATTAAACATTTCGAACATGGAATATTATTTCACAAAAGAACTTTTATTCCGATAATTAACAATGAATTTTTTTTTTAGGACAAGAGAACAGAAAACACAAAATATATTCTTAGCTAGTGAGCGCATTGCAGAAAAAAGTTAAACCACTGAATCCGAAATAGCTTTCTGGTTTCTTTATATATACATATATATATATATATATATATATATATATATATATATATATATATATAACTAATACACATTTACGTGTACTCGACGTACGTATGTACACATGTCTGTATTTATTAAAAAAAAGACAGCCCGCCGGTCGATACAAAAATTACACTGCACGTCCGCGCCGTTTCCACTGTATCCGCTGGCATCAGTGAACCATGAAAACCACAAGTTTAAATCTAAATCCAAAACCGTATCTCTAGATATTCTGCTGACCGAAATATATGACTCTCGCTCGCGCTGAGCCGCGCACGCCGCACGTACCCTTGAGATCTAGAACGCTGTGGTCACATTAAGATTAAGCTCACTGCGATCGTCGAGAAAATGTTCCAATAATATGGTTCTGATAAATGAATTACACGTTTTGTTGTGCCTTAATATCTGGTTTGTCATTTATTAATATGTGTATATATATATATATATATATATATATATATATATATATATATATATATATGATAGAGAGAGGAAATAATATTTTTATATACAAAATAATAAAAATATTTGTAAGCAGTTAACATATATTTAAAATGTTATTATGCTTTAAAATTGATTCGGTGCATAAAAATTGAATCAGTTATAACTCTAATTTAAATTGAAACATTTTCTCGTCATTTTATGAAATGCCAACCTTAACATTTAAAAACAGTATACATTTTATCCAAACAGTTGACATAGCCTCACAAAACACTAGTGAATACGATGGTGTCCGAATTTTTCACATTCTAGTTGAAAAAAGTCCTGCCGAAGCCACGAGAATAATCTGTTCAGATTCAATGTTTATTTATTTGGTGAATATTTGCTTTTGAAGTGCTTTGTGCAGGTTCATCTCGCTTGCTTCAAGATCATTTTCGTTCGATGTTGTTGTAAATGATCCATTTTCCATCCATTGTTATTATACGTTTTAAAAATGGATCGTTTTCTTCATGTGTCAAGAGAGAATCGCAAATCTCAATCCGCTTAGTGAGATGAATTTCTTTGAACTCGTGTGGAATCTAAATATCGACCTTACTAACGTATCCATATTGTTTTAAATGGGCTTCAACGCTCTATTTCGATATGTTAAAATTCTCAGCAATCTCTCGTGTCATTAAACGCTCATTGGATTGGATAAATGTCTTTATTTTGTCATCATCAACTACGATTAGCTTTCATTAAACATGGTGCATCTTTAACATCAAAATCTCCAGACCGAAATTTCACAAACCAATTCTGACACTGCTGTAGTTATAATGCATCTTCATCATACACATCACATAAGTTTTTATGAGCTTGCAAAGCGTTTTTTTCTTTTCGGAAGTAATTCAGTAAAATATGAGGAAAATGTTTCTTTTGATTTTCTATTTTGAAATCAATGCAAACAAACAATCGTTAATGAAATCGTGCACTTTCTTTTTCTAAACCAAGCTCGAACTTTTAGCTGTCGAGTTACATAATGAATTTGTGGTTTAAAATGAAGTTAGATACATTTCAAGATATGTATGTCCATCAATTAGGAAAAAAAAACAATAACTTTTAAGCCAACCCAATATATTGTTGAATACTTCAAGACACTTATGTCTGTTTATATATGTACTGCTTGTAATACATCAATCTATCCTTATTTCTAATTCCTCACTTAAAAATAATCATCTGCTTTCCGTTTTGAAAACGTTATCTTTCTATTAGATTGAAACGATCCAATAAAAATACATGAAATTGTAATTTATAAACAAAAATCACTAATAAAAACTGATAGATGTATTATGTAGATGTATGAAAAGTGAAACATTTATCTAAACGATTGAGAAAGAAAAAAAAACTATTTATATATTTGTCCGAAAATCATAACTCAGCTGATAATAAATGGTTCAATATATCAAATCCTATTCTAGTTGTCATGCCTGATTAAGAAAATAATAAAATATATACAGAAATATAAAACGATATAAGCCAGATATAGAAACAGACTACAATAAAAGCTGTTATAATCTGTCCATTACATATAATGGAGGATTTTTCGATATTTATACTGAAAAAATAGTTGGTTTCGATATTATTCCTTTATCAGGCATTAAATAAGTCTCTAGTATATATATATATATATATATATATATATATATATATAGTATGATTTTACCCCGAAACTGTATCATTGACTGTGTGAAACATTTTAAACGTGTAACACGTTAAATATGCCAGAAACGCATTTTAATTAAGCGCGTTTTTGTTACGTGCCGAGCGAATACGAAAATTGCTGATGGTTTGTTTGATATTTTAGAAATTTCACACAATCAACATCAACGACACACAAATATTCACTACTGTATGCGGAACGAAGTGTACGCTAATGGGCATCTAAATAAACAGTATTCGTTAATTCACAGAAGTGTGTTTTTTTTTAAAAAATAAAAATGAAATAGTTTTCAGTGCAGAAATGCGTTTTTTCCGATTTGTAGAATTTAATTTAGCGCTGAATAATCGAAAAAAATGTTTAGATAGCATTCGACATATATTTTTTTTACAATTTTAATTGGAATGATAGAATTGAAGGAATCGATATATTGAATAAGGAATTAGGAGCTATAAATTGATGAATTAGTGGTAGTTCCTCGTCGAAACTAATTATCTGTCTCTGCGCCGATAATTAATAAGACAAAATTCGGGGAAAGGACTTGAATTCGATTCTGAGAATACGGTCAAAGACATATATTAATAAATTGGTTTCTGAAACGTTTAAACAAGATATCCAATCAAAGTGATTTTGTGTTTGGATATTACGAATATTCAATTTAAAAAGATATTTCCTTTTCTGAGAAATTATTAAATTTTGAATAGATTTAAGTCAATAAATATTATCTAATAAAAAAATACAGATTATTTTAAAAATGTATGTACGTATCATCGCTAATGATGGAATCATTTAATAAAATTATTCGGTTTCACAAATAAATTTTCACATTTTAGGACCTGAATAAATTTGCTTTCGATCAAAATAATGGACACAACTTTAACAAAAAATTTAAAAAATATCCAGTTACTCAAAAGTTATCCTGATCCAACTATCGCAATGTGGACGCTCAAGTTTTAAATAGTGCGCCAGCCGCCGAAAATCGGACAGAAGTTTACAGTCTTTTGTAGACACATCTCTTCTGAACACAAATTTAAAAAAATATTTAAAAAATATCCAGTTGTTCAAAATTTATCCGCGTTTAATCATCGACATCTAGACATTAAAGCCTTGAACTGAGCATACATCCTCTTAAGTCTATATTGAAGTAAATAAAACTATTATTTTTATGTTAATACCTGAAACATATCAAACATTTAGTTAAATCTCTACATTTATTAAGTTTCATATTTGGAAAATTTGTATAAAAGTTTAAAACTTTACAAATATCCAATATTATGAAACGTTATTGATACTAAAGTTTATATATATATATATATATTTGTGTGTCTGTGTGTAAAGTATGGATAACAACAATTTTTCATTCTTGAAACGATAGCATGGGCTTTTCTCTTCTGTATTTTCTCGCACGTTACATTCGAGCATACACACACATACATAACGTTGTGAAAACATTACATTGTTGTGTGAAACAAGCTAAAAAGAATGCCGTCCAGATAAGAGTACGTCCGTACAATCCACGGCGTATTCTTAAGATGTTTACAATCAGTTTTGTCTTAAGGTCTCGCGCCGGATGCGAGCAGGCGATCCGTCGTTCGTATTGGATACGGTGTGAGGCACGCCCGTGCAGACACACAGAGCGCAGCGACGGTCGAAAGAGACCATTTGTCAATTGTCACAAGTATTCCTGCGACAATTTGTTAAATCGTACATCATATAAATGAAGTTGTCATCCAACAGGAAATTATGTACGAGTTTGCTCCATTTAAATACGTAGCACTTAATGGCGGAACCGTCGCGTGTCTTGAGAATATAATGCGTGTTTGGACACTTCGTAGCGAGAATACAAACGGCGGCAGGAATACGATACAGGCGTTCGATAGGCAGACAGACAGTGAAGACTATTGAATTCAATCAATACGTTTATTCAATTTATTTCTGCAATGCATATCTAGATACACACACACTCACATACATACATACATACATACATACATATATATATATATATATATATATATATATATATAATCAAATTATTATAAAAATAATAAATGTTCACTGTAAAAGGTAGCTGGAAAAAAAAACTTATACCGAATGCAAAATTACCGAGCGGTATCAAAAAACCGGCAATTAATAACGTTCCGCCACATTTAAAAAAGTAAGTATATCACAATCCCTTTGTCCGGCTCATTAAGCAATAGCAAACAGAACCGTTATAGGTTTAGGGAGAAAAACTGCTTGATTTGTATATTTGAGGTTTGCGGATAATCTCTGATTTTTTTTAATGCGGAAACTTGTTTGAACATTTTCGCTTGGATTATATTCATATATTTTTCCATGGAGGTGGATTATATATATATATATATATATATATATATATATATAGAGAGAGAGAGAGAGAAAGAGAGAGAGAAAGAATTATATAATATATTTAATATCCGAAGAACATTAGACTTTTTTATAGTCTTAATGCATTTTTAGACCTTCTTCAATTATTTTAGAAGTTTTTGCATGTTGAATGCATCAAAACACCTTCTTCCAAAGCTGAATAAATGATTTCCTCCGCTTCGGCAGCATTTTTTTCACTTAGAATCGCAAAAAATATGCAATATCTAAAATGCTGCCTTTCGGACGCCATTATGTTCATTAATGTTTAGTGAGGTTATTCTAGCTGCTTGTCAAATATGGTTGTAGAACAATTACCCCCTGGACAAAACCTTCCCGGACAGTAACCCCCTGTCAATAGCCCCCTGGATAATAACCCGTGCAAAAAACCCGGATATTAACCTCCTGTGTAATAACCCTCCGTACAGGAATAAAAACTCTTTAAAAATTTTCCTTCTCACAACAAACAATAGATGCAAAAATCTATTATAACATTTATATATTTTAAAATAATATTATTTTACATGGTAATTCCAATTTTTAAAATTAATTAATATACCAGAAAATCAAAGGTATGAAACAACCTTACCTTTATTCAAAAGGGTCAGTGTCAAGTATTAATGCTTGATTAATAATATTAAACTACATTTCCTGTAAAAGATTTCAATATATTAAATGAATTAATTTTTCTCTCTGTCTATCCTAAAATGTCTACTCGTATATTAGGTTTAAGTATAATTTTAAATAACAATATGAAACTAAATTTTCTGTTAAAGATTTCAATTTTTAAAAAGTAATCACTTTTTCTCCCTCTCCCTATCCCTAAAATGTGCCTACTAGGTGCTAGTATAATTTTAAATTTGTATCCATAGTTTGTTGTACAAATAATTTAGTGTTAAAATTTTCATTTGAACAAATTTATTTTAAAACATTTATTTTATCAAATAAATTTTTGTATTCATTGTTTGTTGTGTCGATGAAATTTTTTTTAAAGAGTATTTATTCCTACACGGGAGGTTAATGTCTAACGAGATTTTTACATAGGAAGTTAATGTCAGGATTTTTTACACGAGTCTTATTGACGGGGGTTAATGTCCGGTTTTCTTTACACGGAAGTTATTGACGGGGGTTAATATCTGGGGGAGTTTTGTCCAAGGGGTAATAGTCCTGTTACGGTCCAATATATATATATATACTGTTTTTAAACATTAAGATTGGCACTTTAAAGTCTTAAAACTACAGGAAAATATTTTAATTTAAACCTGAGTAATCATTGATCCAATTTAAAGGCACAGAATTAATTCTACACTTAATAAATCATACAGTAATCTCGTTAAATTTCGTCATCAAAGAAGGGAAAAAGAATCGATTCGTTAAGAAAGTGTTATAAGGCAAATGAACCTCTTATGAATTTTTTCTATTGGAAATAAAACCTATAAAACCCGTTATCGGCACGTAGAAAAGTCTCGTTTAAATACAAAGTCTGTTCTATATGAGCACTGAACTTACTCTGGACTGATTCTTGAATTTCTTGACTTTACTCTGACTCTCTTACTCTGAACTTGTTTTCATCGAACAACATAGAGTAAGGTTAGAGTAAATCATATGAATACTGTCAAGTTTGGGTGATCTGTTTATTCGATAGCGATTGTCATAGATAAAGACTCTCGAGTTAGACAAAGATGCTCGCGTTACTCTAACAGAAAGCTGGAGGGTAAGATCAGAGTAAAAAATCACCCGTTTTGAACTTACTCTAAAGTGTGAAATTTCTTACTCCGAGCAAGTTCAGTGTACGTATCGAACAGACCCACACTATTATCGTACGGTATCACAAAGGAATCTCTGCATACATTCATTCCTTCTTCACTCATTCGATGACGTTATTACTTTCAGAGAAATTATTTCAACCGTACTGTTCATTCATCTGTCTACTGTATGCATGTGCACCGACGCGATAAAATAATAGCTTGTAATCTCCTATTTGTGCTAATTATGATTAGCGTTAATTTATTGCCTCGCGCGATTCATGTTACCAGTGAGCTTTCGTCGCGCTCGTACGAAACACAACGCTTACTCGATCGTGTCGTCGGTGTCGTCGTCGTGCTTTAATGTGTTTCGCAGCGGCAAGAAATAAGATGCGCTGTTTTGTTACGGTGTCAGCGAAATTAAAGAGACGGTAGGAAAAAAGAACACACGCTTTGGTATTTTGAACGACGATTATTATTACCTAGCGGTACGTGAACTACACGTACCATAATGTTAATGTAAAATCTAATGAAATTTATTAGTTCGCTATTACGTGGGTATAATCGATAAAAATTTGATGTTATTTTCAAATAAATTCGGTCGTGTTTCCAATATCTGTTTGAAATTAACACGTCTACAATATTATGATCTAATTTTAATATCAGGTAACCGAGAAAGTTCTGTCGTTTTTGAATCGAGAAAAAAAAACACTTGTGTATTTTTATATAAAACAACTTTATTCATCAAAGTATCCACCTTCGCATTAAACAACCCTTTTTCAGCGAGAAGATAATTTATAAATTCGATTTTGATAAAAATTATTATTTTTATTTTCAAAAAATGTAGACACCTCCATTTTTAATTCTTCTCCATTATTAAACTGTTTACCACGCATACGATTGTCTAAAAATAAAAATAGTTGATAATCTGATGGAGATATGTCTGGGAAATACGGGGTTTGAGGGAGGATCTCCCACCCTAAATTCATAATTTTTGTTCTGGTCTCTACTGCAACGTGTGGTCGTGCGTTATCTTGGAAAAATAAAACTTTTTTACGATTTACAAGTGCTGGCCGATTTACTCGTTGGAGTTGTTCACTATAAATGTTTTCCGTTAGGATTTGACCCACTCGTAGATATTCTAGGTGAATAATTCGTTTTAAAGTCCACCAAACACAGAGAAGAAGTTTTCTTGTTGTTAACTTTCCTTTAGGACTTTGTGGGACACGATCATCTAATGAAATCCAGTCGTGAGCACGTTTGTAGTTGGAATAAATAATCAATTTTTCATCAGTGGTCAAAATTTGATCCAAAAAGTTATCTGATTTTAGTCGTGAAATAAGAGATGCACAGATTATTAGACACTGTAATTTTTTATTGGGAGTTATCAAATAAGAGCAATTTTTGTATGAGTTCAAAACGGGTGGCAAAGCAGCAGAAACTGCTCATAAACTGAACGATCCTTTTGATGTGGGCACTATTAAGAAACATACGGTGCAATGGTGATCCCGAAAAACAAATAAACACAAAATTTCAACAAACCCTTACTATTTTTACAATCTGTCCATACATCCTTAATAAAACACTAATTAAATACTTATATATTCACATCGATTATACAATACTCACAAAAAAAATCTACCAATCCATCGCCGATCACCACAAATAGACTACCAACATTTTCGGTCGAGTTTCGAACACGCACTGATGTTTTTGATCATTGCTAACGTTTTTCGACGGCACGTTTTTCGCTCGCGGCCGCAGAAAAGTTCACGAAATCAATTCGCTTAATTCGAAATAAAACGCAATAAAACCATTGACCGGCTGATCACATTGTGCTCGAGCGTAATAAACGTAGTTATATTGGAAGAACATAATTCTTCGTGTCAATTTCATGAATGGCGTTGAGAAAAGAACGACTATTAAAAAAGTTCAGACGCACGGGAGCGCCGGAGGACGGTGGCGCTGATGCCAGTGAGTGTGACGTCATCTTTTATATCATCCACATCACGTACAAGAATATATATATATATATATATATAGATAGTACGTATCTGTGTGTGTGTGTAGTGAGTGGGTCGAAAGCGAAGGGTGGCGCCGTATACATCCGAAATATATAACTACTTTCATACCTACCGTCTACTTAGTAAGTTTAATTATAATTCCTGCGGGAGCTATAAATACCTGTTTCTCGTTTCTCCGTTCGCTGTTCTTCCAGCCAGCTCGTTCGCAAGATTATATTATTATTGTCATGTTAAAGTTATTCTATCTGTACCTGCGTGCTTATGGAGTCATTTAATTTGACGACATAATTGTGAAATACGATAATGGCTACTGCACTTGTATCGTATGAATACAACGTAGCTCTGACATCGTGTACGTATGTATATCTATAGGAACTCGAGCCGAACGGGATGGGATATTTTACGGGACGGGTTTTACGCACGGAGAGGCGCGGCGGCTCTAAATATATATAAAAAAAATGATATAGAGAAGCACGTCGAGACGGAAGTATCTTTTTTTTCGCTACTTCCTCGCGACGATAGAGTTGAGTACTTGTTGCGAATGAGGAGGGAGGGGGGAGGAGGGGGTTCCGAAAATTAACACGAAGCAAAATATTCAGAAATGTGTACTCTCTTTCTCTCTCTCCGTATATAAAGTAATTTATTACTGAAATTATTTCTAAGCTTTTATGAATATTCTAAAGCTTTCTTTTTTTTTTTGTTTAATCCCATTATCTAAAATCATTGAAGAGCGATGTACTTCTAAACTAAAAAATTCAGTTACACCTCATACATGTAGTCAGAATACTATAAATTGTAATATCAGGAACTTTCAAGTAAAATTGGTGATAAACAACACTAGCGCATCTATTGGTTTGAGTTGATATGACACTATGGTAAACAAATCGAACACTTGATATTACATATATATTTAAAATATAATATATATATATATATATATATATATATGTATATATATATTATATATATTATATATATATATATATATATATATATATTAACTTTTATTTTTTTTATTTTACATTGTATTTAAGAAAGTATTAGGTTGGTAGGAAAACAATTACGGTTTATTTTAAACCTTTCGCTGGTGCAGGCGATAAATTGACATGGTTGAGATGGTGCTGTTGAAGCTTAAACGCGTTTATTTATTATCTAGCATGTTGAATGAATACAAGTCAATGATTACCAGTTCATAGCGTCGGTCATGGCTGAATGTCTTTAATTCAATAGCTCAATTTGAAGCAAAATTAATGATAAAACTAAAGTTGTTGTTACCAAAATACAGACCGAAAAATGTACTTTCAAATGTTATTAGCATGAACCGGATGAAATGGCACATTCATTGGAAAAAATTAAGGTCAGAATTCGGAAAACAAAAACCGCAATTATCTGCCTACCAACCTAATATATGACATGATTTAATAAATTCCTTTC
The DNA here is from genome assembly GCA_034766995.1 of Acanthacorydalis orientalis. Classification (NCBI taxonomy): domain Eukaryota; kingdom Metazoa; phylum Arthropoda; class Insecta; order Megaloptera; family Corydalidae; genus Acanthacorydalis; species Acanthacorydalis orientalis. The sequence goes on from CM068316.1 coordinate 49,095,792, forward strand.
TTAGAATATATATATATATATATATATATATATAACATAATATTTTTCAACAAAAAAAAATGAAGTTTTTACAAAACTATCTACATTGTTTTCGAACCAATTCAATATAAAACTATATATTTTCATTCGATTAAAAGTTTCGTTATGCTTATATTAAAAAAATCCACTCATTATTTAACACAAATAATTGCCGGTCGACCATTATATCAATCCGAGTAGTAGAGCGCCGTGTTGTATATATTTTAATTTGCTCGCAGCATTAACAATTAAATAAAAACTAGAAACATTCAACATTCTTCTTTTAATAGTAGATGAAAACATGTAATACATATTAATATAATGATTATTCGATGCGTTATAATTTAATATAAATAGCCGATAGCCGTTTTACCGAACTATTATAACGAACTGTAAATAATTGTTATGAAGTTTAACTGTATTTGTGAACTAATGAGTTTGATTGATGAGTAACAGAAACAAAGTATCATTATATTCGCTTGTAGTCATGTTTTTTACATATATACATAGATCTCTCTCTCTCTCTCTCTATATATATATATATATGTATACATATGTATATTTACATATATGTATACATATATATATATATATGTATATATATTTATAGTTATTAGTAATATTTTTTATCAAAATGAAATTGAAACATTAAACCGAACAACCGAAACACAAAAAAAGTAAAAAGAGTTTCCAGACACACACACACACACATCATTGATCTAATGTACTGAAAATCAGAGTTAGATAATATAACTTCAGTTTCGAAAGATAGACTCTGGTAGCAGGAGCCGATGGAGCCATTAACAAATAAATGATTCGCAAGAGATATGGCCTGTGGACACGCGGAAACAACACGATAGTCGGGTGGCGGATGGTCGTAAGGAGCGGACTGTGGGTTCGAGGCACGCTACCGCAAAAGCCGATTGTCTCTCGTCCGATATTTATTACCGCCTGAGGACCATGCCGTGAGTTAGATTCTGTGATTGAAGATCGATACTACTTTTATCCACGATTCGTTCCTGTATTTGTCTCGGATATATGTGTGTGTGTGTGCGTGCGTGCGTGTAAGGATTGTGTCGGATATTTATTATTCGGAGTAAAGTAGCCTATTGCCTGCGTGTGGTGGATTTGACGGTATTTAATGTACTAAAATACTTTCTCTTTATCTCCCTCTCTCTCTATATACATATATATATATATATATATATATATATATATATATATAAACACACACACTCATTAGTTGAAATGTCTAAACGGTTTTAAACATTTTGCAGCATATTTTCTAATGAAGCCACCTTAAAACATTGAAAATATATTGACATTTCATTAAAAATAATTAGACTGCTACAAAATGATTAAGTATTGATAACTTTGCAATTCGTGTATAGAAAAATATATGTTAGATTGTAAACAGACGTATAAAAGATATTAAAAACGCTACTCGCTTGAATTTTTATATTCAATTGAATTTCGAATTGAAAGTGCGAATGAAATAAAATTTCTTGTATCAAAAATATATATCAATAACGAAACGATTCCGAAATTAGAAAAATCATTAATAAAATGACTAGTTATTATGAATAAGTGCCGTTTCTTGAATATTTTATAGATAAACAAATATCTATAAAATTTATTCTAAAATATATTAAATTTTGTATATTTAATTCTTTGATATTTAACGTTCAGTTGTCGAACATTGGATTGCGGTGTTTATCTCTCTTTATCCAGATAAATATCATACTACGTTTCTTTTCTACACTAAAGTATTGATTTTTTCCACAAATGAGTTATTTTTTCAATCCAAAAATCATAATTTTTTTTCAATTCTTAATGATTTTCGTTGTTATTCTTCTAACAACTTTATATCATTAACCCTTTAGAGCCGGAGAACGGGAATGTGTGCTAAAATTTTTTGACAAATATTTTTTGATTAATTGGATATTCTTTTATTTTAAACAACATTTGAGAGCTATGGTGGAAGTTAATCCACATAGAACAGTTCGAGCTCTCGCATGTGATTTAACTGTTAGTGTTATGACTGTTTTTAGTCACCTCGTTGCAATAGGAAAAGTGAAAAAGCTGCATAAGTGGGTGCCGTACGAATTGACAGATGGTCAGAAACTGAGACGCTCAGAGGTGTGTCCTTCATTGATGATTCGAAATGATAAAACACCATTTTTAAATTGAATCATTACTTGTGATGAAAACTGGATTCTGTATGATAACAGAAAAAGATCTGGACAATGGTTAAATGCAAATGAAGGTTTAGGATACGCACCTAAGCCGTCATTTCACCAAAAAAAATTATGGTTACTGTGTGCTGGACAAATAAAAGTAGAATCCATTATTATTTTTTTAAAACCAGGCGAAGCAATTACGGCTGATTCACATTGTCGTAAAATCGACAATATCAATGAAAAATTAAAAATAAAACAGCCAATGCTAATCAATAGATATCGGCCAATACTATTGCAAGACAATGCTCGACCATACGCATCTCGAATCACAATTTCCAAATTAAATTCAATAAATTATGAAATTTTAGTGCATACCTCTTATTCATCAGATCATTCACCGACAGACTATCATCTTTTTCGCCACTTGGATATTATTTAAGAAATAAAAAAATCCGATACCAAACAGAAATGATTCGAGGATTCGAACAAATAATAAGCTCTAAAAATGTCGATTTTTATAAAAATGGGATAAACATTCTAATTTATCGTTGACTAAAAGACCATTGAATCTGATTGATTAAATATATTTTTTGTTACAAATAATGCGTTTTAATTCTCAACTACAAATTCTCAATTTCATATTTTACACCATAATATGTATATATATATATATATATATATATATATATATATATGTGTGTGTGTGTCATTTTGAAGAGATCTGTTAATATTAAAAAGTAATTGAATAAATGAAATAGCAAGTTACTTTAACATTTAGGTTCTTTCTCAAACTTTCACACACTAACAACAGAAGCATATCCATCGGTTTCAATCGCATTACACCTTCGTTCAATATTAAAATTGTCGTCGAGTCAAAGAAAATATATTTGAAATCGTAACGACCCTCTTACAAAAAGCGTACCAACATGTTCGAGCCAATCGTTCAGGTCGTCAGCGGCGTGTAAAAAAAGAAAAAACATACACCCCCGGAACGTCTATACAATTGTCAACGCATTTCGACGCTCTCGAAATTGTGTACAACATGCAGAACCGTCACGTTGTTATGACACGTGTTTAAAATGTTTGTCGCACGTGGATTTGTCACCATGTTATTTCGTCTAACGTGCAAACTTTTCGTATAAATTCTTAACTTACTTTGAACTTTTACTTGTTACAACGACACGCCAACAAAATAATGAATATGTTAAATAAATATTCTCGGTACGGGACATCGGATGCAAGAACGCGACAGTGATTCATCAACTCTCCTGCGGATTTAATTGTCGGACGATCTGTTGTTTATGAATCATAAAAAAAATCCTTTTCTCGATTCATATTCGTTCGATTTGATCTTTTGAAGAACCCGACGGATTCCTGAAGAAACAACTGAACCTTTTCAAGTTTCAAGAACCTTTTTTTTAAAACTTCAATTGTACAAATTAATCCAGTTCCTTTTTTTTATAAAAAATGAATGTTTATGGGAAAATGGAATATATTTTTAAGTTAACTGAACGATAAATACTCTTATAAAGGAATTCTTTACACCAGTGGTGTCAAACACGCGGCCTCTAGAATGCGGCCCGTTGACCCAAAGCTTGAAGTTGATTTTATTAAAATAATAAAATGAAGTTAAATTGGACTTCTGCTTCCAATTCAGTGCTCTGGAAATATAAATCAAAATATGATGGTATGATTGAGCAGCGGTGTGACGTTTTCACCAGACGAACAGACGTGACAGATGAAAACAGTTTATGAAACATCAAGTTAACCTCTCAAGCGTTTGTGTCGAGTATGCTCGTCATGAAAAGATGACATTTTTTCTGTTCAATAATTTTGTACTGATTGGCCAACTCAATACCTTGAAACACAAACTTTTCATTAGATATTGTTTAATAATTATTTATTTTTTTAATAGTTTATTACCGTTTCGATCATGATACCATTTTCTTTAGAGAACAGTTTTATAAATTTGAACAGTTTAGAGAAGTTATTTATTAACGAAATTGAATTTAACCCGTTAAGCGTTTATGTCGAGTATGTACGTCATGAAAAGATGGCATTTTTTTGTTTAATGTCGAGTATACTCGTCATGTAGAAAAAAAATCGCTTTTGCTATTTATTGTAAAATTTAGATAAAAAAGAATACATATTTGTAATTTTAGCACATTTTAGAATATTTCTAAGCAGTTTTCTCTTCGTTTCGTGAATCTTACGTCTGATATCTAGAGAAGGTATTATAGGATGTAAAAGAAAATTTGTGAAGTGAATAATATTTTTATTTATCCTCCCAGATGAGTTTTACTGATAGTGATGAAAATATATCTTTACATACAAGAAAACGGAAAAGAGTGATAACACCTATAACGTCTTCTGATGGAAGTAGTGATGAGGTTGAACAAGATAATGAAGATGCGGTTTTATATACAAGGACACAGAAAATAATGACAGTAATTTCAATGTCTTCTGATGAAAGTAGTCGCGAAGATAAAGAAGGTAATGAACCAGATAAAAAAAATAAAAATTCAAATGTACAATGGAATATTAGAAGTGGAGAGAGAAGACCATTTAAATTTACTGCTCATCCTGGCCCAAATTTCATTATTACCCATTCGTCTAAAACCAAATGTGTGTTCTATATAGAAAAATGTTTAGATTATGACTTACTAAACATAATAGTGGAGGCAACTAATTTATATACTAAGCAATATTTGGAAAGTCGCCTGAATTTAAAACAACATTCAAGATTAAAACAATGTATGGCAACAAACAGTAATGAAATACGATTTGTTTTTTTTTGCACGAATTTGCGATGATGTAGATTAGCCTATGATTTTAGAGTTTACTCTCTCTCTCTCTCTATATATATATATATATATGGCCGTCCCTAGAGGCGTATGTGCCCCGACAACACCCTGACTCGTCATATCTATTCTTCCGTCGGCATATTGCTCCGTAGACGATCGCGCTTTCGTGCTCAAATCCAGGAAAAATTTCAAAAACCTGGATGTCTGGATACGATTTGTGAATTACTACCGATAAAATTAAAAAATTGTTCAAAGAAACAACCAAAATAATTTATTATTTAGTTATAATTTAATTCAATTGTACATCAAGTGCATTTACTATGTTCTGGTCGAGTATACTCGTCATCGCCTGGAAATAACTAACCACACCGGCGCACATTCTCGGAATGAAACAAAACGCTTAAGGGGCTATTATCACGAATAAACCATACCTGTTCCGATAACGAAACGAACACGATTCGAACAAAACCATTGTACACAAGTGAATGTCTGCAGTACGAAACGAGCTCTCTGCTCATCCCATGAATATTGATCGTCGCGACGCGAGATAAACAGTGTATAAAACAAATCTTTATACAAGTGCACATTGTTTCAAAGTAAGTGGAGATCACTGACCACGTGTTTTAAGAACAAAAGCTCTCACAAACGAGTTTCGCTTACAGCAAACAAAGCTCGCCTCAACCGTCATCTTATATAAACTCTTATCGCCCTGAGATATTATATTAACCACTTCTAAAACTGTCTCCATCAACGTACCGCCGCTCATACCACGGCACGGGCGCGACCGACCGACCGACCTGGTACACCGAACGACAAGCATCCACTTGACATGACGCGTAATTTCCTGCGAGCTTCCACAGTATGATTCAACATCCAACGCCTACATGTATATATATATATATATATATATATATATATATATATATGTATATATACAGACACATGAATGATACGAAATGAGTGAGCGAGCGAGCGAACGAGCCGATGACTGGATGTGTCTGTGTAAAGTTTCAAGTTTGATGGTTGATTATTTTTTATTGATGTTGACGAAATATGAGCTTCTTAATGTACATGTCGATGATACGGTCGATACTGGCATTCGATGTGAAAGTGTTTGTCGTCAGAAGAGTATGTTCGTGATTGATGCGATGACTATACAATCGTAGGGACAGGATTTCATTTATACACTCGGTCAATCGCATGCACAACTGGTGCATCGTTTAATCGAGATTCAAAACAGATACTGTTAAGGTTTTCAAGTCGATTCGAAACTTCAATACGTTAAAGTATCAAAAAATATAGCCTTAATTGAACATTTTTCTTTGTACATCCATTGAGATGATCTTTTTTTTGGGGTATATTTGTTGTTAATTGCTTGTGGAAATTCTAGAGAACATGTTTGATATTTATGAAGATTGGGGTACGTTTAATATTTTTATATTTGATATTCTTTTTTTATACAGCTCGTCTATTTTAATTTCTTGTCATAATTTTTAGAAATATGTTTAGTTCTTGATAGGACTGTAATTATGTTTATCATTTATATTAGGGTGTAACATATGAAATTGCGGAATTTTTAGGCGAGAATTAAAATGCAATATTTTTAAAAAGACAAAATATATTTAATCAAAATAAGCGCCATCAGCTTCAATGACCTTTTAGTCAGAGAGAAATTAGATTGTTCATCCCATTTTTATAAAAATCGACATTTTTAGAGCTTATAAAGTGTTCGAATCCTTGAATCACTTCTGTTTGGTTTTCGGAATTTTTTATTTCTTAAATAACATTCCAAGTGGCGAAAAAGATGATAGTCTGTCGGTGAATGATCTGGTGAAATAGGCGGATGCGGTAAAATTTCATAATTTAATGAATTTAATTTGGAAATTGTGATTCTAGATGTGTATGGTCGAGCATTGTCTTGCAATAGTATTGGCCCATATCTATTGATCAGCATTAGCTGTTTTATTTTTAATTTTTCATTGATATTGTCGATTTTACGACAATGTGAATCAGCCGTAATTGCTTCGCCTGGTTTTAAAAAAATAATAATGGATTCTACTTCTATTTGTCCAGCACACAGTAACCATAAGTTTTTTTTTGGTGAAATGATGGCTTGGGTCCGTGTCCTGGAGCTTCATTTGCATTTAACCATTGTCCAGATCTTTTTATGTTATCATACAGGATCTACTTCTCATCACAAGTAATGATTCGATTTAAAAATGGCATTTTCAACAGTACAGTTTTATTAGAATAGTTTGTGTTTTATTTAATCATTCCAAAAACTTTTATATTGTACTATATATGTATATATATATATATATATATATATATATATATAAAATATAAACTTGTACATAAACTTTATGACTATTTAAAAATACTTTCCTGCTTTTGGACATGTCTATATAATTATAACTGCGTACACATGTTGTAATATGTATGTATGTATGTATATATATATATATATATATATATATATATATAGTATATTTATTTATTATCTCGTACAAAATAATTAATAAAATAATAAGCTTAAAATGTCATAAATATAAAGACTAATCCTAAAGAATTATGTACGTTTTAAGTCATACAAAATACACGTGTTGTTTTTAAAACGGACAATAATGATAAATTATAAAATATATGCATTTCGAATGTAAAGTTCAACGTTTACCTTACACACACACACATATATATATATATATATATGTTTCTGTGTGTTACGTTATAATTTACAAATTATACGTTCTCACAATGTTTCCATTTAGATTTTATAGGTGGGTCGGTTGATAACATGTGGTTTTTCTGAACCTGACGAATGGACGTACTGGTTGACATATTACGTACACTAATTACAATGGAATGGCTAGTTAGTTACAGGAACTGTCAGTATGAGCGAACATGTCGAAGCTTTGGGTCCGCACTGATCGCAGCAGGATGTCGATTTAATATTCTGCTGCGGCAGTAGTTGTTGTTCATGTACATAATGTGTCCTGTGTTTGAAAAAAAAGACGATGCGGCGTGCACGGGAGAAAAAAATCGTTTTTTTTTTCTCATCACTTACGTTAATTAATTTCATTTCCGTGCCGGGATAAAAGTGTGTATGTGTAAGGAACGCCAGCGTCGTCGTGTCGTTTGATTGTGGAGCATTTAGGTGAAGTTCGTATTATACACTGTAGAGATTTGTAAATGTGTAATTATTGAGAAAAGAAAGAGTGTTTTTGTGTTTAAGTGATTTTATTAAAATTTATGCAATGTAATTCTTTTCAAAAATGATTTTTTGTGGACACCACAAACTAAAAAAGTAAAGTAAAAGAAACTGCTCATAAACTAAACGATGCTTTTATGTGAATTTTCTGATTTCAAGTTTCCTTTAAATCTTCTGTATGCGAGTAATTTACAGTTAGAACATTGCATTGATGAACCCTACCAGAAATACATTATAAACATTAGGTTGGTAAGAAAATAATATTCACCAGAATCATTCACCGACAGACTATCATCTTTTTCGCCACTTGGAATATTATTTAAGAAATAAAAAATTCCGAAACCGAGCAGATGTGATTCAAAGATTCGAACACGTTATAAGCTCTGAAAATGTCGATTTTTATAAAAATGGGATAAACAATCTAATTTCTCGCTGACTAAAAGACCATTGAAGCTGATGGAGCTTATTTTGATTAAATGTATTTTATTTTGTTAAAAATATTAAGTTTTAATTCTCGCCTACAAATTCTGCAATTTCATACGTTACACCCTAATATTGTGATTGAAACAAAAAATATTGATCTAGGTTTTTTTTAATATATAGTTTTATGGTTAATTTTCTCGGAGTATGTTTATATTTTTTCAATAAAAATATAAAACTAATAAAATTATTTTACAAAATATATTTATTACCACGTTCAATTATAAAATATTCAGATCTAGTTTTCATCTATTAAATTGACTAGCTATAAATGAAATCATCGAATAAGATAATCATCCGTTTTAAACATCCTCCGTGTAGATATGACACCGTCGCACACAATCATAATTTTATTTTAAAATAAACGAACGTTTACAAACCGCTTCATTAAAATCAAAGGTTAATGATATCGTGCGCCTTTATGTAACGTATTATAACAAAAGACAACCATAAGAAGCTTATCAACATCCGACTAATCCTAACCGAGTAGGAGCCGTCGTGCCGAAAAAAAATACACCCGGCAGAACGGAAAAAAATCCACACAGTGCGACGACAGACTTGCGCCATTACTTTTTTTATCGTCGCGACGAACATACTGTAAAACATACGGCCCTTTGTCACAGACTATTAATGGGAGATGTTCGGTGAGGCCACGACCACCATCTTAGCCATTTGTTCCGCGACGTCTGACGTCATCAATTAATATTCAAGACGGCCGTCAAGCGCGTCTCTCCCACACCCCGTTACCATCATTGTACGTGATACAATTAAAGCAATACGTGCCGACCGGTGCCCGCGGGGCGCGCCGTCTCTCTCGCACGCCCGCAAACACGGTATCGCGCCGCCGGTGAGTTACACACCTATTGTGTGCGGGGGTGATCGCACCCGCAGGAATTCAGTGGCGCTTTCAGTTCCAAGCCGGCGCGGCCGGCATAAGTAGCAGGACGGACGGGCGCGGCTGTCGGCGTACGATTAAGCCGCACGCCGTCATTACGAACGGCTTGTTAGTCTGTCGAGTCGACTAGTTTGTTCGACGTCAAAACTCGACAACTATTTACCGTTCGAACGGAGATACATGCCGAGCGCTGCTCGAAAAGAAACCGTTTCGCCGGGCCGAACGCGACGGACAAATGCACGGAACTGATTCGCGCATATCGTTTGTTCTACAGCAATGAATTCCTGTCGAAATTTTCTATCAAAAAAAAAACTCGTCGAAAAGTTTGTACAACAAAGACGTTCGAATTAATGTTCTTGTTAGAAACAAAACTGTTTTTCGTGTAATAAATCTATGTCGATAATATAATTCAGGAAAAAAACCAGCATATAATATTAAAAAAAGACGAATGGTCTTTATAAGTCTAATATACTATCAGTGATATTTAGTGCAAATTGAATGAAAAGTCTGTTTTTCCTTAACACAATATCTCTATTTCTTCCACTGATATTTCTGATGTATTCTTTGATATAATTTGTAATTTATTCTTCGTGGTAAACATCTTTTCTTCTATTTCATATATAAAAAAAACGGGTATGTGTGCTCATGTACACACGACAGAAGTGAAACTTCAGTATTTTTAATGTGGATGTAGAGAAGGGATGACTGTTGCAAATTACAGGTTCAATAATATAAATAAGACATTCTATAATTAAATAGGGAATCGTGAATTGCTATAAATTACATGTTTAATATTATAAAGAAGACATGTTATAGTGAAAAACATAATTTTATTCTGATTCAATTGGTTGGTATTCTAAAAATGAGAGACAACCGGTTTATGATAACTAAAACATGATACAAAACTCAAATTTATCGAGAAATCTCGAGAATACTGCATCGATTGTAGTTCCTGTTCTCGCAGTTGCTTCATTAGACTTATTTATAATATTTAAATTCAAGGTGCAGCATTAGAGTAAGAAACTGTTAGACATCTGCATTTTGTTGTCAATTTGTATGAACTCTTCCAATAAATAATTTACGATTTACATTTTACGCTGATTATTTGTGTGTATAATTTGTTCATTTCTGTTATTGGTTAGGAGGAGTCGAGACGAGCGTAGCAAGCACAGGGCAGAGTCCCGTGCTGAAATTAAAGAAACAAATAATCGCCTATAAAAGTAATACACCTGCATTTCTTCACTGAATCGTAGAGATCATATTTTAATATAAAATTTTATTTACTCACTACTCTCTAATTTGTAAACAGTTTTAGAGAATAGTGTTAGAATCTATTGGTTTCTCTCTCTCTCTCTTTCTCTCTATACATTCATATATATATATATATATATATATATATATATAATGCAAAAAATATTCGTCAGACAATATTATTAATAGTTTATAGAAACTACAAACTAATTCCAAGAGAAGTACTCATTAAACAGTTACTGAAAATAAATACAGTTAGTGTGAAGGTACATTTTGAATGGTGTATGATTTTCTAAGCCTTTGAAGTTACTTGAAACAATAACTAAAGTAAATTTACTTGTGATATATAATGATTGAGTTATTAAAGAACATGAATTGCTATCTATCCATTGTTTAAAATGATTAAGTCATAATTCATATTATAGAAGTATATATAATGAATATATGTTCCAGAACTAAATTATTGTCAAACAATGATCTTAATAGTATTAATACATGAGGTATGCTTATACGATGTGTGTTCAAAAAGTTCCTAGATCGAGACTGAACAAGGAATCTTTTAAATATATTTTTCTTTAAAGGAATCTCGTATTAACCTTTTGCACTCGATGGCTTTTTAGATCCGGAGAACCAGCAACTCGTCGATTTTTTTAAAGGAAACATAAAAAATTACCATGCACATAATTTATTTATTACAGGAATACATTTTCACGTTTATGCGATATAATATATATCTCTTAAGCTAAACAACATCCTGAATTTAATTACCTACTATTCGCATGTTTATGTTGAGAAACAAAAAACAACGCAACTAATTCTCTATGGCTAAATGTTGATGAATTGCAGGCGTATGTCTGAACTGAACTAATTCATTAGCATGATACTATTTTATTAATGAACATCCAGTATCTACACAACCGAACATATCGAGAGTGACTGTCTCACTAACACGAGACGTCTGCACAACAATTATGTTTTAATTGTTGTCATGATAAAATAATCAATGCTAGCAATTAACTGACAATCACAGGAGGCAGTGTTAACAACTGTTAAGATATACAGTTAACATTTAAATATTTTACTACAACACTAAATCTTGAGTGATGAAATCATTATATAATTACAATTAATCATTATATCTTAAATCATTATTGTCTATAGCAGAAGGACGTCCACGATCCTCCTCATCATCAAGGCTTTCGTTTCCGTTACAAACTTTTTTGAATCAGTGTTGAGCTGTAAATTCACTAATTGACTCTTCGCCAAAAATAAATTTGATATTTGGAGTAATTTCTGTTCTTCTACTCCAAATTTAAACTCATACAACAAAATAGCATAAATTTGATTTTTTTCCATGACTAATTTAAGAGGTTAAATCCAATAATACTTATGAAAGAAAACAATAGGCATAAGATGGAATCAGTAGTGCTAATTTCATTGTTTACAATGATGTATCTCATGACAATGACAAAAGATAACAGTATACAATACCAACTTAATAATTATGGGACTGTAAACTTGTGTGGCTAGACCGAGGAGATGCACCCAAACAGTTTCCTAATCCGAAGATGCATGAAAAAAAAGATTATGGTCACTTTTTGGTGGTCGACAAGTGGAATCATTCACTACAACTTCTTAAATCCTGGTGAAACAATGACAGCAGAAAAATATTGTCAGGAAATTAAAAAAATGGATGAAAATTTGTATCATTTACGGCCAGTACTTGTCAATCGAAGAAGACCGATTCTTCTTCATGAGAACGTCCAGCTACACGTCACACAAATGACTTTAAAAAAATAAATGAACTGGGTTATGAAACCTCATTTCATCCACTTTATTCTCCGGAACTGTCTCCGACAGATTATCATTTTTTTAAATATTCGAGTAATTTTCTACTAGAGAATGTTTTCAAAGATCAAGCATCAGCTCAAAGCGTTTTCGATGAATTCGTTAATTCCAGAACTCCAGAATTCTATCTTGTAGGAATAAACAAACTTATTTCCCGTTGGGAAAAGTGTGTGCAGGCCAATGGTCTTTATTCTGATTAATAAATATAATTTTCAACTGATATATCCGTCTTTATACTCGATACCTGAAAACCGCAATTATTTTTACACCAACCTAACATTATATCGTTTACATTGATTTTATTTTCATACTTTGTTTTTTAAAAATAAATTTTATTATAAAATAATTTCTGTAATATGATTGTTTTTGAATAAAAGAAAATAATTTAATGATTTCATTTCATTAAGTTCTGGTTTTAGCAATGACGTTTAATTTTTCCACAAGTTATATAAATACAATTTATTAAATTAATTGTTTTATCAATAAACGTTATTTTTTAGTAATAATCGGCCTATGGATAAACTTCGACAAGGTGATTACATTTAAAGAATACTCTTATTTATAGTTGAATTTCTATATAATCAAAGTTAATTAAACTTCATTCATAAACCTTTACTTAATTCATTAAATATTCTAAAAATTATGTATATATATATATATATATATATATATATATATATATATATATATATATATATATGTATACATATATCATATAAATGAAACTTCATCATTTTTTAAACATTCAAATAATTTCCTATGAGAGAAGGTTTTCAAAGATCAAGCATCAGCTCAAAGCTCTTTTGATGAATTCGTTAAATCCAGAACTCTAGAATTCTATCTTGTAGGAATAAACAAACTTGTTTCCCGTTGGGAAAAGTGTGCGCAGGCCAATGGTCTTTATTCTGATTAATAAATATAATTTTTAACTGATATATCCGTCTTTATACTCAATATCTAAAAACCGCAATTATTTTTGCACTAACCATATATATAACTATATACATAACCATATATATATATATATATATATATATATATATATATATATATATATATATATATAATTGTTTGTGTACGAGAAACGAGTATTAAAAAAGATGATATGAAAATTGAGTAACGTCAGCTAATACCGAAATATATAAGGACGTGAAAAAATTAAAACTGTCCCGCTTTTTAACTTTCAAAATTGTTACAAATGAGTGGTGCTTTAAGCAAACCCGCACCAACGTTGGGATGAGTTTATGAGAGATGAAATTAACGAGGTGCGCGAAAGAAAAATTAGATCCGGTACGCTTTATAATACAACGCGAAAAAATTACATATATATATATATATATATATATATATATAAACTGTGCAAGGGAGACAAAAAGGTGAAGTAAAAAAGGAAGAGCAGACATACGCTCTCGTGTAAAGACAGACTTCATAGTCTTTGTTGCCAATAAAACGTGCGTAATTAACGAGTTTTCCTAACTAGTAATGAGTTACTGCCATTTCGTTGTAATGAATTCGCTTATCGGAATAATTAAGTTCGATGACGAGAACGGTATTCAGTGCGAAATGTGCTAGTTCGTATCGGTTTTCTGCACGTTCAGTTTTTCAATCGCCAAAAAATAATTCAGTAGTGAGCGGATTGTCCAATGTATGTATAACGGTTTCGTTTTCTTGTACTTAGTGTCCTCGTAGCGATCGTATCGTCGTTGAAATGTACATAAGCAACAATCAAAAATGATCAAAATTGATTTATTGAACAGTTGTGGTCATGAAACTTTTTTGCAGTTTGTAGAGCGAAAACAGAATTCATTTCTGCAAGCGTGCTTGGTCATAGTATCAAAAATATGTTTTTATTTGCAATGTTAAGTCGTTATTTGTACAGTACTGGATCTGCAAGTGTCTGAAATATATCAGGAATAATAATGTTGTTAAAAATAAAATAATTTGTAATTCATATGATGATAAATTTCATCCAATCTGATAAGTAGGCTATGATAATGTATCGATAATATCAATGATAACTAATAACAAAAGTATACAGGTTTCTGTAAGTCGTGTATGCCACTCTTTCTCTCTTTCACTTTTTCATTGTACCATCTTCTAGCTCATTTTTCCTAACATCCCAATCGTTAGATGAGAGCCCCAGCCCCACTCGTTCAGTTGGTCGCAAATAATTATGGAAAGTAATTACGGTTCTTGTTTTCTGAATTCTAACCCTATTTTTTCAATGAAAGTGCTTTCATCGTGATCGTGTTAATATTATTTTAAAATATATTTTTCAGTCTGTGGTTTTATTATTAATTTTGCTTCAAATTGAGCTATTGAATTAAATATGGAAAACAAGCAGATAAGAGAAAAAGTTCAAAACGGATGGTAAAGTGCCAGAAACTGCTTGCAAATTAAACGATGCTTTTGGTGTGGGTGCTGTTAAAGAATGTACAGTGTATTGGTTTTTCCAAAAATTTCATGCTGGAGACGCGAGCCTTGAAGATGAAGAAGGTCGCGTGCGTCCCTCTTCAGTTCATAATGACCGACTGAAAGCGTTAACTGAATCAGAACCACGCACAAAATTTCGAGAGTTGTCACAAAATTTAGGCGTTAGTCATCCAACAGTTCTGGACCACTTACAGCAGCTAGGAAAATCAAAAAAGAGAAAAATGTATGCGAATCTGAATGTCATAAACCGCAATTATTTTTCTACCAACCTAATACCTAATTATTATTGGAAAAAAACAATAAATAAATTAAAATAGAGTCATAAAGCTCCTAAACAGAGCGACAATTTAAAATACCGTGAGTTTATAATAGTTTTTATAGATTTTCCATAGAGAAACATGTTAAGATAAGCCTAAAGGCTTAACATGAAGACATAACTTGTCATACATCAAGATCAACACTATGTATCATGATAGGAGAAACTTGTCATTTATCATACAGTTGAAAAGAGACATTTGTTCGGTGCTATCTAATGAGTTGGTTTGTATGAAACCAATAATTTCGAATTGACCATTGCATTGATTACGGCGGTGTTGTCTGTGTTACAATCTAAAAGCAACACATTTATAAGAGAAAAAAATTAAAGTGAAATTATCAGTCTATTTATGTTGTAATGATGAGCAATAATGTTAATAAATCGAACTGAAATGATCACCAGAAATGAATCATTTCTAAATCTAAATTTAAAGCACTGACACGCATATCAGTCACTTATACTTCCTTTTGGTATTTAAAAAGTGCGTATATTCGTGAATTTAGATTTTTTAATACTGTCATCTGATATTGTGTATCCAACACGACCTCAATAAACAATTACTTAAGGTCACTGGACAATAATTTAATATTTACCGATCAATTCTGCTGAACAATAATTGAATAGCCTTTTTAAACGGTTCTTTCTCTCACAAACTTGAGACATTTTTTTAGGGTTTAAAAGAAAATCGGATTTATTATTCTTACATATATATACATACATACATACATATATATATATATATATATATATATATATAAACCTTTCTTCTACATAGTAATACATTCTAGTTCAGACAATAACAATAAACTTTGTGCAGAGAAACCGTACCGTTAGTATATTAAGGCTGGAACAACAACTTGAGCTCAGAACCGATATGTTTGTTTTTTATTGGGGTCGATTTAAAACGTTTTGTCACATAATTTCAAAAAGAGACTTGAAATATTAAAACAAAGAGCGTTCGTTTTTCAATCGTTCGCAGTATACGGACGAATTAAATCAATCGTTTTGGGGATTGATACGAAAATTTATAATGGAACTCTTGGATACTTTTTCAGAGCGAATTGTCGACAGAATAATACAAATCATATTCTTTAACAAGTGCTCGATAAATTTTTGAACAAACTGAACCAGTTGTCGGTCTTATAATTTCGAAATTCACTCATACTTGCAGAGAATCGATACTGAGGTGAAGATAATTGAAAATTTTAATTAATAACAAATCGACATTAAAATATAATTAAATACTATATATACATAAACATATATATATATATATATATATACACTATATATATATATATATAATTTTTAAAATATTTACAGATTATTTGATGACTTCAGTACAGGTTTATGAATGAAGTTTAATTAACTTCGATTATATGGAAATTCAAATATAAATAAGAGTATTCTTTAAATGTAATCACGTTGTTGAAATTTGTTCACGGGCTGATTATTACTAAACGATAATGTTTATTGATAAAACCATTAATTGAATAAATTGTAATTATATAATTTATGGTAAAATTAAACAACGTCATTGTTAAAACCAGAACTTAATGAAATCATTAAATAATTTTATTTTGTTAAAAAACAATCATAGAAATAATTTTATAATAAAATTTATTTTTAAATAACAAAGTATGAAAATAAAATCAGTGTAAACGATATAATGTTAGCTTGGTGTAAAAAATAATTGCGGTTTTTAGATATCGAGTATAAAGACGGATTATCAGTTGAAAATTATATTTATTAATCAGAATAAAGACCATTGGCCTGCGCACACTTCTCCCAACGGGAAACAAGTTTGTTTATTCCTAAAAGATAGAATTATGGAGTTCTGGAATTAACGAATTCATCGAAAGAGCTTTGCTTGATCTTTGAAAACCTTCTCTCGTAGGAATTACTCGAATATTTAAAAAAATGATAATCTGTCGGAGACAGGTCCGGAGAATAAGGTGGATGAAATGAGGTTTCATAACCTAGTTCATCTAATTTTTTTAAAGTCATTTGTGTGACGTGTAGTCGGACGTTCTCATGAAGAAGAATCGGTCTTCTTCGATTGTCTAGTGCTGGCCGTAAAATATTCTAACTTCTCATGCATTTTTTCAATTTCCTGATAATATTTTCCTGCTGTCATTGTTCCATCAGGATGTAAGAAGTTGCAGTGAATGAAGCCACTTGCCGACCACCAAAAAGTGACCATAATCTTTTTTTCATGAAGCGTCGGTTTAGGAAACTTGTTTGGTGCTTCTCCTCGATCTGTACACTGTGATGAACGTTTCCGATTACTGTAGAGAATCCACTTTTCATTACATGTGATAATCCTATCAACAAAGAGATCATTTTATTACACAAAAGTAGCGCAGAGCAGACTCCATACCGCCGAATTGCGTGATTTTCGTTTAATTCATATCCAGAACTCGTTTATCCACCTTTTTTGTCTTTCCAATCAGGCTCAAATGTCGAACAACTGTTGAATGATCAACAGTGATTTCCTCCACCACCTCTCGAGTTATTTTACGTGGATCCGCTTTTTATACGGTTCTTAAATTATTATTATCTATACATGAAACACGTCCACGACCCTCCTCGTCATCAAGGCTTTCGTTTCTATTACGGAATTTTTTGGAACCAGTGTTGAGCTGTACTTTCACTAATTGACACTTCTCCAAAAATAAATTTGATACTTGGAGCAGTTTGTGTTGTTTTACGTCCCGATTTTAAACTCATACAACAAAATTGAGCGAATTTGCTTTTTTTCCATGACTAATTTAAGAGGTTATATTCAAAAATACTAAAGAATGAAAACGAAAGGCATAATCTGAAATCAATAATGATAATTTCTTTGTTTACAATGATGTATCACATGACTATAACAAAAGATAACGGTAACTAGAAAAATCGGCACCAAACTAAAAATGATAAAAACTGTAATTATTTTTGCAACAACCTAATATAATGAGACGATTGTAATGATATTCATTGGAAATCATATATATATATATATGTATGTATGTATTTTAGAATGAAGTGCAACAGAACAACGTCGAGGCGTTCACTTCTCTCAACAGTTTGAATTCCAGTACGCGCTGTTGACCCAAATAAAAAAAAAACAAAAACTCCGGCAGTCAATATATTACAAAGGGTAATTAGCACAACAATAAGTGGTCAAATTACTGCAAATTTCTATTACCCATTTACAAAACCGCACTGGCGAGCGTTCCGCCACTGAAATACGTGGAGACAATGCGGGGCGAACGCCGGCGAGGTAACATGAAAAATGAGCGTTGTAACTTACAGGGGCGGCAATCTGTAATTTGTAATGGAATCATGTAGCGGCAATGTTTTTGTGGGCTGCGACAGTTAGTGCTACCCTGCGAGCGTGACCGTGACATTTGTACGAGCGAGAGAACAGTACCGTCGATACGCTTCCGACTGTGCGATAGTCCCTCTTACTGTACGCCTTTTAATGTTCTCGTTATGCGGTCATCCGGCGTCAAAACGTTATTTTATTAGAACGAGATGGCGTAATAGATTTAATATAACGTATGTTGTGCGGCCCCGAAGTGGGCCGACGAAAATCGTAAAATAAAGAACCCGCGTCGAGATGCGCGCAGACATTTAACTTTAAACAAAAGGAACATTTATATTCTGTAACATTTTTTTGTGTCGCTGTTTAACGGCGGAAAAGTATGTAAATAATATATATATATATATATATATATATATATATATATATATAACGAAGTATGTATGTATTTATATTAGAATTTCTTATGGTAAGTCACAAATGTAAATTAGGGTTTTATGAAATCATATATGTGTTACATTATACACACACACACTTCTACTTTGAACATATGCATATGAGCCATACAAATGCATTCATAATTTGGATAACTAAACGAAATGAAGTTAAATTAGACTTCTGCTTCCAATTCAGTGCTCTGGAAATATAAATCAAAATATGATGGTTATGATTGAGCAGCGGTGTGACGTTTTCACCAGACGAACAGACGTGTATTGTATGAAAACAATTTATGAAACATCAAGTTAACCTCTCAAGCGTTTGTGTCGAGTATGCCCGTCATGAAAAGATGACATTTTTTCTGTTCAATAATTTTGTACTGATTGGCCAACTCAATACCTTGAAACACAAACTTTTCATTAGACATTGTTTAATAATTATTTATTTTTTCAATAGTTCATTACCGTTTCGATCGTGATACCATCTTGATACTTAGAGCACAGTTTTATAAATTTGAACAGTTTAGAGAAGTGATTTGTTAACGAAAGTGAATTTAACCCGTTAAGCGTTTATGTCGAGTATGTACGTCATGAAAATTTGGCATTTTTTTTGTTTAATGTCGAGTATACTCGTTCTGTAGAAAAAATCGCTTTTGCTATTTATTGTAAAATTTAGGTACAAAAGAACATATATTTGTAATTTTAGCACATTTTAGAATATTTCTAAGCAGTTTTCTCTTCGTTTCGTGAATCTTACGTCTGATATCTAGAGAAGGTATTATAGGATGTAAAAGAAAATTTGTGAAGTGAATAATATGTTTATTTATCCTCCCAGATGAGTTTTACTGATAGTGATGAAAATATATCTTTACATCCAAGAAAACGGAAAAGAGCGATAACACCTGTAACATCTTCTAATAAAAGTAGTGATGAGGTTGAAGAAGATAATGAAGATGTGGTTTTATATACAAGGACACAGAAAATAATATCGGTAATTTCAACGTCTTCTGATTAAAGTAGTGGCGAAGATAAAGAAGGTAATGAATCAGATAAAAAAATAAAAATTCAAATGTACAATGGAATATTAGAAGTGGAGAGAGAGGACCATTTAAATTTACAACTCATCCTGACCCAAATTTCACTATTCCCAATTCGTCAAAAATCAAATGTGTGTTCTATATGGAAAAATGTTTAGATTAGGACTTACTAAACATAATAGTAAATGAATTTTTATAGTGGAAAATATTTTCACTAAACAAGAATATAAAGGTTTTACCAAGTCTCAGATAAGCGCAAATACCAGAAGTTACTGGCACCGATTTTCCTATGTAGACTTATGTCTGTTTTCACATGTTGACTGGAAAGAAATTCAATAAATTCCGTTTGTCCTCGGCGTATTAAGGTCAGAGAAATCTCAATGCTACGATCACAGAATTGCTTAACACGAGAGTTAACACATCAAGTGTTAATAAAAAAAAACAATCAGGACTTTTTCATTTTCAATTTTCTCATTTTCTTAAATACTTTCACGTTTTCGGTATTGTCAGTTGGTCTCTCATCAAACCGTATGCCTATGACAAAGACACAGTGATTCATATATAGTTCTGCAAGACACTCAACTTTTTTATATTAAAAAAAAACTAACTTTGGACCCTTCAGTAAATTTTCGAAAGTACCGATAAAGTCCAGTCTGCGGTGATCATTATTTCTCACATGATTTCTAAAAAGGTGACTGCGCTGTAATAATTCAATAAATTTGAAGAAAAAAATCTTTTTCTCCTAACTTGGAAAAGTTAATAAGCACATATAATAAATGCACTGAAATAAAACGAGGTAATATATAAGAATAAAAGCATATTTTCTACCTGCAGGATTTCATAAATTCAGAGAAAATACTATGAAAGTCGTCTCGTGTGTTTGTGTGTGTGTGTGTATGTAAGTGTATATATATATATATATATATATATATATATATATATATATATATATATATAAATGTGTAGTAGTTCATTGTCGAAGACGTCACCGCACATAGCATTACAGTCGATTGCTTGCCTGCTAGTGTCTTCCTGCCACTGCCATATCTTACAGCCACCGTCGCCACCCAACGTTGAAGATGGCACTATGCCCCCGAGCCGAATCGCTCCACAGGACACGAGATTTACTCCCGCTACACTTCCGCTACGTCTCCGGTCGCCGGAATCGACGACTCCGTGCGACGGCGGCGCAGGCAATGGCGAACAGAGCGATGATGGTAATGTTGGTGGAACTTTCACCGTCGTTGATGGCGGTACTACCCGAACTGTGGCACTCGTCTAATACAGTGTGTAGTGTGGTACAGTGTAGCAGCGTGGAGAGCACAATGAGGGTGACGAATGAAAATGTGTAACATACATCATAAGTGGAAATAAACTCGTACACGTAATGCGTCCTGAGTGATCTCAATATGTTGTTGTTTAATAGAGGATATATTCTGGTAAACTTACATTTTACCAGACCATTGTGTTTTTATACATGCGTTATGCGAACGCGCACGATATTAAAAATATATTTCATACACTAATGAGGACATTTTCATATATATTAATGTATGTATATATATATATATATATATATATATATATACAAAAATATTCTACAGTGTTTGATAGAAAGTTGTCCTAAAAGATTATTTATTCATTTATGTTATTCATTATAGCAACAATCAGTATTAAAACAATAATAGTAAGCAGGTATTTGTTACATTATTTTCAAGACCTGCAGTATTCATGCTATAAAGTATCAAAAATCATAACAGAATAAAACAGAGAGGTGACGTGAAACGATGAAGGTATTAGAAAATTTATTAGGAATTCGTATAGGGTAAACATGAGTTATTTTCAGATTGGAAGCACTTCGAAGGCTTTAACTGGAATTGGATGGCTAGAGGCTTATTGCAATGATGATACGTAGGAAGAGAAGTAAACAAAATGATTGATAAATAAATGAAATATGGGACTATATTGCTTTTCTCTTGTTATTACATAACAGTATAATGGATGGGACATTCATTGTATGCTTATATACATGTGTGTGTGTGAATGTTCGAACATGTGTGCGCGGATGTGTGCATAAACGTTCATTTACAAAACATATTCGCGGATTCTCCTTGTGCCAACAAAGTGTACGAATGTTTACAAAACCGTACGATAGAACGCGCACGCACGGTCACAGAAAATTTTTAATGGCACAGCCAACTTGAAACGCGTCCGAGTGCCGCGGACCACGAATTCGATTTTCTGTCACAGAACGAAATTATTATTTATTCGGACAAATAGCCGTTATCTTTGATCTGTATCAACAATCATAAATTGTATATCGCCCACCGTCGCCCGTTTATCTATCAGTCGGTCACCCCATCTATCCATCGGTCGCCACCCGCCGCCTCTTCATCCGCTCACGACTCTAGTCACCGGAAATGAATCGTTAAGTCCGCGCCCCGGAACATTGCCGGAACATGCCTCAAATTGCTGTTTCTGCTGCAGCCGTACTATGTGTTCGTTCCTGCTGTTTCATCATTGATATATCCAGTATCCACTTGCGTTACGATTTATACTCGCACGTATTTGATATTCGGGCCATTTTATTTAATACACTGCGCGATACGTTTATTTATTTTCGGGTTATGTGCGTTTTGTTTTTCGGGTTCGGTTTAATTGAAACGTGGCGCGCCGGTTGATTTTCCTTCTCGACATGTTTATGTTGTGGCCGGTTCAAATATACTTTGCACAAAAATTATACAATGAGTACTAATATGCCTTTCAGACTTTTACATTATATGCATATGTGATTCAACTTAGGCTTCCACACAAAAGTATTTAAAAAAAACGAAAAAACTAAAAAAACATGTTATCTCCCCCATTTAATATTTTAGTTCAATTGTATTTCAGTATTGAATTGAACTAAAATACTAAATAAAAAATAACATGACTTTTCTAAACCGCTGTGCCCCCTTTTAATACTTCCATGTGGAAGCCTAAATTGAATCACCTTATATAAAAATACAAGCTGTTATTTTGTAAAACAATAAAGACAAGACATTATCTATGTGGAAAGAAACTGTTAAATTATAAAGAATAGCATAAACAAAATACATATTGATGACATTCATTTAAGATATTGTCTTCTTGATGAATTTTTTAAAAATAAGAAATTTACTGATGAACAAATATGTATTTGTAAGATGTATGTTGAATGTATTTTAGATGTCAAAAAATATTGACATGATTTTTGAAGTTTCTAAACAGTATTTTTGATTTTTTTTTTGGTAAACCAAGATTAGGTCAACCTGTAAGATTTGATATGATGTAGTAAAAGCAGAATTATCGTCAATAATAAAAAATATTTATGATAAAAACGTTCGATAATTGAAAATCTTTCATTTTTGATTGTTTCTCATGTGTATTTCAATGGCGATTTTTTTATTCCCAAAGCGTTAAGATATAGAACAATCTTCTTTAAGGTACAGAAATTGATTTTTTATGATTTATCTCTTTGAAGATGTTGAACAAGAATAACAATGATCAATAATCAATTATTGTACATCTTTAATCACGAAAAAAGCTGGTAAAGCGAGTGACAAATTTATTTATGAAAGAAGAAAATTATTTAATAGTGAATTTGAAATTTATCTCTTAAAGTTTTTTACCCATTCATCATCTACATGGAAAAAGTTTGTTTCTTTAAAACATACATACAGTTTCTTCACTTTGGGTTAATCATATTTCCACTGACTAGCAATTTTTAATTTTATTTATAAAAATCACTTATAAAAATAGTTTTTCATTTCAGATTCTTTTATTTCCAGAGAGTTAAAATACAGAATAATCTTCTCTAAAGTACAGAAATGGATTTGTCTATCATTTATCTCTTTGAAGATGATGAAGAAGAATGAGAATGAGCAATAATCAATTATTGAATCTTTAATCGAAAAAAATAGTAAAATGAATGACAAATTTGTTTAACTCTTACATCCTCTTTTAATACTTCCATGTGGAAGCCTTAATAGAATCTCTTTCTCTTCATATATATATATAGGAATAGAGAAATTATATTATTATATTTATACCAATTATTCAACTTCAAATTGTCTGAATAAAAACTATGTACAATCTATGGCAAATAATATTTCATTCTGAAAAAAATATATTAGTATTTCTTGCCTAGATTTGAAGTCAGGGCAGAAATTAAAATTTAAAAACGCTATTTAAACTATTAAGTGTACAAATTAATTCAGTGTCTTTTCTACAGCAAATGAATGTTCATTTACGGAAAAAGTGAAATACATTTCAATCCACAAACTATCTCCCATTATTTTGTATAACATCGCTCCATATGTCGGGTGACTGATGAATCCCTTATAAAAAAAATGATGGCGATGAAATCGTAACGACTTTTCGGACCTCTTTCATTGTTTTAGTATTTTTTCAATGTTTTATACGTCACAACATTGTCCTCCAAGGTTGGACAAATCATTTCCTCGGCTTCAGTAGATTAAAAAATTCATGTAAATTTCTTCAATTGAAACTCGCTTATGTCTTTCTTTTCCTCACATTTTCAATACATTTTATGGTATATGTGTATATATATACATATATATATATATATATATATATATATATATATATATATATATATGAAAAGAGAGAGAGATGGGAATTTATTTCTAATTTTAGAACAAATAAACAAGACAAACTTACAAAACCGAAACACAATATACGATGCAAATTAAATTATAAATAAATTTACATATGAATTTATTTGGTTGTAATAATATTAATATACCTTTTTTTTGCGTTTCAGATGACCAAATTTCACCCCTTCATACAGTCCATGGCCGGTAAGTTAATTCAATAACGTATCACAAACATTAAAGCTTGTATATTTATAGAATTTTTTTGTCCTGTTGTTATTTTAATTCAGTATGATTTCATGAGTTCGGTTAGTACGTTGTTTTTATGAACAATAATCGTTTTTATGAAACGTAAATACCTTTTTGATCATCGAACGTTTAATATATGTGTACGTTAGGTTTAGATTACATTTTCTGTTTGTTCGGAAAAACAAGTGGATTCTATTGAAAAAAGTTTACTATTAAAATGTTATCTTTACTTCAACCTTCTCTATTTAAGGGAGTTCTCGTATAAATTTAGCTTCACAGCACATTTTTTTATATATTGGCGTGTACTAATATCAGTTTCCATTCTTTTATTTTCCATGTCCTCAGTTTTCAAACTCATGAAATCGAATGAACCGTCTCAATTAAAAAATATTGGAAATAAATCAATATTAAATACAAATGAATACAATGAAAA
The DNA here is from genome assembly GCA_034766995.1 of Acanthacorydalis orientalis. Classification (NCBI taxonomy): domain Eukaryota; kingdom Metazoa; phylum Arthropoda; class Insecta; order Megaloptera; family Corydalidae; genus Acanthacorydalis; species Acanthacorydalis orientalis. The sequence continues at coordinate 49,121,325 of CM068316.1, forward strand.
CAAATGAATAGAGTAGTAGATACTTAAAGTTCCTCTTGTTTGATATTGTAAGATAAGTTCGGGCGCTCATGACCTCAGTTGTCGATGCGCCCTAAATACCCAATAATTAAATGTAAGATAAGTGTCGAACATAGCCGAAAATAGCCGACTTTATTGTGATGTACGCTCAATTTTTTGTACATCGAGTAGATCCCTTTTTTAAATTTCTACACAGAACAAGGGTGTATGTAGATTTTTAATTTAATTCTTTGGTTCAGCTATTATTTCAAATAAGTATAAATTATATTTTGCAATCAATACAAAAAAATTGATTTTAATCTTAGATATTTGAACAAATGTGTTCTTATTCAATAGTGTACGCTCAATTCTGTGACTATGTATATTTATATATATATATATATATATATATATATATATATATATATACATATGTACATACAAAAAATTGAATCGAATTTTTGCACTGATCCAATATATATATATATATATATGTTTTCCAACAGGAACGCAATTTTATGGAGCAAAGTTATATAAAATACTGCAGGATATTTTGAGGATTGAAATGTACTCGATTTTTCTGTAACCATTCATTTTTTATAAAAAAACGACACTGAATATATAACAATTTTCTCATATATAACGATTGTTACATTTTTTTTATCTTCTTCATCTATTCATCTTCCATTAAACCAAATATATCGATGACCCGGAAGAAAAATTATATAAGTCAAAGGACGTATTCTTTATGAAAGTAATTTAAAATTATTTGTATCTTGAAAAAGAAACTACATTACCAGTTTTATTAACATGATTGTTTTTCACAATGCAGCATTGAAACGATGCCTAAATTCATTTTCACGAATGAACTTCTTTTTCCAACCTCACAAACCATAAAACAATTTTTTTCTTTCAAAAATTTTCAATTAATCGTTATTGATAACGATTACATTCTCTTCAGAGCCCCGAAAAACAGTAAGTGCTGAGGTTGGCATTTCAAAAAATTTTAAAACGACAAAAATGTATTTTAATAGAATTGCTCGTTTAATAAAATAACAGAGATTTTATATAATGATATATCAATTAACTATCACAAAGGAATTCTTTTTTCAGCCTAGGACCACAAAAACGTTCTGGTAGATTTTTCTGTACCTTGGTTGTCTGAGGATGATGGTTTTACCATATATATATATATATATAAACTAGGCTATAAGATGGAGATCGAACTCGTCCGACTGTCTATTGTAGTCAATTTATGAAACTTGGAAATTGAATGGCGGCGCTAGTAGGAGAATTTAAGGACTTCTGCGCGAAAAGCGATGTACACAATGTCATCGTGTGTGTTGGTGTAGTGTATGTGGCTCAGTACTTTACAACCATACCATACAACCTCGGTACCATAGATAAAGACTCCTCGGTACCGTGTTTTTCTATGCGCAGTGTGTTCCCCGCAGAAGTTACCGACTGAAACTCGAATAACCATTTTTCGTTGCCCCCCAACACTGGAGTTCGGTCTTATTCTTATAACCTCCATTATATATATATATATATATATATATATATATATATTCTCATAGCCTTCTTGATATATATATATATATATATATATATATATATATATATATATATGTATTTGATTCAAAAACAAACTGTTTTTTTTTATTTATCATACTTTAGACTTTCTCAGAATACTCATGAACTTAGAATCAACCGAACTGATAATAAAAAATGTATAATTTTTGACACACATTTCTGTTCAATCAGAATCCATCTTAGGCCGAACGAAGTAACTAGAAATCGACAGAAATTGGTCTGAAAACAATATCTTCGATACTTTATTATTGCGTTTTATTCACATCGCGAGAGAGATAGCGAAAAAAAAATCGTCGATAAATTTGTAATTGAATCGCGCAAAACAGAAACTTCTCGAACGATCCGCGCCCGACGAGCGAACACACTGCAAAAGTTTCCGATGATACACGGGCACACTTTATGAACGGAAACGTTGTCTGCTGAACCTGTCACAATAATCCTATTATTTTCCGACGGAAACTTTCGCCTAGTTCGATTCTTAACGAAAATTAGGAACTCGTCCATTCAGTCAGTACAAGTTTGCGTGACGTCGGAGCGCCGGCCGCGTTATGTAAATGGAAAATTTTGATGAATTGCAATAATTTGTATAAAACAAAACACGTCGTCGTCGTTTTATAATATTACACTGGAGGGGGAGGGTGTCGTGTGTGTATGTGTGTGTGCGCGCGCGATGACGTGTCGGGATGAGACGACAACGGTGGCGAGTTTCTTTGGCGCCACATTCCTGATGCAGCCGACCGTGAAAAAGAAACTCGCGCCAGTGAGAATACCGAATGCGGCGGCACGACGTGAACAACGAACTTTATTAATGAGGATGTGGACAAAAAACTTTCTAATTACATGATGACGCAATTAACATGAAAATCTCAACTGAACGTACACGGGTCATGTGTCTTCAGTGCTTCAATATTTCATTTTCGACGAGCACACACTCCACTTGTTCTATTTTCCGAAAAAGTTTTTGCCGGTGCACGAACCGCAGCGTGTTCACTTTGTACACAGGCATGTGTGTGTGTGTGTGTGCCTGTGTGTCTGTGTTTTCTTTCTCATCGGCTACAATGGAACTCGAGTAATAATTAATTAATATCATTTTCAGTCAGTTTTTTTTTATTAGATTGGTAGGAAAATAATCGCGGTTTCTATTTTCTGGAATTCTAACCATAATTTATTTCAATGGAAGTGTCATCTCATCGTGTTCATGTCAATATCGTTTTAAAGTACATTTTTCGGTCTGTATTTCAGTAAGATAGTTTTTGGTTTCATTATTAACACTTAACGGTCGAGAAATATTTTAAGTTTACTTGCCGCTGGGTCCAAGCAGTTTTTATAAGAAGAAAAACTATCCGCTACGGATTTTTATATCAGGTATAAAGAAAAAAATATTTTTTTTTATATCCTCATCACAACATCTGAGCAATAACACCCTTATCTTGTTTATGACGTTGTGTTTTTGAGCCATTGGCTATTATCCGGTGTAAAGACTTTAAGGGCAGTGCACACTGAAGTCGTAATAATTAATACGATTAGAAAGTTTTTTTTTTTCAATTATCATTATTACGAATGGACTTATTCCACTTTCAACAAAATCATTCCTGCGATAACATTTTACAGTTCAACTTCTTTTGATTAATTGATGAAGATATTTTGCACCACTGTCTGTGTGATTATAAATTTAAAAAGAAGATGTCTATATCTGACTAAAATTACCATTAACTCATATTTTTCCAAAAATGGATTTATACCACTTTCAAAAAAAACGGCTCATATATATATATATATATATATATATATGTATGTATGTATGTATGGGTGTATATATATATATATATATATTAATATATGTTACATAATAATATCATTTGCAGGTTATATTCAAAGTATGCTTAATTGTGCGCACATTCGACGTCAGTCAATTTAATTTGAATAAATCTCGTCGCGAAGAACTCTACACACATTTACATATTTGAAATTATCGGGCTGAATTCAGACAGCGTGCACCCGCAGCCAAAACACACCGCCTTAATTTATATCCTCGGATCATAACAACCGCCGAAATATACATAAATTGTTCGGAAATTATAGTCTGAATTCGAATCACAGCCGAGCCATACAGTACATGAAATTGAAGTACGCTCAACTAATTATTTCATTGGGGGATTAGATCCCCGTTAACTATATAATGACGACATAGTGCGTCGCGTTAAGATATTGATTGGATAAACAATGAAAGCTTTCATCACGCCGCGTGCACCAAAGCCGCTTATCAAGTTTCGTGCGGCCCCCGCTCGTTCGTTCGTCGACTGGCTGGCTCGTTCGCTTGCTTCGCTCGCCCTCATTCCTGCTAGATGGAAAGTTTTCCATAATAGTTGAGTTACGTGTACGCCCATGTATAGTTTGCGTACGTTTCTTGAACGGAAACTTGTGGATCGCGTAGCAAAAATCACGAGTACACCAGCTACGTGCTACGCTGTGAACCGGTTTCTTGTACCGCACTTGCGGAGCGTTTTTTTCGTCGAGGGTGAGCTTTTTGTGCTCAGCAAGCGTGCATTTTTATCCACTGGCTCGTTCAGTTACGGAAAACAGTTCAACATAGATTTATCAAATTTCATATGCACAGACAAGGTAGGAGATTATAAAAAAAGTGAACAGCGAACAAAATTGGTTTTAACAGAAATATTCAACCTTGGTATAATTCGGTTTCACAAGTGAATACTTTTTTACTAGTCTCGGGATTCTGAGGAGGATGGAACTACTATCCTATCGAAATGCGTACGAGCTACAATCAAAAATGATCAACATGAATTTATTCAACATTTTTGATAAAAACGTTTTTTCTTTTTTTTGTGAAATTAAGATAAAAGAATACACTTATGAAAAGTGAATTTAACTATAAAGTAAGAATTATATTATGAATGAATTCTTGTATCTTAAACACATTTACATATTCAGTGAGGACTTTTAGATATACTTTAAATCGAGACGTTCGAACAAATTAAAACCTGTTTTTTATAAGGATTCTGCAGTAAAATCTAATTTTTAAGAAGTTGTATTAACACATTGCGGACGGATCACGAGAACTCCCGTGTTTCCTGTCCTAGAGCTTGTGGCCAATCACGAGAATTCTCGTATTTGCGTTGTTGTCATTCAGAGTGGAGCAGTGTAACGTAAAACGCATTCGCTGACGTTATTAATTCCATATGGAATTAAAAGTGATTATTCTCTTGTTCTTAGTAATAAAACTAACTTGATTTTTATATCTTATCTTAACAGTAAATTTCTTATTTTTAAAAAATTCATCAAGAATACAATACCTTAAATGAATTTCATCAATATGTATTTTATTTATGCTATGCTTTATAATTTAACAGTTTCTTTCCACATAGAAAATGTCTTGTCTTTATTGTTTACAAAATAACAGCTGGTATTTTTATATAAGGTGATCCAATTTAGGCTTCCACATTGAAGTATTAAAAGGAGGCACAGCTGTTTAGAAGTCATGTTATTTTTTATTTATTATTTTAATTCAATTCAATACTGAAATACAATTCAACTAAAATATTAAATGGGAGAGATAACATGTTTTTTTAGTTTTAATATTTTTAGTTTCAACGTTTTAACTATATATATATATATATATATATATTTAACATTTTTTTTAATACTTTTGTGTGGAAGCCTAAGCTGAATCACCCTATAAAACCCATATCTTCTTTATAAAATAACCTGATAGATATTGTTCCATATTTTTTTTCAAATACATCTTTAGCTGTCTCACTGTCGAACCCAAGAACAAATCTATAAAACAGTACCACTCTGAGACAAAGCTCAGTACATAGTACATATTTTTTGTTAATTGTTACTTCAAGATATATCGTCCAAGTGTCCGACTATTAATCTGTAACCTACTTAAATTACAACCATTGCAAGTTCAGAGATGTACAATCGACAAAGAAATCCAATAAAGTTAAATTAGCCAGAAGTATTGTGTTAGTAAAATCCGGCCGTTAAGCAGAATAGATTGTTTTTACTGATTTTCACTCGATTTGATTCGTTTGTTTGCGCAAGTGTTAAAAAGGTGAGCCGAACGCAATTACGTTCGAAAACACTTAAGATCACAATTCGAGCGACATATATTTTATTTTCTATTATAGCTGTCGCTTCGCACGTATATTGTCAACTTACAACGTTTAACGGATTTTAACCGTTTGCATTAAAAACAAAAAAGATATACACGGCACAAAACTAGAATGTGGTCTGTAATTAATTTGTGACGATGGTATCAGTTAAAATTACACACACACACACACACACATATATATATATATATATATATACCTAACCCTCGATTTACACGGTAGATTGGTTCCCAAAAAGTACCGTATAAATCGAAATCGTGCTATTCGAATTCACACCTCATATTAAAAATAAGAGATGGGTTTTACAAATCCGTAATGAAATTGGAAAAATTCTACAAACAAATCGGTTGTTGTTGCCGCTTACTATAAATATTTTATATATTTTACAGACGGTCCGAAGGGATGGAGCGAAGATAATGATTTATAATTACACAACACTTTATGTAAAGTAATGTGTTCAAAGCTGATTCTTTCAAGTAGAAGTCCGTACTGATATTTATAGATTACATTTCTTTAAATTATTATTTTTTCTATAGTCAACACTATTTGTGCTGTTGTCGTGTCGAATTGATACCGTTACTTCAGTTCATAAGAAAAAATACGAAGAGTTTGTTATTGTTAGGATTCAACGAAGCAAGAAACTCTTTACAGTGGTGTGCATGCTTATTATTTTATACAGAAATGTGAATAAAGAGCTTTTTAAATACCCTTGAAAGTTTTTTAAAACGAACTTTTTTTGCAATCCCGTGATCGTGTTAAACTAAAATAGTGAAGTGTAAATGTAAGTTTTTCCGAAATTCTTCAACCGTGTTGAACCGGAACCGTGCAATGCAAACACAGACTAATTCGAGCGTTATACTCGTATATATATATTAATATATATATATATATATATATATATATATATATATATATATATATATATATATATATATATAAATGACGGTGGTTTGAAGAGTAACTTGGTTTGTGTACTCGCTAAGGGAGACGGGGACAGCTGTATATGTTTTCATGTAGTTCCATGCCTTTTAGCTTTTTAAATACCCTAGAAAGTTTTTTAATTAATTTTTTTTACAGTCATGTTAAACAGAAATAGTGCCATGTAAATGGAATACATATATATATTTATATTTATATATATATATATATATATATATATTAATCACAGTAGTTTAAAGAGTGACTTGATTTGTGTACTCTCTAAGGGAGGCGGGGAAAGCTGTATATGTCTTCCTATAGTTCCATGCCTTTTAGCTTTTTAAATATCCTAGAAAGTTTTTTAAAATAATTTTTTTTACAGTCGTGCTAAACTGAAATAGTGCCGTGTGAATGGAAAGTTTCCGATTTTCGTCAACCGTGTTAAATCGGAACCGTACATTGCGAGTAGAGTGTTAATCGAGCGTTAGGTATATATATATATATATATATATATATATATATAAATGAGGGTGGTTTAATGAGTAACATCGTTTGTGTACTCGCTAACGGAGACGGGGACAGCTGTGTATGTTTTCATATAGTATATATATATATATATATATATATATATATATATATATATATATATATATATATGTATATATATATGTATATATATATATATATATATATATATATATATATATATATGTATGTATATATATATATATAAAACATATTTTAATAACGTTTATTGTGTGTCTATTTAAATTTTCTTACAAGCAAAACAGTGATGATATCAGTCACCGCACTTCGTTTTCTTCGGTTGCGGAGAAATGAATAAATAAAAAAACCGTTACACAAACAAACAAACAAACAAACAAACAAAGAGGATATTTCGTCGTGCACTGGAGACAAGAGAATTCTCACCGGCATTATTAATGCACAAGTTTTATTAGTTTTACTACCTTAACAACGTCGTCAGTAGTCAGTACAGTGGCAGAATAGTCGAGATAGATTCTGATTCATTACAACGTCAAACGCTTTCGACGCAAGCATCTTAAAGTGACAGTGGTTCGTTTCCCCATCCAAGTGCTCTCTCCTTTGGAATGTATGCTTTCATCTTCTTGACAAACATCTTCATGAATGTATGCAAATATACTCCCTTCCGGGAACCTGTTATTAACGTATTCTATGTTAAATTTTACTCTAATTTCGTGTACTGACGACGAGCTAAACATTTACAATACCGAATGGCTTGTAGACATGATACTCCTGCGCTGTACAAAGTTTGAGATACGCTCACCAAGTGTCGAAATATTCTATGAGAGTCGAACTTGGATTGTTTAATTTGATAACAGAATATGTTAAAAAGATATACGTACTGTTGTTTCAATGTTTTCAATTTACGACGAACTCTGATAGAATATTCATGTGCGCGACGATACAGTCAAAGTATGTGTGTGTTGTTTCTGTAATTTTGAACACTTTTATATAAGATAATGTATACGGAATTATTAACGGTACGAGCTCTCATATATTATATCTGTTAGTTTAACAGAAACATTTTTACCTATAGTCTCTCTCTTAATTAAATCGTTAGACAGAGACATATAAATATATCAGTAAAATGAATCAAGTCAGAGAATGAAACAAGAATTATTTGACCATAAAATATATATTTTTATAAACTTCATTTATCACAGAGTTGATTGATTTTGTTATAAAGAATTACTGATTCAGTAATTATTTATTAATACTCACTTTATCTTTGATGCTCATAGTTGATTCATGGAAAGACAAACTTAAAAAAACTTAAACTTGGTTTATAATTGACCTTTCCAAATTTTTAACCAAAACTTGAATCACTTTAAGACTATTTTATAAAATAATATTTATCAGAAATATATTGTGACAAATGAATTATTTTTCAGCTCAATAACAATATTTCTTTCTGATTAAAAATGTTAAATAAATAATCATTGATATTTTTTGATCGTTTCTCATAACTATTTCAGTGATGATGCCATCATTCTCAAACTCTGTACCTGATCGAAATGAACGCGACGGCATCGGCGTCTGAATCAGTGTTTCTCAAAAATTTTTTGACCTGCGGACTCATTTCGAGTTTAATATTTTTCTGACAGTTTAGTTTAAGGAGATGTGTCTTTATCAGCAGGATCAGCTGAAGAACATGTGTCAAATCAATTTGTAATTCCATCTGTTAAAGATGGTGGGTGTTAGGTAATGGTTCGGGCTTAGGTATTTAACATTTTCGCACGAAACGCTTGTGTTCAAACACCTGTAAACGAAGAACTAATGGCGGAATGACTTGCAACATCAGAAGCGTTACTTAAAGGAATTGAATTATATGAAAACATATACAACTGTCCCCGTCTCCCTTAGCAAGTACACAAACCAAGTTACTCTTTAAACCACCCTCATTATATATATATATATATATATGTATTAATATATATATATATATATATATATATATATATATATATGTATTAATATATATATATATATATATATATATATATATATATATATATATATATATGTATATATATATACATGTTGGCCGATCCAAACTGAAACTAGACCCTATTCCGTCGCGATTGTCTGCAAACATCCGAATTCTGAACACCAATATATTGTCAAGTATTTTGGCAATTTCACTCGGCCGACAAAATTGCATTGCCCTGCTGTGAAATTGTCATTTTACTCAACGACGTGCAGACTTACGCCATAGCACGGAACCGTCGACCCCTGCTGGGTCGCGGTGGCGGCAAGACTTTTCTTGATGAATCTCTGAATTGAAATAATAAAGCGGAATGAGCGCGCACCGCAGAGCAGCGCGCGCGTCTGCGTTAACGAAATTAAAAGCGAGCGAGAGCCGCCGACAATGATACCTCAAACAGCGCGAAACGCACGAGGAATTTCGCCATAACGTTTCTTAACCCGATTGTTATACGCCGCCTGTACGAAAACATGAATGAAATGTATGTGTATTTGTGTAGATCGATACTGTGGTGCTGCTAGTTTTGTTTTATTTGGATTTTAAATACAAGTACATATATATATATATATATATATATATATATACACATATAGAAATATATATATATATATATATATATATATATACTTACATACATTTTATTAATTTTTTTTAGTCTACTAAGGGGTTCCGTCTCCTGCTCACTGCGCTGGCCAACCCCCTAAAAGAATTCGCCTTTCTCACTAATGCTCGTCCCTCCTCATAACAAATAACACAAATATCAAAAATTTAAAGGTCATAAACCGCAATTATTTTTCTACCAACCGATATTTTATATAGTCCTTTTTGAAACAAACACCCTATATACACTACCGCTCATAGGTATTTTGATACTTCTTTTTCTATAAACCAATCTCCTACATTTGGGAATACATATATATATATATATATATATATATATATATATATATATATATATACATATATGTTTATTGTAATGTTAAAATACAAATTATAGAAATCCCGTTTACAATTTTGAATAATTAATCGGTTTTTAGGTACTATATTCCATTTTTTATAAATGTTTCATACTTTTTACATTTTCATAAATATTTAATTATTTTTATATAATTAATTAATGAAAGGATTATTTCATATTATTTAAATCTGTACTTATTTTGTCTATAATTTTTATAAATTATAAAAAAGACCATTTACATATAATCATGTCTTCTTTTAAAAAAGTACACCAATATCAATAACCAATAACATAAAACTAAAACCCGTTTTAAATGCTATTTAATTAGAATGTATTTCGGTTATAGATCTTCATTTCACCTGACGACGATACACACACACACACGCACGCAGATAGAGGGAAAGAGAGAGAGAGTTTACCCTCAATTTGCCGCTCGTACGTTATTTACCTTTTAGATGGTTCTCCGAGGGGTCGAATCAACCCTCGATTCATTACAGCCCCATTCTCACGACTAGTGGCGAACCGCTAAAAGTTTGACCTACAAACTACAGTGAATAAAGAATTTTTACTTTTCACTTACGATTACTTTTCACATCGGTAAATGGTGTTTAAAAACAATTTCCATTGACCTTTTTCAACAGATAATTCAGTTTCGGATAAGTGCACGTCTCCACAAATAATTCACGAGTGAAACCTGCCTTGTCGATTTCTTTCTAGGTTTTTTCTATTTCTATCTATATATTTTTTACATCTATTTTTAGAAAAATTAAAATGTTGTAATTTATATATATATATATATATATATATATATATATATATATATATATATATATATGTGCCAGTAATTATGACAGTGGACCAAGTCATATATTTTTCGTATTGAGATATTTAGACTTTTGCCTTTGTGTGTAATAAAAAATATTATTCCATTATTCAACAAAATCTTTTCCAAAGTACTTACTGTTATAATGTAAATCTTTCATGTCATTATGAATTCCTACGAGTATCATGAAAAAATATGTATTTTTTAATACTTCATATGACAGACTATTTTCAAAATTATTCAAACATCTTAAAATTGATTTATAACAAAAATATTTCAGTTCTATTCAAAAAAAGGAAGTTATAAACAATAGTATTCACTTACATTTTGTAATTATAATCATGTTAACTTAATTTAGAATAATACTAGATATTTCTTCTTTTTCTTCGATACCGGTATTCTTTTTGTGCTGTTTTGAGAGTACAAAAATGTTCATGGAAAACTGACTGAATGTACAGTAACAGATCGATTATATCCTTATATTTTTCCTTTATAAGTGATCGGATATTCGCATAAACTGGAAATAATTGAATTTTTTGGTATATTTTCGGCCTTCCTTTTTTGGGCGAACGATCTAAAATCTGAAATTCTGTTCTAAAGATGTATTATAAAACATCTGATAAAGGGCATCTTTTAGAAAACTGATCAATTTTATTTTCAACCAATAAACAGTTTCTCCTTTAATATTTTCCATTTTCTTGGTAATTCATTACTCTAGAGATTTTTTTTACAATAGCAATATCATTGTTCGTTTGAGAGCTTTAAGCAAAAAAGTTGACTTAATTTAAGGGTTGTTTACCTTGAAAATATTATAGTTTTATATAAAAATCAGATAGGTACATGCATTTTGCCAGAAAAACAAAGTATACCGAAAAGTAAGTGAGTTAGTCCACTATCAAAATAAACAAAAATAGAATTATGATAACCGATCAACTTTTCAAAGTCATTAAACGGTACATTTTTTAAATTTTTTTCTAGATTATTAAAATATAAATAATTGTAATATAAAATAAATCATAAAATCATTTTTTTCAATTTTATACTTAGTCCACTGTCATAATTACCGGCACACACACACACACACATATATATATATATATATATATATATATATATATATACATATAATAGAGAGAAAAAGATAATGTATTTGAACTTTAAATCTAACTTTGTAACATATTTTAAAATCGAATATTTTCATTAAGAATCAAGTTTTTTTGTGGTATAAAATAACATTGAATGAACTTCCATCTTGAATAAAAAAAAATTATTTAATACTTAATAATATATATATATAATAAAAAAAATAGAGAGAAAAGTCAATGTATTTGAACTTTAAACCTAGTTTTGTCACATATTTTAAAATCGAATATTTTTCATTAAGAATCAAATCTTTTTGCGGTAGAAAAAAACATTGAATGAACTTCCATCTTGAATAAAAATAAATTACTTAATACTTAATAATATATATATATATATATATATATATATATATATAGTGTGTATGTGTGTGTGTATGATGTGAGTGAATGATGTCTCGTGGAAAAAAACACTTAATAATTTTTCACTGTCTAGAAGATAATCATATTTGAATGTGATTAATTTTGATTAGGTTCTATACAGCAGGCACAGGACTTTTAATTCAGTTAGCAGACTTCTCTGCATCGGAGGAAAATTACACGGTCGCATTTTATTCCATTTCATTGACTGACGCGCTTCTTATAGAAATTCATAACAGAATTTTGTTTCTCGTTCTGTGTGCAAGTCGTGTGACCTTTTCGAAATATTTACTAAGATTTTACATATCTGCAAAAAATCCGCTGTTTATATATATATACGCGGAATGGGGTAGAATGCGACGAAAAGATCTAATTTTCATGTTTTTATTTTTAAATATATTCTTGACAAACATGAATAAATTTGTTATATCTTTCGATTAATTTTTCTAAATCTTTATAATATCTGCTCGTTGCGCTTGCTAATTTTATTTTTATTTTTTTTATTCAAAATCAAAATGATTTTGTATAATGGCTACTTATATCAATACCAGTCAAAATGACTGCTACCTGTGAAAGTGTAGAAGTGTCCTGCAATCTGTTTGCCGAACACGAATTAACCAGTTTACTTGTTTTGTACAACTTCTCACACGTTCTTAGAATTTTTACTGCGTATAATTCAGTATGATGGTGAAAATTATCAGGAAAATTTCGATCATGATGTTAATGCAAAACTAATGGATTCATTCGAAAATATATTTAGTCGTTTATTTAGATCTCGAGACGTAGAATTTGTATTGAAGTTCTTGTTGAATGTTGTACTCATACTATATAATATAATAAAAAATAATTATATAAATTATAATAAACGACATATCATTTCAATTAGTGTGTGGTGATAAAAATGAATACAAATATAAATTTTAGGTAAACACTAGTTTTATTTTATTTTTATAAGACCTGAAAATGCCAAAACGATTGAAAATCTCTGAATTATTGGAAAAACTGAACGATATACCAATGGAATGCTCTGATATCTAGGATGATGAAATCTATGACAGTGAAGATGAACCAAAAGTAATTGAAAATGAACTATGCGGTATTCACGATGAACTTTTTGATAGTGAGAATAGTGGTAATGAGATTTTAGACGAAGAAAATGCTCAAAAGTCCTCAGAAAATGATAGTTAATTTGAAAATATTTCGAATTCACGTAAAAGAAGATGTGCTTGAGTGATTTCAAGTTCTAAAGATGAAAATGAAAGTATACTACAAGATCATCAAAATGAAATTGCTGAAGAAGAAACCAGTCGAGAAAAAATACTAGACAGGTCTAGTCCTGGAAGATTACCACTTCATAATATTTTCAAAGACGTACCCGGCCCAACAGGATATGCCAAAAAAAATATTATGAAACGTGAATTTATGTTTCAACTAGCAGATGAACTTGCCACTGAAAATGCCGTTGAAAATGTAAAACAAGGGATGGAATCACGAGAATCTAACGTACAAACAACTTCAAAGAGCTCACTTTGTTCACGCGAATGGTGTCAAATAGGGTACTGTAATAATAATAAGATTACCACCATTTGTAATATCTGTAGAAAATATGTATGCGGAAAATGCACTCAAAAGAAAAACTATTTTTGTAAGAAATGTGACAAATTATAACTTTTTATACCTGATAATTTACTTTATACTATAAGAATAACTCAACGTTGAATTGAAAATTTATTTTAATTTTTTTTCAACAAAGCATATATTCTTTATTATACTTATATTCTTATTGATGTGTAAGTGATAAAATGTGCCAATCCTCATTTAGGGAACATGGTCTCAAATGGGTTAATATGTAACACCGAAAATGTACTACACAACATGGAATTCCTTTTGTAAGAAACTAATAAGTCAATAAATAAAAAAATATTCTATTATTACGAATTTTTTACAGACCAGTCATTTCGACTGGTTCTGGTAGAAACAGCTTCGTCTTAACTGTCAGTAGTTCTAGTGTTAATAAAACTATAATTCTATGTCGAAACGGAATCAAGCCTAAAGAAAATTATAATTGAATTTAAAATAAATTGGAAAATTATTAGCTCGATGTGAAAAAGAAAATAAGCTCACTTATAAAAAAAAATACGCACGGCTGAATTTAAAGTATGAATAATAGATTCTCAAAGAAATACGATTACATGACGGAAATCAACGTGACTAAACTTATGAATCGCCCTAATGACTTTTTTAAGAATAAATTATTCTATTCTATATGTTATATCATTTTCAAGAACACATTTTAACATTTCTTGCAATAAAGCTGTTAGTTTGACATATGTACATAAATATATATATATATATATATATATATATATATAAAGCTAACATAATTTTCCTTATTACTATTTATCTTTCCTTATTTCGTCAGAACGTCGTTGCGACGAACAAAACAGCTCACTTTGTTGTCTTTCCGCATAGCCCTGGCGATGTTCCGACCAATTAATTCCGTGGTTTAATTGGGAATCATGAAACTGTCATCTAGGTACTCTATCTACCCCCGCAAACATCTCCGCAACGTGCCCGACCGAGCCTCCACGACGCCACACTACTTTGCTTTATTATTCAGCATTATAAAGCCTTGAGCAATAGACCCTTCCTCAAAGCAAAATATTGAAGTTCAGACGGTGCGAGGCAAACGAGCTGGTATTAAAGTATTATAAATAGACACGCAGCTAATGAATTTCGCAGATTAATATGATTCAAACGCATTTATTATCAGATATTAAAACTGTAAACAGGTTTTTTTAAAAAAAAAAAAACGTAAACGCGTCGACGAATCAATAAACGTCGTTAATTTATCTGTTTTTCTTTTCGTTAAGAGAATGTTTTCCTTTATATTTTGATTATTTCTCAATCTATATGTTTTTTTTTTCAATAAATATCAAAGATATAAATAGATAAATCAGTGTTCCAACATGTAATATACTTTGAAATACAATAAAATAATACATTGTTCTTACAATTGTTATCATTTCAGATTATCTGAATGTCTATTCTCTACTACTAGTTTCGGCAAGCGTGCCATCTTCAGGTAGATATTAGAATCCTAATATCTACTTGAAGACAGCATACGTGCCGAAACTAGTTGTCGAAGACTGATTGTTTTATTTATTCGTTTATTCATTCATCTATTTTGGTATATTTTAAAATCACATTATTAACATGTAAAAACTTATTATTAACATGTTAAATTTTATTTTTATAAAAATTAATTTATTATACCAGCAAATCGAAGGTGTGAAAAAAACGGGTTTTATTTAAAACGATCAGGCTAATTCAATTACATCTATTATTCAGTATCAAATCCAAAAATATCTTAATTTATTGTATCGTAAACGAATGGATTTGAACTGTTTGTATTGTAACAAAGAAAATTAAACTGTACATTATCTGGAATTACAATTACCATAGTCCCCCGTACACATATATAAACCGGACACACTATACGATAGACAAGTCATTAAATCACAAGTCAGTCAGTAAGTTAGCAACCAGATCACAACGTTAGTTGTAAGTTAGAATCTACTTGTATTCACTGTCGAAATAAAACATAAAACTAAAAAAAATGAGTTCTTTTCATCAATTTAAAATGAAGTGAATTTCAAGAGAAAATATTTTATATATTATTAGAAAATGCTGATTACAGAGATAAATAATTAATGTATTTAACATACACGGCGTAACGTGCAGAGAAAAATAAAAACGATACGCTAATGAACGTTTAATTATTATTCTGTAAAATGACATCCGCTGCATGAAAGTTAACAGCCACAAGAGAGTATAAGCACTGAAAGACGGTCTTTTTCTCTTACATCTAAGTATTGAGGGAAATCTTGCTAGAGACCAGCTGCGAAATCAACTGATTCTAACAAAATGTTTAATAAACGTCTAGGTAGTAAACAAACTGAATATAAGTTATTTAAAGCAGTGGTGTCAAACTCATTTATGAACACGGGACACCAAATTCAGTTTAAGATAGTCTGCAGGTCGCAGACAAAAAAAATATCTCCCAAAAAAGAATTTAGTGAGCGAAAAAAGGTCTTTGATTTATATTCGAAAATAACTCATTTGAATTTTACATTTATTTTTTCTTTAATGAATTTATAAAAATTCAGAAAAAAGACATTAATTTTAGGTATTCTTATTAAACGTTACAATAAAATTTTAAGTTAGAGAAATTAAAAGAAAATATTTTTTACTAGAAACTTGACACC
>CM068316.1:49143043-49158043 GCA_034766995.1 Acanthacorydalis orientalis
ATCAGAATACGAATAAAAAGCATTTCATGACGACTTGATTTTGTTTTTTGGACTGAGGAATTATAATCTGTGAGCTGTTTTACACAAATATAAAATATGTTAATTTATTTATGTTTCCCAGGTTATGACCGCAAGTGAAGCGCAACAATTTTCATATTGTTCAACAACTCACGGCGTTCGTTGCATCCGTGGATATCTACTGGTTTTCGGGTCTTTTATGGCTCCCGGCACTGTAGCGACGCTCAGGGCTTTTCTATCTCGCCACCTGAAGGTAAGCTCTCGCGCAAATGTGATATAAAAAATATTTATTTTTTTCAAGTAACTAGGAGGCTGTGCTTCCTACACGCTGTGCTTACCAATCCACTGCGGGGATTCTCCTCCTGCACTCTATCGCTACCCTCTCCCCCTAATAAATAACATAAATTAACAAATTATCACCGACAGAACACTAACCATGTGACTGATATCAACCAATTAGAATAAAGACCACATGATCGATATTAATCAATCAGAGAACGAATAAAACGCACGCTTAACTATTTTTTAGTGGAGAAATACGTGTAAACTTCTTTGAACAGTTGATGATTTGTGATATGAATTTAGCCATAGTGTCAGAACTGTGTTTCGTTTCCAGTTGTAAAGTACATTTCTACAAATATACTGGATTTTTTCCTTCATTTATGTGGGAAATTTGAATAGTTAGCGATCTGGCATATAGATATCGGTGCTAAGTCTAAAATTTTCACCGTATTGTATTGTCACGTCTTTCTTATAAATGTCTATGAAGTATCAAGTCGATCTGTTAACCGAGTGGTATCAACCGATCAGAACAGAGACCACGCGATCGATATCAACCAATCAGAAAACGTATAAAACGCACACATGTCGGCGGGACTATTTTTTAGTTACAGAGAGATGTGTGTATAATGAAAAGACACTATGAGAATGTGTGTGTATAATAATAAATCAATATTTAACACATGAAAAACATGTTTAAAGAATTGCAATGTGATTTATTTTAAATTATATACTACTAAAGATTTTTTTAATTCTTTACGGTACCAAGCTATTGTTATCGAAATCCATACTTGGAATAACCTTAATAATAGACAAGAAGTAACACATATGTTTTTTCAAACATTTCTAACGGTACAAATAGATATATAATAGCCTATTATATATATATATATATATATATATATATATATATATATATATATATATATATACAAGCATACAAGCACATAAATAAATAGTAAAATATTTCAAAACTTGAATAATCTGAAATGTATATCCGTGTATACGTGCATACATATTCAAAATACGGTACGGAAAGTCATACAAAATTCATGAGCACCATAAATCATTATTTAGTTTCGGTCACAATTCTTGGTAGTGGCATAAATGATGCAATCAAAAACATTTTTAAATATAATAAATCCATGAGTGTAAAAAAAAGAAAAGGAAATAAACGAAACAAAAGGAACTGAATTTATTTAATGAAAAGTATTAAAATGAAGGAGATTAGAAATGACGGTTATAAAAGTATGAAATGTATTATTAAATGTTTCGATATCGCTACCTTTTTATGGTTGAAATTTCCATATATATATATATATATATATATATATAGAGAGAGAGAGAGAGAGAGCGCTTTCAAAAGTCGTTATCTCTCTTGATTATAAATGTTAAACCAGCAAGGATAAACTGTACATTTTCAAAAATAAAATTTATTTCATTATATTAAATATGTGGATAATTTCTGAAAATTTTATTGAGAAAATATTCTTCTTCCTGGATAAAATTTAGCTGGAATTGGTGATCTGTCTGTTTCTGGATGACACACACAGTATGTTTAATATATGTAAAATTTCCATTAAAAGAAAATTTTATTTTTCTTGTAGATCACCTCCTCGCAACGTTCCCACCCCCGCTATATTCTACAAATAGCACCATTAACCATTTCCGATATTTCACGAATCGGTACCGATTATATAAGCGAGTAAAACGAGCCGGGGAGGAGGGCGTAGCGAGTAAGGGGGCGGAGTCCTCGGGTATTTAATAAAATAAATTCAAAAATACAGATATTTTTATATGTTACTAATTATTGGATTGTCCAATAAGCAATGTCGGATTTTTCGGTAAATTTCTTGATCATTTTTTTTTAATATAGAAAACTTTTTCAAACATGTATTTACCATTATTATCAATAACTTTTTAGCATCTTGCATGCAGTTCCATAATACCATCTTTCCAGAATTCGTTATGTTTTTCAGTAAAAAAAAATCTCGAAACAAGCCTTTCACGGGCCTCTAAAAATCATTTTTTTTCTAATTAGGGACATTTTGGAAATTTTGCAAAGAACGAAATTTGTGGAAATTTGATGGTGCTAGGTCCGGTGAATATAGTGGAAGAATAAGAACATCACAATTCAATATTTGTTAAGTCGTTTGAATTTGAAACAACATTCAAGATTAAAAAATAGATGTTAACAAACAGTATTGAAATACGATTTGTGAATTACTTACCGATAAAATTAAAAAAATTCAGAGGAACCGAGAAAAATTTATCATTTTGTTATAATTTAACTCAATCTTACAGCAAGTGCATTTACTGTGTCCTCGTCGAGTATACTCGTCATCGTCCAGAAATAATTAAGCACACCAATGCACATTCTCAAAATAGAACAAAATGTTTAAAGGTTTAACGACAGCACTAAACTAGAATTATAAAAAAATGACTTTCTTTACAATTACTTCAAAATTGAAAAACGAAATTTTCTATCATTTCAATGACTTGTTCAGACGAGAGACAGTCTTCAAAATAATTTAGAATTTAAATAATTATGTTTATAAAATTCTCTCTCTCTCAACGAACAGTCATATTTTTATTGCGGCTATATAAATCGTGATGGAGAGAGTGGCAGCAAATGATCGTTCCGAATGTTTTAATGAGCTTTAATTTTGACCTCCTAAAAGATCTTCATTGTAAATAAAATGATACGTGCATGTGTACGTATATAATTATAAATTAAGACTGTACGTGTATAATCACAAGGGAAAAAATATGTATATCTTATAGACACGCTGCAATCTTTTAAAATGAAATGCACGCAGCATGGGCAGGTGAAAAGAATTAAGATTTTTTTGTTTCGATAACGGTTGCATCGGCGTGTGTTTTAGTGAATGCGTTGTTCTCTGTTCATTTGACACGGGGGTGAGGGCAGAAAAACTCGGACTCTCGTTTCCTCCGGTGTATGTGTGTGTGTGTGCGTGCGTGTGTGGATGTTAAAAGTTTTTATCGAGCGAATTGTTGTTGTACGCCGACGGCTGTACGTAGTGTCGGGTCGGCGCGTGGCAACGTCTGCTGTGACTAATTTATGTGATTATGTTCATGTAGAGACGTCTTCCAAGTATTATTGTTTGTCTACGTTTCGTGTACGTTGGTACGTTTGTGTCGAGCTCGGTGTGTACGTATGTATATGAGTAGCCAGGTGGTCAAGTGATCCGTTCTCCATATGCTAAACGTTGTTTTCGTTTTGGGGTTTATTTTTATCGAACCTGAAATGTGATTTTAATTATATACCTGTATTAATGTACAACAATGTTGATCGGAAATCGTTATTGCAACAAGTTCTCACGTCCGCTTCTTCACGAACGAGCTCGATATTTAATAGAGAGGTACATTTGGTCACTGGGCAATATCTGATATACCCAAACAGATATTTTCGTTCTATATATAAAGTGAAAATGTACTTTTTTTTATAATTTTTTTCCGGACTCCATCATTTCAAACCATACACTATATCCACTTCCTGAAACATAATTCCCCTGTCAAAAACGGTTTAAAAGCCTCGGCTAAGATCCCGGACCAAACCCCAATTTCCATCCAACGCACAGTTAATACGGCGTTGTAACGTGCAAAATCATCACAGTAAAATTATTTTTGATTTGTATTTTTTTCATAAAAATATATATTCTTTTCGAACTGAAACATTTATAGAGGTAAGCCCGTTTACAAGCGTCACAAAATCTGTAATGGCTCAACGCGACTTTCACTGAATTGACTAGAAACGAAAACCAATAACTCATTGATTTCATTATCAAGAGTAGAGAATTATCTATGATATTTTCAAATGATGATAAAGACACAAATGGACAGACAGAAAAGACTGTTGTACGGGTTGTGTACACCCAGGTACGGCCAACAATAACACGATGACAATAAAAAAAATATCTGAATACTTCAAATCATAATAACTAATCAGAACACAATCCATGTGACTGATAACAACCAATCAGAGAACGAATAAAAATCATTCGACAACGACGACAACAGGACTGATTTTTATTAATAGAGAGATAATTTTTGTAAAAAAAATCATGAATATTTTCTAAAAAGAATCACATTTTTTGTTTTACACAAAGATGTAATAGTAACACTGACTGATGATAACATATAGAAATTCGTTTATACATTTTTCTGAACAGAAGATCAAGATCAAAATATACTTGACGTTATGACTTTCTGATTTAGATTGGAAAGGTTGTCAATAGATTTATATTATATATATATATATATATATACATATGTATATATATATATATATATATATATATATATATAATGTAAAAATAATTGCTGTTTTTATCATTTTAAGTTTAGGGCCGATTTTTCTAGTTACCGTTATCTTTTGTTATAGTCATGTGGTGCATCATGTGATACTTCATGCTTTATTTGTTACATGTATGGTTACATTCATAAAAAAAATCAGTGTTTACTCTCCGCCGATTTTATATTTTTCAGTTAATTGCATTTAAATTTCAAATTTATTTTATCTTTAAAATATAATAATAAGTCTAAATTTGATTGACTATCAGCAATCTGGTAGCAACATTTTTGATTGTTGCTTAACCGGATTTCGATAATGATTTGGTGATCTTCAGAACACTAAGATAGAGAAAAATCTATAAATGAAATTAAACTATTTAAACAATTTCAAATGTAACAGCTGAATAATAATCAGAAATGAAAGTAATTTATAAAAGAACATTGTCTCGTCGTAATCCCAATAGTACATTTCGAAAATAGTATTTTTCGAATCTATGTGAATATGAACGTGTGGCACGTTCGGTGGAGACTCGTTTATATTCAAGTTGAGAGTAAATACACTCAGTCGTACACTCGTCGCTGTCAAGAAAATCGCCAAACAGAAAACATCATGACGTGGGAAAACTTTTCCATCGCCGGTGAAGAGACTCAAACTGTTGCGCATGAATGGTCAGCGAGTTACTTTTAAAAGTCTTCTTTTTGAACGGAAACTGGGCACAGTTTCGCATTTGAAGAAGTTTAATGACATTACATGGAAAGTAGTTATAAGAATTCGATTCTTCTTTCTTCATAGCAATTTAAAATAACCTCACTCATATATATATATATATATATATATATATATATACATGTATATATACATAATGTATATATATATATATATACATACACAGTTAGTCACAGAATTGAGTGTACGCTATTGAAAAAACACATCTGTTCAAATATCTAATTAGATCTAAGATTAAAATCAATTTTTGTATTAATTTGATTGCAAATTACAATTTATATTTATTTCAAATAATAATTGAACCAAAGAAATAAGTGCTGTCAAGCGGCACTCTTAACAACACCTACTGAATCGTATACGAACTTTTGTATTGATCTAATATATATATATATATATATATATATATATATATATATATATATATATATACATACACATAAAAGTTGAACCAGAAATTAAATTGAATTTCTACACAAGAGCGAAGACCAGAGACAAGAAAAGAATTGCTTTGACCACATCTGAAAAGTTGAAATTTTTTTTTAAAAAAAAACAACTTCTTCATAGAAACATTTTCATTCCTCCAACCCGACTTAATTCTACGTAGAATCCTGCGACCGTGTACATATACAACGCCCATTTTTTTCTCCCTAATATCATCAAGAATTGTTTGTAAGTACTATGTATTTATTTCTCTCTTAGTTATATTTTTAATATTATTACAAATTCTCATAGAACCGACAAATATCTCTCTGTTGAAATTAAACTTTTCAGGAATTTTTCTTCTACATCTGGTATCCCATCTCGAATTATAACAGTTCTTTTGTAAAAAAAAATTGTCTCTCCTCAATACACTTAACTGGCATTTTATCGCATTTTGTAATATAAAATTATATAGATATTTGTCCTATCTCTAATAATAATGCTGAAGATGTTATTAGATCAATTATGTTTTATTTTAAATGTTTTGCGCTATATATATATATATTGTGTGTGTATGGGTAACAATAGTGTTTTCGTTTAAAAAGTTATTTCCCTAACAGCGGGCCAAACATTTCCGAATCTCCGTGTCCGTTTCGATTCGATGCAAGAAACTCACTTACGTGACCCATAAACGATTAAATAAATAATGAAAAATTGTCCGGTCGGCGAACGAGGCGTACTGGAATTTTCCGAGAAAACAATTCGAACGACGTTACGTCAAATCGTCGGCTCGTTTTCAGCATCGCGCCGATCGAAATATACAAACGGAATGGCGAAAGAAACGATGTGGACAAGCGGGTGTGAACGGTCGTCGCTGCACAGCTGTCCGACACGCGCGCTGCCGGTGTTTCCGGCGGAGCGGCCACCCGGACCAATCACATTCACGGCATATCAAGATGGTACGTACGTACCTACCTTGCCACACATGCCATCGTCGTCTTTTTACAGCTAAATACATACATACACACACATTATATATATATGTATATATATATATATATATATATATATATATATATAGCCATACATATAGATAAACACTTATCAATTCCACGTCCGGTTATCTTTTATCGCCATATCACAACACTGTTTCGTTGTATAAAGAAGAAATGCACAGGAATTATCGCAGCTCTATCAGCTCAAGAGATGCATGTCATCGGATATCGCTGCATTAACGCGTTTGATTTATCGTTTCTCTGTTCTACCGAACTTGTAAATGAATTCACACAGATAAATAAATCGTTTGATTTAGTACAAAAGTTTCAAACTATAAAAAAAAGTTATAAAATAAATTTTATAAACGGTAATGATGTTTCAAAAAAATGTCAGACATTTGATGAAACTTTCAGCTACCATAAGTTTTTTGGAAACAACCTGATTAATTCTTTGAGTGCCAGTGGAAATTTTCATAGATTTGTGAAAAATGACAGACAATTTCAAGCAAAAATGCATGGTTATAAAAAAATTGTATTTCGGTCGGTTTTAGGTTAAAGTTAATGAAAGTTTTACACAGTACTAATAACATATTGGACTTCATTTATTGTTAATAAAATCGAAAATAAGTCGAAAGGTCTTACAAATATATATATATATATAAGAAATTAATTTTAGGTTTTTACGCTGACACTGTTTGTTCTTTTCTGAAAAAAATATAACTACGGGGGGAATTCTTTTCCGAAAAACAATATTGTGGAAATAAAGATAGAAAAATTGATAAAATAAAAAATAAAATTTAATTTTGTAGCTGTAACTTTTCGCACAGTTCGAACTTGTAGCATCGACACTAAATTCAACAGTTTAGTTTAATCGGCCATTTAGTCGGTTTTCGCACACGGCCTTAGAATAAAACCGATAAGACACATAAAAGTATGTGTGAATTACGTTTTGACGTCGTTTTTATCGAGAAAAGATGATTTTTTTATAAGTTGTAGCACTTAGAAAAGCGAGGAGCGATATATCGCTCCTTGACACTCAAAGGGTTAATCAAAATTTGTAATAACAAACTCAATACTGTTTTACTGATAAGACACAAGTGTGTTAATATCAATTTTGTAAATTTTTAGGATCGAAAATTTCAATAAATCATTTTTGATCGTTGATTATGTGAATTTCGATGGCGATGTCATCCTTTTCTGAACATCTTCTAGCCGTAATTAATTCTTAAATTTTTTTTTCTATTCATATTTATTAATGTACTTCAACAGACCAATCACTGTATAAAATTATATACATTAAAACAAAATTACCTTGGTAATATCTAAAATTTTATTTAGAGATTGTTCTCTGTCTTATATCTATTCCTTCATATATTTTTTATTGCTGTTATGTATTTACATATAGCTTGAATTTCTTCTAACACTTCTCCAACGTTAATCTAACGTATTTTCTTCTTGTCACCTCTGGTTTCAAATCTGTTCAGTGGAGCGTTGTCCTATGGACAAAAAGAGGAATTGCCTGGGGCCTCGACCAACAGCTGGGTCGCAAACCAATCTATTATAATTCTTCCAGCCCGGTGTCTCTTTAAGAATCTCGGTACCGGTGCAGTAAACTCAGTTTGCTGCTAATATTTTTCAAGAAAATTACATTTTATGAAGGAATAAAACGATTTTTTATTAGCTGAACATCAATGTCAATCCCTACAACATCTATTAGTGACAATATAATATGTGTATTACAAGAAAACGAAGAAATATAATTAAAAATATTATGACAGATATTTGCAAATAAAAACACTTTATCAACTGAGTTTACAGCATCGGAACGGGTGAGATAAACTCATTACTGTAGTGCAACACTGTACATGGGGATCCTGAATCCAAATTTTTCTACATCCCGTGAAGCTATAACGCGCCACCGAATCTGTTCCTTATCAATATCTTCTAAATCCGTAGCACATCTTCTCATTTTTCATTATCTTTATTTTCCCATCTTCGACTTCTTCACCGTTATTTTCCCATCCGAAATTTTTAATGTTCTAAATTTGATAAGCGCATTGATTAGTTTCAGATAACATTCCAATTCGCAATTTGTTTTGATTTCTTTCTGTATTTTTGAACAAGATGAGTTTTCTAATCTTTCAAACGTAATTTTTATAGGTTTTTCTTTGTATTTCTCTACAAAGTTCGGTGATTCATTTTTAACTCTACTGTAGATTGATTGACTCGTACGCTTTTGTTGTACATTTTATTTAGAATGCTTTCTAATTGTGTAACACAATTAAATTATACATATATTTATTTACACACACACACACATATATATATATATATATATATATATATATATATATATATATATATACGAGTATATATGAAGTTATTTATAAGTTATTTGACGTTTTTATTACCTTTAACGATTTATTATTATTGGTTGTAATGTCTTTTTTGCTTTGTATAAAAATTCTTATTACCAATATAAATATATAAATATACATATATATATATATATATATATATATATATACATATACATTTATATACACATATATATAGAGAGGGAGAGGGAGAGATGGAGAGAGAGAAAAGGAAAATAATATAAATATAAAGCATTACGTTTTTAAGTTCTTAACAATTTACATATTTCAATTATTTGTTCATTCATTTCCTGTTTCTGACTGACTATGTATGTTATCTTATGTACTTAAACTCGATTCATTTGGATGGATATAAATATTTATATACATTTATATATATATATATATACATATATACGAGGAAAGATAAATATACGAGTTATTAGCAAATGCAGAATGCAATATTGTGTTACAAATTTGATGTCAACATCCGTACGACAGCGTTCGGAAAAATAAATAGGTATGGATGTATGTATAATGTATATGTGTATATATATATATATATATAAATCTGTATGTATGTACGTACCTACGTATGGACTGTAGGAGATTTTTTGAAGTGTATTCTTATCTTTAAATTAGAATTTTATCTTGCAGTATAAGTTTTTTCTTCTTTCTTTCTTTGTAATGTTAGACCAGTTTCTATTGAAATGTTCTCGTACCTATACGTGTTTACATCAATGTAATATTACTGCAAATACACGCAGTTGGTTTACCTGTTGTACTATTGCTCCTAGTCCTTTCTATTATGCTCGACCAGAAGGTATAACGTATTTCAATGCGACCAAATTTTAAAAACCTTTTTATAATACCAAGCACAGAAAAAAAAACGGTATCATCTTTCTGTACACACACACATTCATAAACCACACACACATGTTTATATATATATATATATATATATATATATATATATGTCCTTTTAGTAAATGCGATTTCATAAATCTGACATGTATGTGCAATTTTTCATCTTTGTGTAATATTATTAGATTTATTTCTGAATAATTATATTTTATATAGAAATTATTATCATTAGCTCTATTGAGTTTCCGTTGAAACGTTTGTAAAAGAATGTTTTAATAAAAATCCATATTATTTTCTTTTTCTGTTGATTTATATTTGTATTTTTTTTTTAAATTTAGTGAAAAAAATCAAATTTTATATTCTTTCCATATGAAGGCTTTTTTAATAGGGGATCACTTTTTTAAGAGGTTATATTTCACGGATGTCAAACCGACAGCTATATTTTTTTTTGAAATTCGTTAAGTTTTCAAATTGCCATTGTCAGTTACGGTCTTCGAACACAACAAAACAACACACTGAACTAATATAATTGGATTATGAAAATGGTCGTTCTATAAAAAATACATTTTGTAGATTACACGATATTCATTCTCAACATACTCGTCCATCTAAATCAACACTTCTTCGCTTAGCAAAGACTGCATCGGTTAAAGATAAAGAAAGACTGACACGTGTTAATTGTAATACTTTCTATGCCTCTTGGAGATTCGAAAATATATGAAAAGTATTATATGCGGTTCTTATTATCGAAGAAGTTGCCCACCTCTGTTATAGATAATAATATTGATAACTAATCCAGGTTTCGGTTGAAATCAACTTCAAAACTTACAATTTTTTTAAAAAAAAACGCACAAATGTACTTGAAACTGCTTGTTATTTCCAATTTGATCATAAATAAAATAGACATTTTTATTCCGACTACATAAAATATGATAGACAAACAAGTTTGTTCTTTAAATCCACATTTTCTTTCATTTAAATTAGATTCATATCTCTTAACATAACTATTTAGAATTTGAATTTTACAAAATATTAATCCTATTTATAGGTAATTTTGTTTTGATCATTTGAATATATGTTTGTAGTTTTTATATTCCAGACTGAAAAATCTCTCTCTCTCTCTCTCTCTCTCTATATATATATATATATATATATATATATATATATATATATATATATATATATAATGTGTTGCATGTAAAACATAACGATATTAAGAAATACATATTCATGAAAATTACAATTAAGAAATCTTGCCTATTTCGTTTCGTAATTATGATTATATATATATATATATATATATATATATATATATATATATATATATATATATATATATAAACAAGCATGTATGTATAAATATGTGAATGTTTGCATGTACACATGTGTAAGTAATGGATGTAGTATGTATATGTAGATATATACATCTACAAGGGCCTGCGATGTTACTTTACACCTGGCCACATTAGGAGCAGCTGCCCTTGCCATCAGAAGTCTTGGACGCCCCGTGAACCCCACCGCCCCAAGACAATCAACGGCCACGAGCTCGTAAGATGGTGACAGCTTGCAGGCAGGCAAACGTGCGATTTGCCCGTTCTCTTTCCGAAAAATGACGCACCCAGGTACATGTTTGCCAGTACAGACGTGGACTGAGCGTTTTGTATCTGTATTGGTTGACTCACGTTTTTTTTTAGTTAGTTAGAAAATATATATTTTAATCATCACATCTCTCTCTCTCTCTGGATATATATATATGCACTTAGAGAAAATTTAATTAATTTATATGACAGTATTATTTGAAAAAATATCACATTTATTAGAAAAATTAAGATTTTACATGATTTAATTACGATTTCTCAAAGGACCACATTCTTGCCAATCACATATATACATATATAGACACTTTTTTCAGATCCAAACGTACAATGACTGATTAGTTGATGAAGACTTAATTCCATTTTAATGTCAATATTTTTTTTTAATTCGTTGTAATACAGATTTCTAATACCATCCTTTTTTTTAATATCATGTACATCAATTATGTCTTTATCTTGTATCAATTATACATTTAAAAAAAATTAAACTCAAGTATATATATATATATATATATATATATATATATATATATAAAGCGATGAAGAAAAGATGATTCTGTACTATAACTCTATGAGGATGATAGCATATTCATCGAAATGTATATAAACAAAAATCAATAATGATCAAAAATCATTTACGGGACGATTCTGATCAGATTTTTTTTCCTGTTCGTGGGACGGGAAATTAATTTATGAAAAATTAGCCACAATACTTCAGATGCATTATTAAAAAATAAATAGTTTGTTTCTTATTATTTTTTTTATTAATTTCAATTGCATAATCTTTATTTAATCTAACGGATTTTATTTAAGTCTTTGTAGTATTACAAAATGTGGTTCCGCAACAGGAAATACAATATTGAACGGCATATTGAACAATAAATGAAAGATGAAACCGGTCGCAGAAAAGATTTAAGGTTTAAACGCGTCTTAAAATATTTTACAGCAATTATGTAAAAGATTTTAAGGTGCTTTAGAATATCGCCTCACAGGTATAAACATATTTGTCAATATATCACTTCAAATGGATATCAGACACACAGATGTACTGATACAAAATTTTTCCGAAACAATTTTTGACATTGTGGCTATAAAAGATTTTCCAATGCTGCAGAATATCGCTTCACAGATATAAATACATATTTGTCGCTATATTCCTTCAAATGGACATCAGATAAACAGATATACTGATAAAAATTTACCACCCTATTTGCCAATAGTGTCTTTTTTTCTACTTCACTAAATAAAAAGTTTCAAATATTGAAAAAACACCATTTTGTGTTTCAAAACAATTTTTGACATTGTGGTTATAAAAGATTTTCCAGTGCTACAGAATATAGCCTAGTGGATATAAACATAATTGTCAATATATTCGTTCGTATCGATGTCAGACAAACATGTACTGGCAAAAATATCTTCCAAAACAATTGTCGACATTGTGGCTAAATTGACTTTCACAAATGAATTCTTTTTCATACTACAAAACACACTAAAACATTCCGATTAAAAATATTCAGTAAATTATTATTGATTATTTTTGATTGACCGCCAAGCGACAATCAAAAATAATCAATAATAATTTATTATACATCTTTGAACTGAAAATGTTTGTCTGTTTTCTGGTATGAAAGAATATTCATTTGTAAAACTCAATTTAGCCATAATTTCAAAAATTGTTTTGGAACATATTTTTGTCAGTACATGTATGTCTGACATCTATATGAACGAATATATTGACAATTATATTCATATCTGCTAGACTATATTCTGTAGCCATGGAAAATCTTTTATAGCCGTAATGTCAAAAATTGTTTTAAAAATTTTTTATCAGTATATCTGTTTATCTGATGTCCATTTTAAGAAATATATCGACAAATATGTGTTTATATCTGTGAAGCGATATTCTGCAGCATTGGAAAATCTTTTATATAATTGCTGTAGATACTTTAGGACATTTATAAATCCGTCTTTTCTACGACCGGTTTCGACTTTCGTTTATTGTCTAATATTCTGTACTAGACACTTTTTTCAGATCCAAACGTACAATGATTGATTAGTTGATGAAGACTTAATTCCATTTTAATGTCAATAATTTTTTTTTAATTCGTTGTAATACAGATTTCTAATTCCATCCTTTTTTTTTAATATCATGTACATCAATTATGTCTTTATCTTGTATCAATTATACATTTAAAAAAAAATTAAACATATATATATATATATATATATATATATATATATATATATATATATATATATATATATATATATATATTAGGTAATCAAGAAAGTTATGTCGCTGTTATAACGTACAATAATTCCAAGAATTGTTTATCAGTAATATTAGCATGTGTTTTAAATGAATCTCGAACTGTTAACTTTAATTTAAAAAATAATTCTAACCCTTCAAAATGTCAGAAAAATAGTGTAGTACGTGGGTGTTCGCTTTATGAATTTAAACTCGGGACTAACGCTACAGAAACTGCAAAAAAAGATTTGTACTGCGTTTGGAGAAAAAAAATTACATCAAGTACGGTCTAGAGATGGTTTAAAAAACCGGGGATGAATCTATTAAAGATGAGACCAGATCAGGCAGACCTTCAGATTTAAATATCGACGAATTGGAGACAATGATTGAAACAAATTTCAGTTTAACGTGTCAACAGCTTGCAGAATTGCTGAAAGTAAATGACGAAACAGTACGGAAGCATTTACACAGAATAGGAAAGAGTTGGAAATTAAATAAATGGGTACCAGACGAATTAACTCCCAATAACAAATTACAGCGTCTTAAAATCTGTACATCTCTTATTTCATGACTAAAATCAGAGAACTTTTTGGATCAAATTTTGACCACTGATGAAAAATGGATTATTTATTCCAAATAAAAACGTGCTTACCACTGGCTTTCATTAGGTGATCTTGTCCCACAAAGTTCTAAATGAAAGTTAACACCGCGAAAACTTCTCTATGTTTGGTGGACTTCAAAAGGAATTATTCACTATGAATATCTACGAATGGGTCAAACCCTAACGGAAAACCTTTATAGTGAACAACTCCAACGAGTAAATCGGCCAGCATTTTTAAATCGTAAAAAAGTATTATTTTGCAAGATAACGCACGACCACACGTTGCAGTAGAGACCATAACAAAAATTATGAATTCAGGATGGGAGATCCTTTCCCATTCCCCGTATTCCCCATACATATCCCCATCAGATTATCGCCAATTTTTATCTTTAGACAATCGCCTGCGTGGTAGACAGTTTAATAATGAAGAAGAATTAAAAATGGAGGTGTCTACATTTTTTGAAAATAAAAATAATCAGTTTTATAAAAATCGAATTTATAAATTATCTTCTCACTGGGAAAGGGCTGTTCAATACGAAGGCAGATATTTTGATGAATAAAGTTATTTTATGTAAAAATACA
>CM068316.1:49163043-49320543 GCA_034766995.1 Acanthacorydalis orientalis
TATATAAAATAAATTACATGACAATATAAACAATGCTTACTTTACTTTAATAAAAATAAAATGTTTGATATAAAATACATTTTTATAATTAACATTTCTTTGTACAATTTTATATATGTATATATTCAAAATATTAACATATATATTTTATAATTATTTTCTTTTTGTAAAAAAAAAATACAAAATAATCTTTTATTGAATACAAATATGAGGTTTCATATAAAGTAATAAATATATATATATATATATATATATATATATATATATAGGGAGAGAGAGAGAAAGAGAATAATTTAAATTATGTTCTGTAAAGAGGAGATTTATAAAAAAATAATTCTTGTGTAGACAAGAAATATGATAGAAATCTCATTAAGTTATTCTATTTTTTTTAATTTTTTTAGTGTAAATTTTTTGCAAATTCGGTCATCAAGAATGAAATAAATGTAAATAAATTAATTTAAATATATTGTAATTGGAATAAATGTATATTTTATTACTATATTAGCTCGAATATAAAACAAGGTTTTTTTCTACAGATTTTCATTAAAAAACAAGGGTTGTCTATTCGTATCTTCAGAAGTTCAGGCTGGCACGTCACTGTGGGCGTTCTAAGCGTTTTAAATATGTAGTTGTGTAATTTTTGTAAATCAGACTTTCCTTTAAAATGTAAATTAACATTTAAAATGTTTTTTATTGTTTTCCTTAGGAAAAATATATTATATATATATATATATATATATATATATATATATATATATATATATATGAATAATTCATTTATATACAATAAATAATATATATTATTCAAATTAGCCAATCGAAAAAAAAACATTCAATAAAAATTGAACCGTATTTACTTTAATATAAATTTACTTTAATATAACTAAATAATATTGGTTTAGAAGTAAAATTAATATTGAATAAAGACATTCATCAGATGTTTGTATTTGTATGAGAACACATTTGGGTAATTGGAGCTGTTGAACAGAAAAATTGTAATCTTTTAAGAAGTGATACAAAAAAAAGTTTCAAAAAAGATAAAATTATATAGAGTGAAGTACAAAGAACTGTCCATGAATGTGAGAGAGGACATAACATTTCGGAATAACTTGAAAAAGGGAAGATATATTTCAATATTCGTAGAACATATTTTGAGATACAAGCAGTTGATAAAACAATGTTAAAAAGATAAATTAAAATGAAAAAGTACAGAAGAAAGATAATTTAATAAAGTAGATGATGGAAGTTACAACTAAATATTACATCTATAAAAATTGAAATAAGAAAGAATAATTTTGAAAGATTAGAAAATATAGTAAATCAATTTAAAAATCAACTAGAAGAAGATTTCGATAGAAATATTGTCATCTTTAGAATTCAGTCACAGAATAAACAATTTGTGTATAAAAACATTTCAGGATCTCAAATTCAAATTATTTTACATTACAATATATTTTCACCGACCCTTAATAAAATTTAAACATATTTTTTCCTTATTTAAAATTCGTTCTATTTATATAACCTTTACTCAGTTTTTCAAGATCCCAAAATCTTAATAGATCAATAAAATTATGGAAAAAAAACATAAATCATGTTTAGTAATATCCATCGACATTCACATTTAATAAAATAATCAATGGTTTTTTTATCTTTTAATTAGAAAACATTAAATTAGATTTTTATTCTATTTTTGATTTGATTAATGGATAACATAAGTATTAAGTGAACATTTGAAACATTAACTAATTATAATAAATATGTAAATATCTATGATATTTAAATACTTGGAAAATCGTCTTGGACCAAATATGATCCATGATTCATAGTAAAAGAAAAGTAATAAAATCATTAAAACTAAAAATACCGTATTAACCCGATTATCAGACAATAAAAATATTTAACAACATTATTAAGTACATTTAATTATATTTGTTCAAAAAACAAGTACTAACCTTTCTCAAAATCATTTTATTTTTTTACAGAAATAATACAACTTAGAGTGAACTGAAAAACTGCATTTCGATCTTCAACATAAATTTTCACCAGAAATTCATTGTCAGCTGAAATGTTTCTTTCTGATACAGTTTTTTCTCAAACACAATTTCTTTCTGCCAGATTTTCTACTCAATGTAAGTGTATTTTTAATTAAAATTCCTACTACTGTAACACATTTTCATAACTGCTGGGTATTTATTTTTAATCGTTTAGAAAAATTTTTAAATATAATATCAGTTCAGGTCAGACTGACTGATTTTTTAGAGATATTAATGTTAAAAAGCATGTTTATCGAATCTAATTAATTCTTAATTTTTTACAGACTTTTTAGAATTATTTATCAATAATTTATACATATATATATATATATATATATATATATATATATGTATATATAAACTTTTTAAAAGTAATAAAACTTATAACAATCATTAATTTTCATTATTCAATTTATTTATATAACGTATTTCCTCTGCTACAAACTTATCATTTTTCAAACTTTATTTTGATCAACTACCACATAAAACTTGATTTAATGTGTTGTTATAACTTTTTACACTTTATTATGCATTAAAATTGCCATATTTTACTTTTTCATGTTAAAAGAGATATAATCTACCTTGAATATACAAATAATAATATTAATAGGATCAAAATTATCTTGTACATATAATTCAATAAAGTCTAAAATTTCATATCAATATCTCATTGAATAGCTTTATAATTTATTTTTCATTTTTTTCCTATTAAAAAATATACAATTAAAATTAGAATATCAAATTTTTATACATTCTTCAATTAAAATTACAATCGTCTTCATAGTAATTTCTTAAAGGTTATAAAAATACTAATAAAGTAATATTATTTTAATATTAATTTAATTGATTTATCAAATATTTTAGAATCTGTTATAATCACAAACATATATCTGTTTTAATCATAAATCAATTGATTGTTTTTGGTGAAAATAATTATAATTCAATAATTTCGTATTATTATAGTAATTTTAACTTTTTACCTCAAATTTTATTACCTACAGTCATTCCAATCATTAAAATCTAGATATTTAATAAAATATCAGTGACTATCCATTTATACAAGTTTGAAACTAAACAAATTAAAATATGTGCTAATTACCTTAAGTGGCGATGCATTTCTAAGCCCTAATTGTCTACCTAAATGAAAATATAATCATTTATTTAAAAAAAAGGTGTATATATAGAGAGAGAAGGAGGAGCGAGTATAAAAGAAAAAAAAAGAAAGATCGGAAGAGATAAAAAGAGAGAAAAAATAAAGTAAATTTAATGTATGTACATGCTTTTTACTTTTCCGACACTTTATATTAAAATAAAATCATTTTTTAAATAATTAATCAATTTTTTGATAAGTCTGTCTTCTATATACATATATATATATATATATATATATATATATATATATATATATATATATATATATATACGTATATTTATATATATTTATATATGTACATTAGGTCAGTAGAAAAATAATTGCGGTTTTTGTTATGACTTTGAAGGTCATAAACAGCAACTGTTTTCTATCACCTAATATATATATATATATATATGTTATGTTTCAAACTAATTTCTACACATATATAATTTATAAAAGCATTTCAACGCACATTATATATATATATATATATATATATATATATATATATATATATATATATACATACATATAAAACATCTATAAATTTACATTCATTTCCTGTACGAGTCATAATTATGCTCTGATGATTTTTCTTCAGAATTCAGTAATAGAAATTTAATTATTTTAAAGAATCTTTCATGATTATAACATTAGCATAAAGAATGACTCAAATTTCCAACTAATATATATACATATATATATATATATATATATATATATATATATATATATATATATATATATGTACATATAATGTATATGTATATATTTATTGTGAAAAGAATTGAATCCGTATGGAAAAGGATACTTTACGACACCCATTAAAAATGTTAATTTCCGGGGCCTGGTTACGGTATCCTCTATACACCCATGTCGTTCGTTTAAAAGATACACACACAACGCGTACACACACTGCCGCATGCATGCGGATGCATGTGGTGGTGCAAGGGGGTGCAACGTAGAGCATCTGGTGAGGCGGCTTTTGTTCAACTACTTCTTTTCACCGGTCGTCACCTGGCGTACCTCCTGGCTCGACCGACACAGTACGTCTTTTCAAAAAATCGCTCTATTTTATTTATTTATTTAATATTTTTTTTTCTTTTCTTTAAACACAACCTCTTCTTCCTACCATGCACGATACAGCATGACGATTAAACACGTATCTACGAGAGACGTTGAATGAGTCGATAAGATATCTGAGTGACATGCTTCAGTGAACTAATCATTACTGAAAATTATAATCTTTTACCACATGTATGAAAAATTGTGAGGTTCTTTTTAACAAATGGGTCGTTGTGTTTGTTGAGTATGTTGTTGGGTAAGATGTTTTATTGTTACTACTATTAAATCAATCCTAAAAATATTTTTTTTTATGAAATGAACTTATTAGACACTCAAACTACAAAAAATCTATTTTCTTTTGCTTATGCACGTTTTGAAGACCATACCATCATCCATCAGAGGGTAAAGGGACAGACAAATTTAAGAATATTAAAGTTTAAACAAATATTCTAAAATATTTTCTATCACAATACACAATTTCTAGTATCTTAACACTGAATATGACGGGATCTCCATCGAAATACACATAAATACAATCAAGGAAAGATCAATAATTATTTACTGAACATTATTGACTAGAAAACTTTTCTGTGATTTGTGAGATGGAAAAAGAATACTTAATAATACTTAAAAAGCATGTCTTTTCTTGATAGAATATATTTTGTGTTTTAACTTTTAACTATATAATCATCAATATAATATACAAATGATCGAAAAGTTTACAGTCATGTTAAATAAAACACTGACTTTTAAAAACGGATTTTCAATATTTATTGATTTATTTAGTGCCTGTAAAAGTAATTCCTTTAATCAAAATTTCTAAATATATTACGTTGGTGGCAACAGTGACCAAGTTTGAACTTTTCTCATGCCACAAACCATAAAAAAAGTTTCAGATCAAATGTTTCTGTTTAGATATCAACATTCAAAAGTGCATTGACAATAATAAAAAAATGATCGATTTTAACTATTTTTATTACATGGATTTGGAACAAATTAGATTCGAATTAAATAAAAATGAGTTAAGTATACAATCAAGTTTTCGCACTGTGTTCAGTTTATTTTCATGAACTAATTTGTCACTCACTTCACCTCAGCCCATTCCACAAACTAGTGCAGATTTTCTAATCAAGTATTTTTGTGTACTCGATGATGGCATCATTTTTGAAACACACGTAACACAACAAATCAATTTCAAAATAATCAATTATTAAAATACTTGTTAAGTAATCAACAATCAATTTTTGATTAGAAAACATTTCATACAGAATGAGTAAAAAGTTTATTCATGAAACGAATTCATAAATAGTCACAAACTTTGTCTATTTAACTGATTTTCATAAAATTCAAATCTAAAACCGAATTCTAAATTCAAACCCTCGCAATAAAAACATAATAATCATTAACAGACTACAAAAAAAAACTCACTCTTTACACCAATCAATCAATGACAAAATATATTTTTTCGGAAAATTAAAAAAAAAACGAACAAAAGGCCTTGAACGGTACTCTTCTACAATTATCTATGTCAAGGACATTCGGCTAGTTCGTAATTAGCGTTTCCGTTAGGGTAAAAGGTGTAATAAATTAAATGTACATTAAATATTCCATTGTAACACGTATCTGCTATTATATTCTTTTGTTACCCCATTTATAATTAACATTTACTCGAAATTATTGTTCGATTATAGTTTTGTAATAAATTTGTACTGTAATTTAATTGTACATTATTTTTATTTGTTTATTTTGTATAATTATAATATATATATATATATAAAGAGAGAGAGAAGTCTTATATTAACTCTTTATCTCTCATAAAACCATCCATGTTGAATCATCATGCTGTATCGTGCATGGTAGGAAGAAGAGTTTGTGTTTAAATTTGGTCAAAATGCTAAACATTTATTGTAAATTTAACTGATTTTCATATAATTATAATCTAGTATCGAGTTATGAATTCAAATCTTAATGTTAAAAATAGTTAAAATTGATCATTTTCGATTCACTTTCTCCAAAAATCACACGTTTTTCTATTTAAAATTCAACAGTTGATTGTTGCTTATGCACATTTCTATATGCGCAGGAAAGTTTACAGATTTTTCTGTTCATTATTCTTTTACGAATCAATACATATGTGTGTGGTTTGTATGCTGAATGAACAATTCATTTATGGAAATGAAAAAAATATTTTTATATTTTGAAATACCAAAATGTATATGTTGAAATTTTATACTATTTTAGATTGTTTTTTTTTTTAAAAAAAAAACAAAGATGTTGAATATTTGTGTTTTTTTAGTCAAACTTTATCGCAGAAAACATTCAATTGTTAAGTTGTTTCTTATATATATATATATATATTCGAATCAACAAACTCATTCATTTCAAAGAAAAATCTCGAATCTCTCTCATTCCTCGACAAACACAACACTACCAAGCGCACAAGCATCACACTGAAAAAGTATCAACTCGTCACAGCGGTGGTGTTGTCCTGCCACTCATATTTGAAATAGTTTACAACGGATCCGTGCAAAATTCGTGCCGGAATTATTGAATTTTTATACAGCACGTCGTATAAAATACCATTGTTGATGTACACTAATGAAAAATATCTCGTGCTGTTTTACACCATGTCATGCATTTCACTCATTGTAGTCAACACCTGCTCGATTGTAGCATTTTATGGACGTATACTTGACTCTGTGTAATTGCTTTTATTTGCTATTTGTCATCAGCTAAAATTTATGAGCCGTTTCTATAACACCCACATTTTTAACTTAGGTACACTGTTATAGTGATTTTTTTTATTTTATTGCCACTCGCAGGACATCTATTTATTGTCAATTGCGTTAATACGTTACAGTTTTATCATATACCCGAGGTCAATTACTTTACTACCCAAAAAATACATAATTTACTACACACATACACACATACACACACATATATATATATATATATATATATTGTATACATACGTATATAATTTTTA
Source organism: Acanthacorydalis orientalis (assembly GCA_034766995.1). Lineage (NCBI taxonomy): Eukaryota > Metazoa > Arthropoda > Insecta > Megaloptera > Corydalidae > Acanthacorydalis > Acanthacorydalis orientalis. Next base: position 49,170,266 of record CM068316.1, read on the forward strand.
AAATATTTATAGATTATTTGATAAATTCAGTAAAGGTTTTGATTGAAGTTTAATTAACTTTGGTTATATAGAAATTCAAATATAAATAAGAGTATTCTTTAAATGTAATCACTTTGTTTACATTTGTTCATAGGATGATTATCACTAAACGATAACGTTTATTGATAAAACAATTAATTGAATAAATTATAATTATATAATTTGTGGAAAAATTAAACAGTGTCATTGCTAAAACCAGAACTTAATGAAATGAAATCATTAAATAATTTTCTTTTGTTCAAAAAACAGCCTTATTACAGAAATTATTTTATAATAAAATTTATTTTTAAATAAAAAAGTATGAAAATAAAATCAGTGTAAACGATATAATATCAGGTAGGTGTAAAAATAATTGCGGTTCTTAGGAATCGAGTACAAAGACGGATATATCAGTTGAAAATTATATTTATTAATCAGAATAAAGACCATTGGTCAGGACAGTTTTCTCCCAACGGGAAACAAGTTGGTTTATTCCTACAAGATAGAATTATGGAACCGTGGAATTAACGAATTCATCGAAAGCGTTTTGAGCTGATGCTTGATCTTTGAAAATCTTCTCTCGTAGGAAGTTACTCGATTTTTTTAAAAAAATGATAATTTGTCGGAGACAGGTCCGGAGAATCAGGTGGGTGAAGTGAGGTTTCATAACCCGGATCATTTAATTTTTTTAAAGTAATTTGTGGGACGTGTAGTCGGGCGTTGTCATGAAGAAGAATCGGTCCTCTTCGATTGACAAATGCTGCCTATAAACGATTCAACTTCGCATGCATTTTTTCAATGATCTGATAATATTTTTCTGCTGTTATTATTTCACCAGGATTTAAGCAATTGTAATGAATTATGCCACTTACCGATCACCAAATAGTGACCATAATCTTTTTTTCATGAATCTACGGTTTACTAAAACAGTTTTGATGCTTCTTCTCGGTCTAGTCAGTGTGTTGAACGTTTCCGATTGTTGTAGAGAATCCACTTTTCATCACACATGACAATGCGATCAAGAAAAGGATCATTTTTGTTACACAAAAGAAGGGCAGAGTAGACTTCGTATCGTCGAATTGCTTGATATTCGTTTAGTTCATATCCAGCGCATATTAGTCCACCTTTTTTGTTTTCTTTTTTTTTCAATTAGGCTCAAATTTCGAACATCTGTTGAATGATCATCACTGAGTTGTTTAATAGTTTCATAAATCATTATTGTCTATAGCTGAAACGTCCACGACCTTCCTCATCATCAAGGCTTTTGTTTCGATTACGAAATTTCTGGAACTAGTGTTGAGCTGCACGTTCACCAATTGACTCTTCACCTAAAAACAAACTTGATATTTCGAACAGTTTCTTATTAATTTTCGTTCCAATTTAAACTCATTCAACAAAATCGCGCGAGTTTGCTTCTTTCCCATGACTAATTTAAAAGGTTATATCCAACAATATTAAAGAATGAAAACAATAGACATGAGCTGAAAACACTAGTGTCAATTTTATTGTTCACAATGATGTATCACATGACTATAACAAAAGATAACGGTAACTAGAAAAATCGGCGCCAAACTTAAAATGATAAAAATCACAATTATTTTTGCACTAAAATAATATATATATATATATACACCTTGCAAAAAAGTACATGAATCTACATTTTTTTTAATATTACACTAGAATTTTTTTTAATATTACATTAATAAAAAATGATCAAAAACGCAAATGACTAAGTCGACAAATCATATTGATTCATACTTAAATGTAATCCTGTTTATATATATGCGCATGTATATATATATATATATATATATATATATATATATATATACTTGTATACATATTCACACATTTAATTATCGATTCCGTTTACTTTTCTATCAAACTGGTACACATCAGTCATGACAAAATAGATATACATACATACATATATATATATATATATATATATATATATATATATATATATATATATATATATATATATATATATATATATATATATATATATAATTGTAATTGTGTTCGAGTATCAGAGTACACAAATCAAATATGAAATAACGTACGTACACGTTATGTTTTGGCAAAACGAAATCATGTAACATACGCACCGGACCCTCACGTGAGCCTTAAGCCCGCCTTTTCATTCGAACAAAGAGACTGCACGTCCCCTCGGATCCCTTCACGTAAGTCCTTTTGTCAACTCGTTTCCTCGACTCTTCTATAACGACATGTATATTGTTCCAGACCTTACGTGACTCATATGAATATTTCTTAGTGCGAGGAGTAAGTACTATGTTCTTCCATTTATAATGCAGGGAAACACCATGACTGTATACTTACATACTTACACACATACATATATATATATATATATATATATATATATATATATATATATATATATACATGCTTACAAACACACATATATACGTATTCGTTAGGTATTAAGGTTTGATTTAACAGTTTTTATTGGTATATTAAATTTGAATCTTTTTAAAATGAATTTATGAGTGTCATATATATATATATATATATATATATATATATATATATATATATATATATATATATATATATATATATTCAACATAGGCTTTCACACGAAAGTATTAAAAAAAGTAAAAGTTACAAAAAATATGTTATTTAGTATTTTAGTATTGAATTGAACTAAAACACAAAATAAAAAATAACATTACTTTCTTAATCCATGCGCTCTCTTTTAATACTTGTCATATGATAGACTAAATTGAATCAACCTATATATATATATTAATATATATAATTAATTTGGTGTTATCAAGAAATAATTTAAGAATTTTTGATTTCCACAGTTAGATGTTTTGTATGCGCAACAGCGGTGACTAATGTTATAGCATTGAAAAAAAAATTAAAAGTGAACAAAAACTAGTGTCTTAAATTTTAAATACATTTTATTAAAATCCGAATCAAATGCTGTGGTAGTTGTTAAAACACTACGGTTGGAGAAAAATGTATATATATACATACATATATATATATATATATATATATATATATATATATTCTATATATATATATATATATATATATATATATGTGTGTGTAAACGAAGAACGATTAAATTAAAAAAAATCGATTTTTGTATTTATTTCCTTTTTCCTGTGTAGCTGGATTTGAAGTTATGTTTCTTGTCCTTGAGGTTATTCTTTCTTTTTGTTTTCCCATTACCTGTTTTGTTTCCATATTAACGCTCTTATAATGCTGGAATTGTCATTCAAACAAGTATAGGCAATAATCAAAAACGATCAATAATGAATTATTACTTATATTAAAATATCTATCAAATTTTTCAAACAAGTTAATCAAATATACTGAATACGAACTTAACAAGACACTAACAAAATAAATAATTTTTATTTATGTATATCTAAAATGTACGAAGTTCTCGTCTCACACTAAACATTAAAGAAATAGGGCCGTGTGAACAGAAACCAAGAAATATCTGCATGCACGATTCCTTACAGGAAATTGTACAGTAAAAAATGATCCTTAACACCTATCCGGGCAGATCGTTTTTCAAACACATATGCAGATCCACATACGTGAATTATTTTTTCCTACTTCTCATAAACTCAACTATCTTCGTTTTAATATGAGCAATAAAAAAAAACACAATTTATGGTTGAAATATTAGAAAAATTAATAAGCGAATTTTTGATGAGATTCGTTCGATTTAATTTACATATAAGATTAAAAAAGAATCTCGGATTAATTTAATAAAAAAATATCTCCATAGGACCAATGTTTTTCTAATATTCAACACTGGTTTCTCGTTCTCTCTCTATCTCTCTACATATATATATATGTGTATATATATATATATATATATATATATGTGTATATATATATATATATATATATATATATATATATATAGAGAGAGAGAGAGAGATTGTCTTCTACATTTTTCTGTTATATACCAGGGGTGGGCAACTTCTTCGATAATAAGAACCGCATATAATACTTCTCATAAAATTTTGAATGTTCAGGAGACACAGAAAATATTATTTTGAAATTGTATTCATAAATAATAAAAAAATCAACTATATAGTAGTCCTACTCGCCAAAGCAGAATATGTTTAATCTTTACTTGTTGAAGGCTTTGGTTGAATCTTCATTTTTACAGTTAATAGTTTAAAATTTGGCTACAGATAACCACTATAGATTATTAATATAACAGTTTAAGGAAAATGGCGATGAAATCCAATATTGCCTCGGGAGCTGCACAGAGTAGTTTTCAGCGCTGTAGTTCAAATCAAAATTAAAATCAAAAATAATTTTATTGTGGCGAATTTTACATGTTTCGACGCCGTATTTACTGTGCGTTGGATGGAAATTGGGATTTGGTCCGGGGTCTTAGCCGAGGCTTCTAAACCGGTTTTGACAGGAGAATTGTATCTCAGGAAGTGGTATAGTGGATGGTTTGAAGTGATGGAGTCCTGAAAAAAGGAGCTGCAGTTTGCACACCGTTGTTATATACCATACCTTGTTTTGATCTCAGAATTAATATCGAATATGAGCGAAAAGGAAACTACTATACTAAAACACATATTCGTATTTATAAATTATTTATTTATGTATATTTTATCTCTCTTGTAATTACATCGTACCAAAAAGGTTCTGGTATACTGTAATATATATATATATATAAATCATCATCATCATCATCTTCAGCCTCTGTTAATCCACTGCTGGATGAGGGCCTCTTTCATGATTTTCCATTTATTTGTACATATATATATATATATATATATATATATACAAAATGGAAAATCATGGATAAGGCCTTCATCCAGCAGTGGATTAACAGAGGCTGAAGATGATGATATATATATATATATATACATGTACTGAATAAAAATACTTAACATGTTGGTTAGAAAATATTTGTAATATTCATTATAAATAATTTAATCCTTGTAATGTCCTTTGTTTATTATATATATATATATATATATATATATATATATATATATATATATATATATGTATTATAGGTGATATTTATTATTATATTATTTATTATTAGTAAAAAAGTACATTTCTTAAAACGGTTATACAAGATTAGATTTTGCATATTTTCTCTTTAATTTAGTTGTAAAGATGACAAAGAATGTGTAGAAGAATCCTTTTGTTGTTGAGCTCATTTAGTCCTTTTACAAAAAAAGTAACATGTTTCTTGAGCCTCTCCAGCAACTTTACAATCAAAATATTATAAAACTCTATATCAAAAATTGTCCCTTGAATATAAGTCTTTTGTAAAAATACAAAAACATTTCTTGTAAAGAAATTCTCATCGGAGATTTTTTTACAAGAAAGGTTAGAAGAAAATGTTTACCTTTCTATATTTCAAAAGCATACAAATCCATATTTAGAGTTAAAGATGTTAAGAGGAATTGTTATTTTTATTAGTAATTATATGATATAAAAACAGATAAGAATAAACTAAGAAAGTTATGAACGATTACTTCATTGATTATTTTTCAATATTCGAAAAGTTAAAGTTAAGATAAATCCCTCATCGATTATTAGATCAGTATTTTTTTAATATCATATCTTTGATTTATTATAAGTTTTCTTTACATTACTTCGATTTGTTTTAAAAGCGTTTCTTCTCACTAAATCATTTTAGAGACTTGCAGATAATTACATTATTTTCCTCATATTGACCAACGTATCAAAAAGAAAACATAAAAGAATGAAAACAAGAAATGAATAATGGAACTAATATATTGTTCCATTTTGTATGGGTATTTTTATGGTCTGTCGAAAATTAAGTATCTCCCATACTCATACGTCTTTGTATATGTATATTGTGTATACGTATTTAATATGTAAATATGTTGATTTCGAGTTGAAGGTCCCCTAATTCGTGAGGTCCTTCATTGGCTACGCATTTTGTACCTTGTGATCAAACCGCTACTGTTTATCTTGTAGGCTGTCATATCACTGACAAGAAAAGGTATTTATACTTTTGGTTCTGCACGTGAGGATACTCTGTAAGAGTATAGAAACAAGCATCACTTTACAAGATTACACGGACGTACATGTATTCATCATTAAGTGTTTACAGTTTCAATTTGTGATAATTAAAAGATACCTTGCCAGAAATTAGATTTTCGAACATAGAACTATTACACTATCTTAAGTAAGACCAGTCTGTCAGTTCACGTTGAGCTTCCTAACGGGTTAATATTATGTATATTTTTTACAAAAAAAAAAACTATAATGAAAACAAATAACGTATTCGAACAAAGAGAAGACACTATTACAGTCTGTCACTGCTGGCTACCATCTCTTGTGCGAAATCACGTTTATTACAATATTGGATGTAAAGAAACGCGGATTGGTTTATTAAATAAGGAGAATGTCATTCGGCATTCTTAATAAAACAACTCGCTATCTTTTATTCATACAAAAGTGTTTCTTTTATGTTCGGACCATTGAAGCATATCTGTACCATATGTTAAAAAGAGATATATACATAATTGTAAACAGAATTCATACATATGTTTGTCATCTGTCTCTCACGCAAACGTGTGTTAAAAACAAACGAGTCCGATAGTTTGCTCTTAGTTTATAAAAACGTTTAACCTCGTACGGATGTGACTCAGTTGTTGAACATATTTCGACTAAGTATGATGTGCTGCTCTCGCTTACAATTCGTCAGAGTATTATGTACATATTTATACATTTTTGAATTATTTTTTCTTAAGGTTAGTTGTAATGTTCGTGTTTTACATAAATCCAGTTTAAATTTAAAAGTATTTGAACCGAATCGGTACAAGTCTATTTTAATCTAGTGATTATTGTATATATTTTTGTTTAATTGTTGATCTAGTCGACTTTTTATGTGAGAATCAGTGTTAAAACTTGTGTTCAACTTGTACTATTTAAAACTTCTTGATTTGATAACTTTGTGTCGTGATCATACTTAAGGATATTTTTTAAAAGAAAAAGGTAGGTTTAAATAAACATTTTTATGTTTTTTGACGCATACGTTACTAATTTTTCCTCACGTCGAATGAAACGCTCCTTTCAAGTAACCGTCCGAATCATTTTCTCAATTAAATATTTATATTAAATGTAATTAACTTTCGTGTGAACGTTTATATATTTGAAAATATTTCTGTTTATTTCAAAATTTGTTCCACTGAGTGTGAAACCAAACAAGAGAAATACAAATTCGAATCGATTAAGACGGATTTATTTACAGAAAGTATTTTCGTACAAGTTGTAATTATTTGATGGCATGTAATTGTTTTTTTTTTTTTTGTTATCTCTAATTAAAGGTAATTTAAATTTGCAGTAACCTTGCGAAAATAAAGCGTGTATGCAAAATGAATAAACGATTTTTTTATTCTAACAATATGTAAAATACATTGTCAAATATAACTGAATTATCATAACGTACTGCGTCATTTTTATGATTTTATATATATATATATATATATATATATATATATATATATATATATATATATATATAAATGTGTATATATGTATGTATGTACAAATTTGAGAATAACAGATATTCGTTGTTGAGAGATTCGTGTGATCTTCAAGTTGATTTGATTCAAAAATCTTTTTGTGTTCTTGTTATTGAAACATTGAGAAATTGTTCCAGTGGCCGCACGAAACGTTTTCCACACGTGCATATCGAAAGATGAATCTCTGTATTTAAACACCTATACTCACACAAAAACGAAATCGAGTTATACTTATTAAAATTCGGCGCGAAATTATACACTATTAATACATGTGCTTTGTTACGCTATTCTGATTTTTATTACCTGGAAGAGTTGTTTTCGTTTTTATTGTCGAACCGATTTAAAAGTCTGATTCATTTTTAGTAAATATTATTTTTTCGTATTCGTCACGTCAGTGTATAATCTTTTTTCGAAGAATCACACTGACGAGATTTGATAATCTCGATATAAGTGTTTTTATTCAAATTCCGCGCGTCAGCGTCGTTCGTAGATTGTTGAAAAATAACAAAATTTTGTTTCTTTTTTTCTTATTATTGAGAATTTTTGTAAATGAAGTAAAAGTGTATTTTTGTAATAATAGTGTAGTGTATTTTTTTAAAATGAAACTAGAAAATGAAATGAATAAAATTTATATTCGATTCGATACAAAAAAGAAACCCAAACCGAAGATGTTTTTTTACAAGACAAAGGCATATGTTGAAGGTTGATTGTTAAAAATGTAAGACAAAAAAAATGTTTGAGGTTATTTAGAATTTCCAGTATGTAAAAAATTAAGAATGAATGAATATACGTACTTTGAATGGAATGAACTGATCATCTGTTAAAAATTAAAAGTTTCGTAATGGAAAGGGATCAGAGTGAAAAAAAAACTGATCTGAATTACTGCGAAAACATTGGAATGGTAAAAAAAAAACTATTAGTAATTGATGTAATATTTGTAATGATGTATTTTTTGTCTTCTTACATCCGAATTCATTAATTTTATATATAAATGAAATCGGTTAAATTTTATTTCGAAAAAAACATTTTAAAATTTAACATTTTTATTTTTTTGTGAGTGCAGTTTGTGACAAAAATATATTAAGAGTAGACAGACTATACAATATTATTTATATTTATACTTTACAATCAGAAATCAATCCCAGATAAAAAAAATGATATATTGATAAGAAATATTTGCCAACTTGTGATATTTTGATTAATACTATAAACGTTTTCTTTTAAAATTTAATTGCAGCTGAAAAAGCATTCAGTAGATATGAAAAGTGTAAAATATTCTGAACTAGCTGAATTTTAAGGTTAAGTACGTTAAAATCTTTATTTATGATATTTTTTGTAGTAATCTTGAAAGTATGTCAATCAAGTTTTTTTCAAGAATATGTTATTTCTTTTATGAACTTTTTCCAGATGATTATATTTTTTTGTACACACATTATGATTTTTTTCAAATATAGATAAAAAGTGAATACAGTTAACTATAGAAAATATTGAAATTTTAATAAATAACCGAGTTATTAGTTTAGATATAAGTCTTAAGTAGCTTTGTGTGAGAAGTATGGTTTGAAATAATATTAAAAATATGTACAATAACTTCTTTTTCAAGCATTTATTTATTTTTGAGCTATTTCTAGGTTTATTTCCAAATACAATTAGTTTTTTTTAACATTATTTGTCGATGAAATTGGAAATCAATCGATATTTTAATAAACAAAGGTTAGATAAAGGTTTTATCTTTAAGTGCAGAATTTTGTTGAAGTATTCTTGGAGACTGTTAACATTTTTCCGAAACATATTCTTTTTTTGAACTATTTCAAGATTTCGTTCTTTTTTTAAAAATACGAAAATTGATTTCTTCAACATTAATTTTCAGATAAAATCAGAATGCAATCAGCCACTTAAAAATATGGAATTACTAAATGAATGGCTGAATTTGTAACGAAAATATTCTATTTTATTAGTTCTATTCTGTTTCAGGATGGTATGTGAATAATATATATATATATTTTCAAGTAATAATTTCTTATTTAAAACAATTTTAGATAAACTTAAAACAATAAAAATTAACAAATAAAAATATTAATAATTAATTAAATTTCCGCTGATTCTACAAAACAAAATTTGGTTCAAAATATTCAATAATTGATTATTGACAATTTTCGATTGTTGTTTATGGATATTTCATGTCATAGCCTTGAGAATACTAATTGTAAGGTATAAGAAAAATAGTTTAAAAAAATTATACTGTTTGTAAATCAAACACAAAGTTGAGTAATTATTAAATATTACAACAATAAACATTTATGGAATTTTATTGACTTTTTAAAAACTAACTGTTTTCTCTATAGTATGTGATGAAATAGCATATTATTTTATGTCTACATAATATAGCTACTGCTGTTCTTAATTAAATAAATCATTCACATTGCAAGATGTCTACTAATATAGTAATAATTACCTTTTAAGTATTCATTACAGTTATAAATGTGAAAATTATTTTAATATACACACTTAAAAGATTTTTTTATGCATTTAAAAAGGTCATGTTGCCTCTTATTAGCTTTGTTAGTACAGATTTTGAATTGGTAAGCAGATGTTTGGAATAAAACTATAATCACTATTAAACAAATTGAAATTTTATTTATCAAAAATGATAACCAATTCAAACTCAATATTTTTTTAAGAACACAATTTATTTCCTAAAATCATGTTTTTATATAATTTCAAAGCGTATTAATCTTTTTTATATAATTATTAAGTGTCTACATTAATTCGGTTCCTTTTTTATATAAAAAATGAATGTTAATTTACGGAAAAATAGAATCAATTTCAATCCTTAAAATAACCCCATACTTTTGTATAACTTTCTTCCATCTGTCTGGTAACTGACGAATCGCTTGTCGAAAAAATATGGAAGCGTTGAGTCGATGAAATCGTAAATGCATTTTCGGACCTCTTTCATTGTTTTTTAGTATTTTTTACATGTTTTATGAGTCACAATACCTTCCCCTAAATCTGAACAGATTAAATCCAACGGCTTCGTGGAAATAAACACATGGGTTTTTTTTAATTTTCTATTTGGAAAGTTAGAAGTTTTTTAATCACATTATCAATGTATATTTAATGTCTAGGAGCAAAGAATAGACACTTAAATGATCCAAAATGATAACAAAGAGAATAAGACATGTGTAGAAAGTGCCATAAAGAATTGAAAAAAATTGTATAAATAATATAGTAATGATATGTGTAATATAATGAATGAAAATTTTTGTAAATTTAATTAAAGTAATGATAAAGTGATAAAAATGTGAATTATGTTTATCCTACACAGAATTACAGTTTAGTACTTTCAGACTATTAGAGAATTTTGAGTTGAAATTTCAGTCTTAAAAATATCTTAAACAGAATTATACAAAGTGCAATGATTAATTTTTAGAAACATTTAATGTCTTATAAAAAAATAGTAATTCAAGAATAGATAAAAATAATTTGTTTAAAATGTTTAAATAAATTACTAATTTTTCAATATTGTCACTAACAGTGTGTAGTTCCATAAAGTTTTTTTTAAACCATTAACATGATTACTTTTATCATTGTTTATTTTATTCAATACAATAATAAATCTAATAAAATAAACATAAATGATGTGTTTGCGAAATTTTACAGATAAATACTACTCATATGCACTGTAATTAATTATTATTGTAAATAAAATTGATATTAATTTTTATTACATGTTTTAACTACATTCTAGGAACGCAAACATTTTTGTTTAATATCTAATTTTATGCATGTTTTAATTTAGACACAGTAAAAGTAATATATTGTTCAATCTATAACAGATGTGATTACTTATATGTATTTATTAATGAGTTTATTTATAAAAAAATAATATAAATTAAGTATGGATTAATTAAATTCCAAGCAAGGCATTTATTTTCACAAATGGATTTTCATTCACCAGTAAAACTTGTCAATTGTTCTGATTGAAATTGTACAATAAATGATTTTAGATTGTTTATTATTTGTATTTATTTCTATGGCGACACCAACATCTCTAGATCAACAATATATAGGAAAAAGGAACTTTTTTTGACTCCTTGAGGATTATAGAATTGATATCGAAACGTGACTAAAAATAAAATTATTATATTAATCAATGTTTTAACATTTAGAAAACACATATGGTTCAAGAAGAAATGCAAATTAAATTTTGGAAATAAATGTTATTCTTTTTCCAAGTGGAAATTTATTTCTGACAGTGAATTTTTGCTACAATGTCAAAAATGTGAAAAGCTTCAATAAGAGTGAGGATTTGATATGAAAATCATTTTTAATTATTTGTAGATTTTATAAATTGTCTACGTTATAAAGTTTTAAATAATTATTAAATATTTCCATTAAATAATAACGTATATTTAATATAAATATTTCTTTACTAATTTACAAATCTAATTATTAAAACTAATAACTGAATATCGTCAAATAACTTATTAGATATTCTAAAAAAATAACAGTGTTCAACTGTAAAAATATACAAAGTAATTGAATTAAATAATTATATTTAACATGAACAAAGAATCACTAATCGATATATTAACTGCGTACGTGTGAAAAAAATATTTATAAAATCGAATATATTTTCTCATAGAGAAAACCATGACACATTTTTTTTTGTTCGTGTAGCAGGAGGGTTGATGATTGATTCATTACTAGGGGTTTCATAATGCGTCAACAAACAGAGGGGTGAGCACATCAATTTTTTTCTCTCGCCAATGACATATGCTTTCAGAACGATTACTTTAATACTTATTTAAAATATACATTTATTTAATTTTTTTAAACTTTGCATGAAACAAAAATAATTAATATTCAGATAATTTTAGTGATAATATAACCGCAAATGTATGAATCACTGTGATATTTTTTTCGTTCATTAATAGTAATCGGGAATGCATATACACAACACACACACATGTATATGAAAATATATATATGAATATATATATATATATATATATATATATATATATATATATATATATATATATATATATATATATGGCATACACACATATACAGTAAGAGCTTAATAGTAGCACATTCAGTAACGAAAACTTGATATAAACAAAAAAAATATGAGGTATTACATACCTCTTACAACAGTCTAATCTTTTAACCCTTTGCGGTCCACTGTCCAAAGTTCTGGACATCACGTTTCAATTGAACAGGTCCACTGTCCAGTTCCTTTGGACAGATTTCATTGCTATGTTGAAGACGAAGGTATCCAGAGTCGTCTGGACAGTGGATGATTGGTTGGTTATTGTGGTTTTAGGGCGTTTCTATAGCTAAGGTCTGTGGACAGTGGACCGTAAAAGTTTAAAACCATAATATCTTTATTAAACATGTAAAAACTTATATATCAGAACTTATTTTTTAACGAACAATGAAAAATTAACAGTTTTAAAGAGGGTTTTTGGGTTAGGTTGATGCAAAATTAAGAACTGTTTATAAAAAAATCAATTTTTCAACATGAAATATATTTATTTTATTTGTGAATTACATAGCTTGACTACAAAATATTTGTCAATCGCAATTAAATTGTGTAGTTGAAATTGAGCTTATTTTCTTTAAATTTAAATTTCGACTAATATGTATGTATGCATATATATATATATATATATATTTATTTGATAAAATGTTTGTTTATTTCAAAAATATATAAATTGTTATTCAAACAAACACAAATGATGTAAATATTGATTCATAGTAATTGTACATATTTACATATTTCTCATGTTTTTTTTTTTAGAAAAAAAAACGCGGTTTCAAATATTTTAACAAATATTATTTATAGATATTTATAAAATACAAAAGTGCTATCTCTTACAGTTTATGTTTTTTGATACGCAATAAATGTTTGATTTGTGAGAATGTGTCGATAATTTATAAAAAAATATGTGTTGATAACGTCGGTTATTTAGAATCTTTTCTTTTTTGATTTCGGATATATTGATGTCATTTGGATCGAGTAGATAGAGAATATAATTAGCAAATACAGTTTTTTGACGTTTTTATTTGTTCATTATGCATGCATCATCAAGCGATTAGAAGGTATGACTTGAGACAGATAAGGGAATATAGTTTAAGAGTAAAAATCTGCAAACTATTTTTTTTGTTCAGAAAAATAGTTTGCATATATCGGTTTGAAGATGGCTGGTATCGTTTTTGTTTCTGTTCTCCTTTGTTAGATTCGACATCTTCAAGTATTTTTTAGATACTATCTAAACTCTTTCTATACAAGACAAACGTGCCGAAACTAGTAGAGGAGAATAGACATTTAAATGATCTAAAATGATGGTCATTAGGGGAGTCTTTTTATGACATAAACAAACAAAAATCAGTAATGGCCAGTAATCAATTAATGAACATTTTTGATCAGAAACTTGTTTATGGGACGAGTGAAAAATTAATTTCTTAAAATATAAACTAACCTAACAAAATTCAACCGAAAAAGACAATACAACTTTTTTTTGTATATATTTTAGTAATTTAGTAAATTTGAAACGTCAGACAGCAGTTCAATTGTGTTATTTCATTAATAAAAGAACTTAAAAATATGATTAAACTTTCTATATTTTTTAATATTTTTTTTGAAAATAGATGTTTTTAATATTTTTTAGTAATTAAAATTACAGTATTTAGTTATGAATATTCTTCATTTTAAAGATAAAATAGAAATTGAGACATTTATGTATATAATCGATTTTATTACATGATCAGAACAAAAAAAGAACAAACTACTCTTACATACTATAGAAAGTATGTCAATACTTAAAAGATTTTCATTATAATAGTACCGTTTATAACGAGATTCCATTGTACTACCAAATTTGTAGGTACTAGTGTTTCATAATGAGCCAGTCCAGAAATCAATGATCGAACATAAATAAAATACTAAACTCGAATTCCGTTATTGATGAAAAAGTTAAAGATGTTATTTGTGTATATTTGTACACACACAATAAAATCACTCATGTATTAACAACAAAACATTTTGAAAAGAATTACATTTTATAATAACAAGGCAGGTAGGTGGTATGTATACAATTCCGATTAACTAATTAAAGATGTCTTTGTTTTACTGGAAGATATGTTCTGGTGAATAAATAAAAGTGATGATTCAGATAGTTCAGAGTATAAACTTTGATTAAAATTTCCGAGCACGGTGTGCGCTGTTGTTCCACAGTTGGTTATCTTTTATCAAGCTTTTGATCTAACAATGTTGACATTATTAAGAACTGATTAACTTGCAGGTAAATATTAAATCTGTACGTAAAACGATTATATTTACAAATTGCCGTTTCTTGATTATAGAAAATTAATTGATTATGTTAAGGAGATACTTATCGAAAATAAACTATTATTTTAATACATATTCGTTGGAAATTTATTCATTTATACTTATTAATAAATTAGTAAAATTAAGAATGAAGAATAAACAATGAATTATTCTATAAAATTTTTTTTTAAAAGTTTATTTTTTATTTTTACTCTTTTAATCTAACATTGAATAATTACATACACATTGGAGCAGGGGTTTTTAACTTGTGAGGGTACCACCTCTGGCGGGGTGCAAAGGGGTTAGTGGGGAGGTGTGATTGTTCTTTATAACATTTTCGTAATTGCTTTTTTTAGAATTTAGTTTAAATTATACCTTGACTTTGGGGTTTCATTGATCAGAAGCAGCAACAAGTATCTCATTAAATGATACCGAGAAATTTAAATATTTTCATAATCATGCTGAGAGACAAAAATATGTTCCCGAAGAACAAAATTTTTTGTTACTATTTCTCTGTATTATATCTGAGGATGTTAAAATAAAATTTCAAATATAAAATATAAAATTTCAATATGAGGATATTTAAAATAAGTGTAATTTATCAATTATTAATTGATTTTGGAAAGGAGGGAAGGTGTGCGTTTTAAGTTTACTTTCTGGGGAGGTGTGAGACTAAAAAGGTTAAGAACCCCCGTATTAGAGGGTGAGGTATGACTATTATTATATTTTATTAATATTCGAATGTCTTCTAAAAAAAATATTTATTTTAATACGCCATTTTTGTTCAGTTTGAGGGTTGTTTTTATTATTTCTGATAATTTGAAAGAAATAACGGGTATTTTAGTAAACAGTCGGTTACTTTAAGTTTTACTGCGATGGACTGATTAGAGTTTAAAAATGAATAATCTGGTTCATTCTAAAGAAGTGTTCGTGCATATAAACAGTAGTCTTATCAACATGATGCCATTTCTTTGTTGACCTTTGCAATTTTACATGTTTTTTTTTTTTCATTATAAGTTTGTTAGGTTTCCAGGTTTCTTCTTGTTATTTTAGGTATTTCTTCTTTGTATGTTTTTATACCTGTGATTTTGTTGATGGTGCTCATCCTTTTGGATTATCCGAGTTTCTGTTCTTCTCTATTAGATTCGACATCTTCAAGTAGTTCTTAGATACTATCTAAACTCAGAAGGCAAACGTGCCGAAACTAGTAATGGAGAATAGACATTCAAAATATCTAAAATGATGATCATTAGAGTAGTCTTTTTTTATGATGTTTTTTTTTTTTTTTGCTTTTTTTTTAAATGTCGTAGATGCTGATTTCACTAATGTTTTATTTAGTCAAATCGAAATTTTTTCGAAAAGAAAACAATGTGAATTATAATAAGGTTAATATTAGAACAAACTGAAAGTTATTGAAGATGATATCTGAATCAATAATAATTACAGTAATCATATAGTATTACAATAATGGAATTAGCAGTTATTTAAAATATAATTCAAATTTTAATTACATATTATTTCAATTCTCAGGCGATATTCATGTAAAAAATCAGTAAGAAAATAAATGTTGAAAGAAAAATAGAAGATTTCTGTATGGGTTTGATTAATTAAAGAAATATTTCTTTAACCTTTGATTTCGGTTTAGTTATCTGATTTTTTGGTCTTTCTATAAAGCATGCTTGTTTCTCTTCTTTACAATTTGTGTATTCGTTGGAAATTTAAACGATTAATTATTGTTAAATCAGTGGTATTACATCAAATATCAATTTGAATACAGAAGTACGAAGTGTAATATAAATTATATTCGACATTTTAAGAACATATTTAAGAGTAAGTGTAGTTTTGTTACGTTTTTACACGGAATTTGTATTTTTAGATATATTGGCCATTTCGATAAATAATTAAAAAATAAAAGAAACGAAGAATTAATTAATTTAAAATTTGGAAAATGTAGATCAGAGAGTAGTAGATTGACAAGACAATTGTAGATTGAAATCTAAATTTGGGAAGTGTAGAAATTCTATCAATTTTTTTTAAGTGAGACTTGTGAAGATATAGCTTTCTGAAAGGTGAAAACTTTATTTTTTCAAATAATACGGATTGTTTATTTACTGTTTTAAGATAATAATAATTAGTGAGTATACTTAATCATTTGTTTTATGACATGGTAGGTTTTGTAACCAGTGTAAACGTGAGTAAAAGATAAAGATAAAAATTATTAATTTTATTCAGTTGGTAGGAAAGTAATTGCGGTTTATGTTTATATCATTTTAAAGTGTATTTTCGGTCTGTATTTTGGTAACATCGACTTTGATTTTATTATTAATTCTGCTTCAAATTGGGCTATTGAATTAAAGGTGGAAAAGAAGCAATTGAAAGAAATTTTTTGTGTGACTTCAAAACGGATGGAAAAGGAACAGAAACTGCTCGTAAACTAATTGATGTCTTTGTTGTGGGTACTGTTAAGGAATGTACGGTGCAGTGGTGTTTCCTAAAAATCGTACTGGAGATAAGAGCCTTGAATATGATGGCGTTAATTGAATCAGAACCACGCACATCGATTCGAGAGTTTGCACAAAAGTTAAGTATTAATCATCCAACAGTTCTGGACTAATTAAAGTAGCTAGGGAAATCAAAAAAGAAAAAAATGTATATGAATTTGAGGGTCGTAAACCTCAATTATTTTTCTACCAATCTAATATAATACAAGTTTGACATTCACTTTCCCAAATGAATTACTTTTTCAATTTACAAACCACTGTTCCTTCTGATCAAAAATGTTCAATAAATGACTATTGATTCTTGATTGCTGTTTATGCATATTTTGATGACGATGCTATTATCCTCACAGAGCTAAGATATAGAGAAATCTATTTAGTTTGATTTTTTGTATCTTAACGTTCTGTGAATAATGATATCGCTATTGAAATCTGCATAAACAGTAATCAATAATTGTCACCGATTGAACATTGTTGAGCAGAACATTTTTTTTGCTGTGTAGACTGAAAAAAATATTGATTTCCAAACGCATTAATGTTATTTTCAACATTAATACAAACGTTCACTGGAATTCATTAAGCCTCAGTATTTGTTAATTAACAATATATTTTTCTATATGGGTGAAAATGTGTGAATATTTTTAATAATTATTTATTAATTATGTGTTTATTTTTTTTAGAATTTGATAAAAACATTTAATAAACGTGATATATATATATATT
This sequence comes from Acanthacorydalis orientalis, assembly GCA_034766995.1. NCBI lineage: Eukaryota > Metazoa > Arthropoda > Insecta > Megaloptera > Corydalidae > Acanthacorydalis > Acanthacorydalis orientalis. The sequence continues at coordinate 49,188,376 of CM068316.1, forward strand.
TTCTAATTTATATTTATTTATAATAACAATTAATTTCAACTGTAATATTCGACTTGAATACATGTTGCTGAAGTGTTACTGTCAAAAAATCATCGCTTAGTTCTTTAGCATTAATTAAAAAATCGTCTGTGATTGAATATTCGATCACTAATATAATATTTCTGCAATTCTTATCACAACTTTCAGTGATTTATTGTACTATTTTCTATATATTTTTATTTAATCTCAATGTGTGTTTATATGACATTGTGTTGACATAATAACAATACGTTTTATAAAGATTGACATGAATAAATGTCGTTAATTTTAAAAGGACAAACTGACATGTGTAAGTAATTTGATTTGACAAATAATTGGTTTTTAAATTATATGACGTGTTTAATTAATTTGTATCTAGAGAACACAGGTGAACTTGTGAGAGAAATTGTAGGAATGAGATGTTTCTAGTATTAAAAAAGGCAATTAGGTAAAGGAAAGACATATACCTATATTTATAATGTAATTAATGTAAATTTGGTATATAATTTTGTATTATGTTTATCGAATTTTAATAATTGCTTAGAAACTAAAAACATGACTGGTAAAAAATTACGAATGATCAGAGATAAATATTAGTTAAATGATATGTTATTATTTTTTTTCCGTGTCCACTACACAGTTATTAAATTTAGGGTTGTTGATTTTTTTCCAAGTTCATGTCTGGTTATTCTATTTTTTAAATGACTGTGTAATTTTGTAATGAAAAGAAAGAATTTATATAATAATGCTCAACAGTTTTATCCACATTTTTATATTTTTCTACAAATATATATATATATATATATATATATATATATATATATATATATATATATATACATATATATACATACACACACATCATATATACATAAAGAATTTTTGTAAGATAAATAATGGATTTTTATATTAATAATTCAGGACTAACTTCGTCTTTGTAGAATTGTGCAAATGTGAGTTTCATTTCAAAGAATATTTTTTTTTAAATGGAATATGAAATGAAGACAGTCATTTTGAATATTGATTAAAATATTTCTTGAAGTGATATATAACTTGACGTTGATTAATTATGTCTTGTAATTATTTATTCAATGGTACTGTATAACAGTTTGTTTTTTAACAACCTTAATCATTAAAATAACGAAATTCATTGTTTTAAATAGTGGGAGATTGATTTTATTAAAAATGACGATATGAAACTGTGGAAATTTAATTTCATTCCAAGTGAGGGTTTGTCATTTGGAATGAATTGTATATAAAGCACAGTCGAGATTTAGTACATCAATTAATGCACAGTTCATTCACTCTAGTGAGATTGTACACTTTTCCAAGGTATATTTATTTACTAAAAGTATATGATTGTTTTTAAAAGATTATTGGAATAATTTAGTCAAGTTTATAAAAGACAATATAAATGGAATAACTTTGTTGATTACTTAGATTTTTGTAGAAATTAAGTTACTTTCGGTTTAATTAATTTATGTGATAAAAGGTATTCAATGTAAAATTATGTGAGTTCAAGCTATGTAGTAGGTAGATCACTTCATACTTCATTCTAGATTCACTATATCGCAACTACTATATATATACATATATATATATATATATATATATATATATATATATATATATATATATATATATTAAATGTGTACAAATTAATTCGGTGCCTTTTAATAGAAAATGAATGTTTGCAGAAAAGTTGAATACATTTCAATCCGCAAAATATCCTCCATTATTTTATATAACATTGCTCCAACTGTCGTGTACCTGACGAAACTCTTGCCTTCCACTGTTTGTTTTAGCATTTTTTTTGCATGTTTTATGAGTCACACACATTTTTTCAACTGCGTGCAGTGCTGCTTTTCGGAAGGCCATCGTCTTCACTCCTGCTTCGTGAGGTTATGTCAACTGCTTAGCCAAAATATGTAGTGTTTTTAAATATTAAGGCTGCCGCGCACCGTGTATTGTAAATACTCATTGAGTCAAAATTATTATTCAATAATTTGAATATATTATCCAATAATGAAAATCGGTGGGACATATGTATCTCGTTAGTAACGAAAGGGTTAAATTATTTCTTAGAAATGAGTTTTCTTTATTAGGTATATTTTTACATACTTTCTTGAAGAGATTTGAATGTTTAATTTATACTTTTTGAAAGTAATGCGAATGCTTTGTGTATATTAAGTTTGCGATGATAAACTTTGAGATTTCATTTGCATTAATGTTTAGTATATATATATATATATACATACATACATAACATACATATGTGTGTGTGTACAGAAATATAATACCGTTTTTTTCTGTGCTTGGTAATATAAAAAGGTTTTTAAAATTTGGTGGCATTGAAATACGTTGTACCTTCTGGTTGATTATATATATATATATATATATATATATATATATATATATATGTATGTATATATAAAATTGAAATTAAAGTATGTTAAAATTATATAAAAAATTATTGGTGCATTTATTCTAATAATATTTATTAGACAATACTCTAAACATAAATAATATGGCCGAATTCTGTTGTAAAATGAAGAAATATCATTCGTTTCGGATAAAATGTTACAAGTTGAAGGCAAATCTATCCTAGAAACATAATTATATAACATTCGCCGTACACGTCATGGTTTTACCTGTCGTGTTGCTTGTACTGTATCGTACTGAAGAACCTTCAGGCGTTTCGAAATGATCCACCGTCAATTCGTAGAAAAAAGGTACAATTCTGGTAACTAAAAAAAAGCAACTGTTGACGGTCGTTCTGTGTGCTGGCTATTTTAACGAACCAACTGTTTGAGAAATGTAAATTTTTCAAAATATTAAATATCATTTCGAAAATGGCTGTGTATGGACGAATGTGTATCCGCATACCGAATACTGACTAATTGTTTAAGTTTTTTTGCGGTATGGGGACATGTTTATATTGAAAAATATCCGCATTTGTATATATATTCATACATTTATATATATATATATATATATATATATATATATATATATACATAGCATATAATAGTTCAGTATTTTCTGTACTGAATATTTTTTAAAAATTTAATTAACGAAAAACATAGCAGTAAAATATTTTTATACAACATTTCAATTAAATCAGTTGTTCTCTGCTTGTTATAAATCACTTTTTCACTTATCACAACATCCTACTTTAAAGATTTTTCTAAAAATCAACGCTTTGAGGTTGATAGTGTCGAAATGCACATAAGTAACAATAAAAAGTGATTAAGGATCAGTTATTGAACATTTTTCACGAGATTTTTTTTTGTGTTGGTGTGTATTGAGTGATTAATTCAAAGAATTTAAGCTACAGTGTCAGAAACTATATTCTTTTGAAAACATATTATTGCCTGAGGATATAAAATTAATAGTGTTAAGAATTTTAGTGCGATTAGTTCTTTTATTACTAAACAATTAAGTCTTAACCTTACTACATGGTCGGGGCAATACATAAAACAGTAACCGGCTCTGTGGACTCTAGTATTCTGTAACCCACATCATTTCCTAGCTGTATAAAATTCATTGATTACTTAATTGTAATGTTAGTACAAAGTATAGGTTTATTGTCCAATATTTAGGGTGTTGTATTTATAGGGGAAGTTACTGTTGAATTGAATTTTTCATAATTTATTATTAGAATCAATAGCATACAGTGAGAGAATTTGGCGATTGTCTTACAGAAGAATTAAACATAGACTGATAATTTTTTTCTTAATAGAGAAGATTCAGTAAGAGCAAAATATGCTTATTTCTACCTCATAATAGAGTGTAAATATGTTTGTAAAGAATATTGTTATAAATTTCGATTATTAACCTGTTAGCTGTGTATATCGAGTATACTCGTTATGAAGATGAGTTTGAGCAATAAAATTATTGATTTCTTTTTTTAAAAAAAATCATGTCATTTCTTTACAGTTTAATTCTATTTTACAGCATCTGCATACATTCTGTGTTTGACGAGTATACTCTGTATCTTTTTTTTTGGCGACACAATGTAGGTACATACTTTTTAAGTAGGGTAACACAGTTGACAGGTTACATATGGATTCTTTTAAAAAAATAATATTTCTGTAAAAAAAGCTCTTAATCAGAAATAAAAATCGATTCAATGGAGAATTGTAGCAATATTTGACTTGAAAAGAAATATCAAATCACTATCTCACTCTTCAATAAAAAAATATTGTTTTATTGGCAGTGTTACATTTTGTAACTGTTCTGACTTATTAATAGATATGTAATTTGTTCTGATCTGTCTTATATGACCAACTGAAATGTTAAACAAACTTCTGACCAGGATAGCTTAGTATTCATAAGTATTACATTTCGTATTACCATCTTTGTTGTACTTTAAAGGCGATAGATCTTATAAGAAAAAGAGTTTGTAGCTCGCTGGGTCTTTTGTTCAAAGTTTTTAGAGTGAAATTATTTGTTATTGTTTATAAAGTCTATTGTGTTTGTAAAAATTGACCGCAATAATATGATTAAATAAATAATAGGTTTTTATAATTTTATTATGTTATATGGTTGTTAACCCTTTCGCTATCGCGGGTCTAGCCGCCAGACTGTTCTTACTGAACCGCACCGCCACATCACTTGGCTGTGGTGTGTGAACAGCGTTTCGTGGTGAGCGACTTTAGTCGCCCGTGGTAGCGAAAGGGTTACTGATATCAGATTCGTAGCCTTTAATGTATCTGGGTCGTTTGATAATTTTGATATTTTTTTATAATATGGTGCCACGATTCATTTGTAACGTCACGGGTATCAAGTGTAACTTTTCAAACGCATAAGCGAAATTTCAGCTGGAAGCGACGCGTTGTACATGGTTTACACATGTTTGAAGCAAGCATTGTGGCATTTGCCGGAAAAATGGAAAAAACAAGTAGGCCTTTTTGCGTCGATTCGTCACTGTGGATGAAACATGGATCCATCACTACACACCTGAGTTGAATCAGCAGTCAAAGCAGTGGGCAATGACTGGTGAAAGTGCGCTGAAGAAGGCGAAGATCGTTTCGTCGACTGGGAAGGTGATGACCACTGTTTTCTGAGATTCCCAAGGAATCATTATATCGACTACATAACGAAGGAGAAAACGATAACAGGATCCTATTATGCAACATTATTGGAGTGTGAAAGAAAATCTGAAACAAAAACGGCCAAGATTGGCATACAAAAAAGTTCTCTTTCACCAGGATAACGCGGCGTCCCAACGAGAAAATTACATGAATTAGGCTTGGAATTGATTCCTCATCCACCCTATTATCCGGACTTGGTTTCGTGCGATTTCTTTCACTTCCCAAACTTGAAAATTTGACTCGGTGGTAAGAAATTCTTGTCGAATGAGGATGTCATCACCGCCGTCAATGTATATTTTGCAGACTCGCTCGACCAAGTGTATAGCCCTCAATGGAGAGTTTGTTGAGAAATAAAATCGATTTTTTTACAGAAAAACGGTGTTTAACGTGCTCTTTCGCCATACTTATCAAACGACCCTCATGTAGGTATTTAAAATAATGAGCTTGTATAAATAAAATGTTGAGAGATGTTTCAGTGCAAGTATGTAAATAAGTTCAGCGACGTCGGGTCGGCTACGTCCCGAACTCCTTTTGTAGTTGAACATCTTAACAATTTGTCTGTACAATTACCATATTTATTCTAATACGTATTGTTCCACTAAATGTTTTCTATGTAAATCATTGTATTGTACAATTCGATTATTGTCATCTAATTGGATTCATAGCACATATCGACAAGAATAATGTTATTAAAATTGTCGCCAACCTTCGAAGATGTTGTTATTTCCTACTGCAGATAGTCCGTGATTACGTGACAATATTTGTAATGAATACAGAATATTGCACTGGTCCCGGCCTATTTGCAAAGGACGACTGTCACCACCAACGTCGTCGTCGGATGCAATTGTAGATACGTACAGACAGGTCCCCGTCTGTATGTGGTCGACCGAAGAACATTGCAAATGAGCGCCTTCTATATGTGAAACTTCAAAAGACCTTCACGACGACGAACTCGACACGTTGACAAGAAATGACCTCAGGATGTTGTTGTTGGGGTGCAGACGGACGATGGCAACCAACGATAGTTGATTGCGGTGTAGACATTTGCTTTTCGTGTGCTTCTTTAACGATTTACACCGACATTCACTATCTCGTCGTTTCGATAGTTTAGTATTATTTTATACACATCTTTTTATTTGTGTACTGTGATATCAGTGATTTTATTTTCAGATACTTTTTATACTTCGAAAAATTTAACAGATCAAAAGTTGACTCCGTTGCGGTTGGTTTTATTTAGTAGCTATTCTTGAAAATAAAAAAAATGTATAGTACTACGCAACAGATAAGAAAATAGAAAAGTTACGCGTTGACAAACATATGTGCATTTCCAAGTATTTATTTTAAGAACAATATATTTTTGAATACTCATTAACACGTTGAATAATCACATGCTGTATGGAATATAAACTGATACACAAAATTAGTTAGGTTCAAAAGTTTCCATTGTCACATGTATTTTTTATATAATATGTACATATATATATATATATATATATAAAATGTGGGTGTGAATGAACTAATTAAAAGTCATTTACAAAAGATGATGTAAGTATTCAATGGATTAAATTGTTTTATTCAAAGAATTGTAGATAATTAAAATAACTATAAATATGAATCGAACATGTGTTATAATAAAACGCTTCGTTTGATAATTTCACAGTTGAGATATGACCTATATAAAAATAGAACAGCTGATTACAATAAGATCATAGTTTTTTTTGCAGGAAACGTGAACATTTCGGTTTTATCATAAAATAATCATGTTGTTTTTTTTTTCTAGAATTCTTATACAAAAGAGTTCATAAATTACTTTGTAATAATTCAAGTGTATTGTAAATACTCATTTTTCGTAGAAAACACTTGTTCTGAATGTAATAAGTTGTTTGAATAATTAGAATCAGTTTGAGTGCTGAGTGTATTAAGAATGTAACAACGAAGAGTATCATTTATTATCGTGGTCCATTCAATTATATTGTTTTTTTTTTAATTAATTTGAAACAGATGTGGTGTTAAATTAATTTAAAATTGATCTACTACGAATGGATTTTTCAGCTCTCAAGTTATAGACTAAAAATCTTGTTCTGATCAAATATTTCAGTTTCAGTATTGATCATTTTTGATGTCTAGTTATACTCATTAGAATGATGATACCATCATCCTAGGAGTTATAATGTATAGGGAAATATTTTTTAAAAATAATTAATAATCATTTAATGAATATTGTCATTCAGAAAAGTATCTTGTGGTTTGTAGGGTGAATGAAAAATTCACTTGTGAAAGTGAATTTTGTCATTTTACTAGAACTGTAATTACTATAAAATTTATTTAGAAAATATATATATTAACATATTTTAATTAAAGTGTATTTATATGTATATATATATATATATATGTGTGTGTGTGTATGTATATTTGTGTATAAACCTTTTCTCGCCACATCTGGTGACCAACTAACTTCTTTTTGCATTTGCATATGTACAATGACTATTACTCAGGTCTTAATAACTTTGACGAACTGATCTATCTTGCATAATAAAGATGAAAATATAAATTAAATGGGGAATTACACAAAAAAAAAAATGAAAAGTAAATGAATTACCTAAAAAAAATAAAAATCCTATATTGACACAAATTGAGGTTTGAGGTATATATATATATATATATATATATATATATATATATATATATATATATATATATATATGTACAGATTGATTCAACTAATGCTTCCACAAAAAATGAAAGTATTAAAAAAAACGCAATAATTAGAGAAAAAAACATGCTATCTTTCAATTGCATTTTAGTATTGAATTAAACTAAAATACGAAATAAAAAATAACATGACTTTTCTTAACCTCTGCGCCCGCTTTTAATACTTCTATATGGAAGTTTAAATTTAATTTATATATATATATATATATATATATATATATATATATATATATATATATTTACATACATACATCATACACACACACATATATACACAACACAATACCACTGCTTTTGATAATAATTTGATAAATATATATATATATATATATATATATATATATATATATATATATATATATATATGTTTACGAATTTACTATTTAATTTACCAATTAAAAAGAACCATAATCCAGCTAAGACTCCATAATGAAAATGATCTACATTTCAATGTAAATGACACACTACTACATAATAAATACTGAGAAAAAATTGTTATGTCTGTAACTTAAATGAAGAATAAATAAAGCATCATACAATACAACGATGCCAGAATTAAAATAAACAGAAATAAGAATTTTATCGGATGGAAAAAAATATAAACATAGATTTACCAGTGACCCTACGTATTATTGAAAAGTTGAAGGCAAAAAATATATTTAATTTTATATATATAACAACGTAACATTAATATCCTTTTGTATTATTGAATAATTCTTTTATCAAAGTAAAATAACGAAATTAGTAAACAGTGTAAGGCAAAGTGGATGTTTAGGTATATACTTGAAACATGCCTGAGTACATATATATATATAAATTCTGCAGAATGTATGCATTGGAAGATTCCGAATGCAATAGGCGTCCCATCACATTTAATATAACTTGTTTTCTCATACTTTCGGTAGATGCTTTTTCATTACGGAGCTGAGTTCTTACACACATTTTCCATTATTATTATTAAAAAAAACACGCGCACGTGCAGGGTAGTATTGGTCATTTTATGTATCAGTTATTTTTACTGGAGAAAAACGAAAGTGATTGTTAGCAGGTGGTTTTAAGAAAATGGTGAGGTTATCCGAAGAAATAAGTAAGGAGCGTTGAAAGAAATTCACTAATTGAATGGAGTGTTTAACAATAGGAGTTGAATGTAAAACTTAAGATAAAATTGGTTGAATTTGTTTAGAGATTACACATTAATTAAGTAGAACAATCTATATTTTCATACGTCATTGGCACCTTTGACTTTGAGTCGGCAGCAGCCGCGCTAAACACGTCAAAGCGGACCCGCCGATCTTCGTTTCTCGCTGATTGGCTGCTGCCTGCGAGGATCTCAACATAAAACCGAAATATTTACTGACACTTGTAATTTATGGTTTCGACGAAGAATTCCACTGTTCTTCAACGTTACTCAAGGTCAGAATTAGGCGCCCATGGTCGACAACTGCTGCTGCAGACGATACAACGTACGAGCACATACACACACTTTTAGGCACAAAAAGTTTGATGATTGTGTGGCTGTGTGTGTATGTTTAGCAGTTTAGCATTTGCGAATGGCTGTACTTGGAAAAACGGATATTGTAATTTATCCACAGTGAAATTAGTTTTTGTATTTAATAATGCATATTATATTACTCATATGTGGTGTACGTTATATATATATATATATATATATATATATATATATATATATATATATATATATATATATATTCGAGCAACTCAAATAATTGGTTGACATGAGAATTTGTATTGAATAAACATGAGAAAAGAAATTGAAAATAATAAATGAAAAACAGTCTTTTTTGTAAATATTACTAGCGATTTGTTTAATCCATTTTCAAACAGACATGTATTGTACACCCCTTTGAAACTATTTTATGAAATTTGAAAAAATGTTAGTACGGTGATTGAGATGCACGCACTTTTTATTCCTCAGGAACAAAATTCTGTCACGAATATTTTCAAAAATTGTAGTTAAAAAGTGCCTGATGTTAGGTTGGCTGGAAAATAATTGCGGTTTATGTTTTCTGAATTCTAACTTTATTTTTTAAATGAAAGTCATTTTTCGTGTTCATGTTAATATCATTTTAAACTGCATTTTTCGGTCTGTATTTTGATAAAATCGACTTTCGTTTTTTTTAAACTGGGTTATTGAATTAAAGATAGAAGACAAGCAAATAAGAGCAATTTTTTGTGAGGTAAAACGGGTGGTAAAGCAGCAGAAACTGCTCGTAAACTAAATGATGCTTTTGGCGTGGGTACTGTTAAGGAACGTACGGTACAATGGTGGTTGCAAAAATTTAATGCTGAGGATGAGTCTTGTAGATGAAGGTCGTAGGTATCCTTCTTCAGTTCATAATGATCAACTGAAGGCGTTAGTTGAGTCAGAACCACGCACAACAATTCGAGAGCTTGCACAAAAGTTAATCGTCAGTCATATAATAGTTCTGGACCACAAATAAAAAATGTATATGAATTTGAAGGTCATAAACCGCAATTATTTTTCTACCAACCGAATACAATGGATATAACGACTTAAAAATGCTTGAAATAAAATGAAATTCATTATTTAATATGACACTTATAAATTGTGCATCTGTTTAAATGGATATAATTGTTTAAATGTTGTTGCAAGTCAGAGAAATTGTTAAATAAAAAGATTAATATAGTTCTATGGTATTAAATAACATACAATAATATACAGTTCGGCTGAAATGACTTACAAATAAATTATTTTTTACTCGACAAACAACAAACAAATTTCTGATCAAAAATAATCAATAAATTATTATTGAATATTGTTCATGGGCATTTCGATGGCGGTGCCATCATCTTCATAGCGCTAAGTTACAGAAAAATCAATGAATTTCTAATAATCTATTAATTTCGAAAATCTAATAATTTTTCAGAGTTTTATGTTCTTTGGCGCTATGAATATGACATGGCTATCAAAATACGCATAAGCAACGATCAAAAATTATTTACTGAATATGTTTGATCGGGAAAAAATTCGTAGTTTTAAAATAAAAGAAGAATTCATTTGTGAAAGTAGAAGAATTTTGGAAATTTGTGGATTAATTCCAATTGTTGGAATTATTTTGGAGCGAAACAAGCAGTTTAATTCATCATATATCGTGCTATCTTTGTTTGTTTTGAATAAATTAGGATAATTTATAAAATACTGTAACTGTAATAGTACGATTAATAAAATAAAAAATATTGTAAAATATGAAATTTTTCCAGGAATGTAATCGGTAAGATCCTGGCTGATGTCATGGATTTTTCTAAAACAGAAACTTTATATAGTTTGGTCTTGGATTTATAAACTAATTTCAACTTCTGGACATAGCGGTGTAGTAGTCCCTTTAGTAACTAGTCGTGTCATCTTTAAACTCTTTTCTTTAAATGTACACAAAGTTACCGAATTCACGTTCTTCATTACGAAGAACTTTCTTTCAACACTTTGTTCTTTCTTTTATTTCATTCGAAGTGTAAAAAGTAGGGATTGTGGTGATCTTTGAGACTGAACTCCTTATATGTTGTCAATTTTCTTAAATGAAATTTTCAATCATTGCACAATTTATAAAATATCTAGTCAAAATGCTCAATAATTGCTCTTAGAGGATGATAGAATTTGTATCGAAATGCTTCTTAGTAACAACAGAAATGATCAGTAATCAATTATTGAGCATTTTTGATCAGAAAAAACGTTGTCTGTGGAAAAAGTGAGAAATTAATTTATGAAAGTGTATTTAGCTTTAATACATGAATTATAGTGCGTGTTATTTGTATTAAATAATCATCCAAAATCGTTAAAGTATGACAAACTCTTATCAGCCAGGGGTTGAATATAAATAGTATTTGATATATCCACGGCCTATCGAAAGAGTAGTGTCAGTACATTCAAAATGACGCATCAGTTTCAAATTCTTATTGAACAAAGTAAATAGAAAAAAAACTTAAAAAATAATTCCTTAATTGCTTTAATTGGATAATTTAGTTTGTTTTTATTTACAATACATAAAAAACAAATAAAACCATACAGAAGATGTTAAAGAGGGTAGAAAAGTAAAAGGTACAAAAATGATGCAACAATTAAAACATGTTTTGAAAATGTTGAAAAATGACTGATGATGAAAAAAATGTAATGTTTTTCATGGCGTTTATGAGGAAATTGATTTTTTCATTTATCCTGAAAGTACTGAAGGTCTTCAATGGCAGTCTGCATGTGCATTTGATTACAAAGAGTTGAATTGTTGTTCAAAATAATTGCAATAATGTGTCAAACAACAAAAATTCGAGAACGTATTATTTACTTATTTAAAGAAGGAAAAAGTTAAAGAGAAATTAGAAGAATAATGAATAGAAGTGCTTCAACCGTCCGATAGATCATCAATCTTTTTAAGAAGATATATATATATATATATATATATATATATATATATATATATATATAATATAACATGGAACATTTTTATATAAAAATAATTTTAATAAACAAACACATTCAAAAGAAGTAATTGTCAGAATTCTATAAATAGCTTAAATAATTCGAAAGAAATATAATTAATTTTTCAATCATAAATGTATTTTAGGTGTTTATATATTTATTTTTCTTATTTATACTTTTACGTATGCTTTTTCTTTTACAGTATCACACACATACATTTTTAATTAAAACTTGAATGAAAAACATTCAATAGACCAACATTCTTCATACTGTTTTATTATAAATTAAACTATGTATAGAGAACAGTGACAATTTTTATATAAATCATTTCTCTCCAGAATATATTCATTTTTTTTTCTCTTAAAAAATATACATAAACACACATAAACTCGAAATATTTTCAAATATGTAAAAATATTCAGAATAAAATACATACGGTGCTAATATTGAATAATATTTTTTTAATTATTTAAATACCTAAATACAGATAGTAGTTACAGAACTTGTCTTTAAAGAATAATTTAATTATTTCATTTTAAATAATTACACGGTGCTCGAGACCATCTGTTAGATTTATGTTGATATGCTACATTAAAATAATTGCTAATTACACGGATTAAAAAAAAACTGGAGACATATCACTCGAAAAAATCTTAAAATTCGACCGGAAATTTGTTATTAAACATTATATATTCAAATTTTATATATATATATATATATATATATATATATATATATATATATATATATATATATTATAATTTCTTAATAACATGTTTGTGATGAAATTTTAGTAAAAATAATACGGATTTCCGTTCGTTTACTTCTAATGATCATTTATTTAATCGTCGAGAGACTTATTTTACCCTAACTGAGATTAATATCATCTTAAAACCTTTTCTCCCTCATGTTAAACGCTGTTTCGACTAGTGCACACTTTTTGGGGTTGTTTTATGATTTCATATTTAATTTAAATATGTAATTTGTTTCGTGTATGTAATTTTAAATAGAACGAGAATACTGTAATGTGAGAGGAAGTCGTGTGCTTTGAAGATAATTAAAATAACAGTGAGGAAGGTTAAGGTGTATATATATTCTATTAATGTCTGTCAAACTAGATGATTTTTCATAACTGTACTTCGAGTTATTTCGATTTGTTTTTTTTTTTTTTTTTGTATTTTCTTCGATTTCTTTTAGTCTTTTTTGATTCGAGATTATTGATTTCTGATAGTTTATTTAAGAGATATCAAAATATATATATAAAAGAAATTTATGTCACTTGAAGGGCCAGGGTGTGACTTGGAATTTTTTTTAATGCCAACTCGGTTGGATTGAAAAGTTTTAGTGTTCATTTAATATCATGTGGAGTAATAATTAAGAATTCTATTATTAATAATTTATGTACTGAACAATCATTTTTCTATCGTGTCTTCTGAACTTTATATGGTTGTATAATCAGTGCTGATTTTTATAAATAAAATTAAAAGATTTCACATGTATCTAATGATCGAAAAGAAGTAATATTTATTTATTATAATATTTTATTTTTATTTTTACTACTATCTACATTCGTGCATATCCAGAGTTTTGTTTGATTCAGGATGTTTTTTTTTTTTTTTATTAAAGAATCAGTAATTGAAAGATTTGGTAATAAAATGTTGGTACTGTTGAATTTTGCATTTAAAATGTTTCTAATTAAAAATGGTCATAGATTGATAATTTTTGATTGTTACTTATTCGCATTTCGATCACGATGCAATTATTATCAGAGCACTAAAGTACAGAAAATATTAGGTGTAAAATTACTTCTAAGCTTTTGAATTGAATCAATCATAATTCTGTTTTAAATTAAAATATTTTCTCGTCGTTTTACGATTTGAACATGAACCTAATTGAACATTTATGGTCAAAAATCGAGAGGAAGTTCATAAAATTTCAAGTAAAGAAACATTCATAAAATTAGAGAAGTTTGTGAGAATATTGACAGCAATAAAACACAAAAAATAGTCGAGAGTATGAAAAGTCGTTTGAAAGCAGTAATCAAGACTAAGGGCGGACGAACAAAATACTAAATTAATTGAAACAACAGGTCAATCATTGTTAAGTTCAAAATTAAAGTTGTGAATACTTTTGTGGTGTATTATGAATAATTTTGTGAACTAGTCTAGAATATGATTTTTTTGCTGATATACTTGCTATTTATTTCTGTCTAGATTTTCATTATATTATCTGTCAGTGCACAATTTATTAATAAAATCAAATGAAAAAGTATAATTTTTTAACTTTTCTTAAATTTTTAATCAAAAAGTGTATTTGTGATTAGGGTATGAGCACTTATGAGTCACTGTAATTAATCATTGTTCTATAATTTTATACAGCTGTTAAAGTTTCTGCAGTTTTTTTAAAACAACGAATAGACTGTTCGAATAATAAGTCAGAATAACATTTAGGTTCACAGAAGTACAATTTGATACAGAAAAATTCTACTATATCTACTTGGAATTCTGGCTCATTTGCATAAACAATTCTTTAAAAAATCTCTCTCTCTCTCTCTCTATATATATATATATATAATTATTTAATGTTATTGTATTCACTCGAAAGTAATGCGGTTAATGTAGTTAGTAAACTTTTCGTCACAACAATGATTTTTATTACAGCCGAATGATAACGAAATGTTATTGCATTAAATATTATTCAAGTGCGTTATAGAGTCATAAACAAAGAAAGTTTATTAAACTAGTGTACATATTTTACAGATTAATCATCCGTAACTCAGATCTGTGTTATACTCGGTTAATGTGGCTGTTGTACGAAGGTCATCCATTTATTTGCTTCACAGTAGGACCGTATTTAATTGACTAGTTGTCGGATTTTCAATATTCTTTGTTTTTCAGTACATAATTTTTTCGGGCATGCCGAGAAAATATATTTATATATATTTCACATCATTCTAATGTTTTTAATAATATTCGAAATTTTAATCTTAATTCATAAGAGGATTATTTAAAACTATTAAAAGTATTTTGAAAAAGTCTAATATATTTGTCTCTCAAGTCAGGTACAATCAATTTCTCTCAAAAAAATATGAATCGGGGCTCTTGAATAAACTCTTGAGTGGTTTGTGGATATTTTTTGTAGAATATAAACATATTTAAACATGTATTTGAGACACAATATTAGATAAAAGTATCCATGTTGTAGTAAAAGAAGTTATAAGTGAAATATATGATAACAGGTTTTACAAGATTGAATTTAAAATTGATTTTTTTACAGACGGTAATTTTGGATAAATCTATTAATATTATTGCTTATTATGACAGAATATTCAAATATTAAAATTTTTGATTTCAAAATGATTTTATTTAGTGATAAAATCTAATAAGTGATGTTTCAAAATTGATAAAAACAAAAATATGTATTATATTTATGAAAAACTTCAAACAATGTTTAATCTTATTAATTGTGATCCTCAACATTTTTAAAAATGATAATTGGATAGTAATATACCGTCATGTTTTTACACATTGTAGGAAAAATGAGTTAGAAGATAGTATTAATAAAAAGTAAAAGAGAGAAAGAACGAGATATATTTCTCATTTTCATGTATAATATTTTTGTCTAAAAAAATCTATAATTTTGCTATCAGATATTTTGAATGTTATCATATTTTGACTCTAGTGAGCTAATTCAGATTTCAGAGAACTAGAATTAATTTATTTAAAACGAGAGAGATAGTTTCAATCGAAAATTCAGACAAACATTGGCGTTTATTCACAAATTACACATTCTACAAATATGAATTGATTCCTAGTATTTTCACAATTGGATTCCTTTTTCGTCCCACAGATCATAAAAAATATTTTTGATTCTTGCTCATTCGTATTTCGATTACAGTGTCATCATTTCTCGAGTTCCAAGTACAGAAAACTTTCATGTGGATTGTGGAACGAAAAAAGAATTCATTTGTGAAAGTCAAGTTAGCCACAGTGTCACAACTGTATTGTGAATTCTTAATTATTTTTTTGACATTATATTAGGAAATTTGTATTTTCTCATCGAGCACATGGAAAAATATTAAAATTTCAAATACACTTCCTGTTAAATGGCACAGAGAACCGATTCGAAATGTACATAGGGTTTTATAATGAAAAAAGATGATTTTATAAAAATTAATCAGTTGTCTAGTATTTTGTAACTATCTCGTACATCTTTAATCGATTAATATGAATATAATTTAGATTGAAATTAGGTCAAAAAATACTAAGAATCGGATCAAAAAAGGTATTTAATCTATTCATATTTTTAATTATTAATTTGTTTAAAAATATATCTTTAAAGATAAGTTGAAAAAATCATTTTACTGAAAGCTAACGTTTCAAATTCAGATTTTAACCAAATATAAATAATACCAGAAATTCTCACACGAAACTGGTGAGGTAAGGCAGTAGCACTTCTTTTGATTTGAGTTTATAGAAATACGGGCTAATTAAACATATTTACTTGAAACATATTTCTCTCTCTCTCTCTCTCTCTCTCTCTATATATATATATATATATATATATATATATATATATATATATATATATATATATAGTGTGTGTGTGTTTTATTTTAATAGAAATGTTGGTTACAGATGTAAAAATTATAAGAAAAGTTATTAAAGTTACAAGAAAAAATATTTTTCAGGTTTAGAAAAAAATAATTTAATGCAAATGACAGATTTTATTTTACTATTATTTCAGTAAGGCAGTAACTTATTTTTATATATACTGTTTTAAAAATATATATCTCTTATTAAATTTTATTGTAAATATTATTTAACTGTATTTTTGTTTTCAATGTACTCCTGTGCATTTTTAACAAGGCTAATAATAAAAATAATTCATTAAATTCAATCATTTATGAGTTCTAAAAACATTTTTCATTATCATTTTTTATTATCATTTTCAAAACTACAAATATTTCTTGAAAAATTCACGTGAAACATTTTAATGTCGATAGGGAGGTCAATTCAGTCCCTCTAGCCACTAGGCCTAATAAGAAATATTTTTTTGCAAGAGATCAGTGTATGAAAAAGGATGGGAACAGTTTGTTTATATGATTTGCAGAATTCAAAAATGACCGATATTCAATGTATATTTTTTTCTTGTAGAATCAATTGTTAATTTTTTTAATTGAAATCTTTGACAAATTGTTGTCTCACTCTTCAAACTACAAATATTTTTTCTAGTCAAAATGTTCAATGATAGACAGTATAATAATAAAACATGTTTGATTGTTGATTATGTGCAATTCAATGACATGTCACATCATCCTCAGAGCGTTAAATTGATATCTTTTTTCGAAAAGAAAATCTTTATTAGTTGTTTTTATCGTTATTCTCTGTGAGATACAATTATTACACATCTTAGTTCCATGAAAAAAAATTTTCTTACTTTACAAATCATATGAAAACGGTCTGATCAAAAATGATCAATAAATGACTATCATTTTAGATTATTATTTATGAACAATCATCCTCAAAGCATTAGTTATTAAAAAATAATACATCTAGTCAGATACTAAAATCAAAGTTTTCACATACACATTTTTTATAATGAATAATAGAACGGAATTAGATTTTCAAGATTAACGATTTCTTTTGAGATTAAAAAAAAGAGATCGGTCTTTTTTTTAAAAAAAAGAGAGATCTGAAAGAAGAGGTACCGAATTCGAGAAATATTCAAAGAATGACATTTATCAGCCAAAGAAAAGAATGATTGCATTTATGAGCTTGCCATGTAACCCACACACACACACATATCTAGAAAAACACATGTGCTGCTGGTCACAATGCTTACGGTACTGTTGGACAACGCGAGGTGCGCGGACCGAGGAGTGACGCAAGGAATTCTAGTTCGATCCCGGTATGTGTGTTTGGCTTTGTTATGACTTCACCGTTATCGGTTTGCCGGCGCTGTCGACATAACGCGTTTTTACTGTCACACACACGACGACAATTTATGACAACGAATGATTTTTGTTATGCTTGTTGTGCATGTATGTATGTTTCTTTTCACATACAAATATATGATTAATTATTGAAAATGATTTCAGGATGGACGATACGATTGTAATCTTTTATGAAGTATCTCTAGATTTTTTAAAAGTTATACCAAAATAATTTAACTTATTTCATTACTGACCATTAAGACACGAATTAAAACAAATACCACACATGTCAATACTATAAACCCTCAATAATTATCATATGAATTAAATGCGATACAATCAATACTATCTTGGCCCGAGTTCGAGTCTGTATAAAATCTGCAACTTTATCTCTTATCAATCGGTTTGTTTTTACAGAAAATTTCTGCTAGGTCTGAGTTTATTTTTCAACATTTGTTACTATTATTATAAATTTCAATAAAAAAAAACAACTCTTTTTTACATATATACTTGTTTATTGGGAATTTGTAGAATTTTAGGAATAAAATTTAAGAGTCAGTTGTGAAGAAGTTCAGTGTACAGACCTAATATGTACGCATGTAAAATATGCATCAATTTGTTTATCGACCCGCTGTCAACATTCGTCGATCCCTAAGCGGTCTATACCGATCCTGTTGTGAACCTCCGACATAAACAGTACATTTAAAAATCGTTTATTTTCTTACATAGTTCTGTATATTTTTTTTAAAAAAAAAAAAAAATGTAGAGTTGTCACTCGTTAATGATAAAGGAACAATGTTTCCCTTTCATTAATAAAAATACCATGCGGCTAGTTAGTTTAGCACTTACTTCATTCACTTGCATACATTCTTATCTTGTTTTTATGCAGAGTATCCTATGTTTCAGCCACACACATGATATATTTGTGCAAACTTGCGAAGATTAACAGTTCAATGTATTTTAATACAGATTTATATATATATATATATATATATATATATATATATATATATATATATATATATATATGTGTGTGTGTGTTGCGTTATAACTCCTCAGGGCCAAAGCGAATTTGATTTAGTGGCTCCATGTACAGTGTTGAATTCAGACATTTTTATTTGGGGGAATTTTTGAAGCGGAACCCTCGGTATAATATTGGGTTAAACACTGGCCATGTAAAAAAAACCTAAAGAACACTTAGATAAAATTTCATTAAAAAGTAAGCAAATTTAGAAACATATATATATATATATATATATATATATATATATATATAATATACATATATACATATATAAACAGATAGATATTATATTGTCAATGTCATATTTTAGTAAATATGACATTGACATATAAAAATTTAATTAACTGTTAAAAGTTCTGCGCTGCGCCAGTGCGGCCGTGCCACACCAGCAATCTAGGATTCTCAGATATGGCGCTAAATTTAAATTCAATATTCTTAGTACAGAAATGAGTTTATAAAAGATTGGTTTACGGTCCCCATGTTGATAGTCCCTCCCAGGCAATTGCCATTGTTGTCTATAGGATAACGCACCACTGATATATATATATATATATATATATATATATATATGGTCCAGAATTGCATACTAATTAACCTGATCAAAAAATTTCGGGAAGTTTTATTTTAAATGATCCCACGTTCATGAAACGCACCATAACTGGATACGAGACTTGGATGTACGGATATGACGTCGATACAAGGCAGCAATCGTCCGAATGACTTGATAAATTTAAACATAGTAAAATTCACCGAACACACTAAACACACTACTCTAAAAAACATCAGCTGGTTTGAGAGATAGCAATAATATATTTTGGTACAGATTACAGTGGAAGATTTACCAAAATTATCATTTATATAATTTATACTTTGGGTTTCCGCGGTTCTTCTAGTATAGAAATTCCCGGAATGTTTTAATTATGGTAGTGTGTATATATATATATATATATATATATATATATATATATATATGTGTGTGTGAGTGTGTGTGTGTATTAATTTTAATAATATACGAATCCTTTCCTGAAAATATAATCATTTTTTGTATTTGTTTCTAGTGGTCGTATGGAATTAAATCTACTGCTGTTCATCATGGATTGAGTTTAAATATCTACACAACAGGTAAAGTGGACCAGTTTATTTGTAAATATGGGGTGATACAATTTAGGCTTACGTATGGAAATATTAAAAAAAATGTTATATTTTAATTTTTACAATTTTTTTTCATACATTTATGTGGAAGCCTAAACTTAATCCCTATATATGCTGTAACAGACCATCAATAAAAAACAACACAGTTTAAATACTAAACTTTTTTTTTACTTAACGTTTGTAAGATCTAATCAATAATCAGTTTGTAGTCAAGCTTAATTTCAAGATTAAAAAAGGGAAGAAATATTGAACAGTGATGTGATAATAAAAAAAATGATTTAAAGTATGTATCTCATGTGTAAGAGTTAAAGAAATTGAAAATCGGTTCTTTGATATTTTTTTGAGTTAGAGAATTATTAGTTAAGGCCTATTGATGAATTAGTTAAAACTTTGTAGTTGAAAATTAAACGTGAGATTTAAGTCTGTGTAGTTAAGAAAGTAAAAAAAATGTTTGTAGTTAAAAAATAATAAACATATTTGAAATCTCTTCATAGATAAACAAGTTCAAAATTGAAGTAAATCACTCACCATAGAAGTATAAATAAATATACAGCATGATTGAAATAGAAGCGACTTACCTGAAAAGGAAAGAAAATTATTAATATATATATATATATATATATATATATATATATATATATATATATATATATATATATATATATATAAAGGATATATAGACAGTGATTCAATTTAGGCTTTCACATGACAGTATTAAAGTCACAAAATTAAAAAAAAATCATGTTATTTTTTTGATTTTTTTTAATACTTTCATGTGAAATCCTAAATTAAATCACTTTATATAAATTGTGTATGTATAGTATTTTTTTTTTTAAAAATATGAATTTTTATTCACAGAATGATTAATCGCATGATTATTATGTGAAATATCGAGTATTTATTGCCTTTTTTGATGCACAAATGTGAATTTCAGTGAAATTTCAACAGGGTTTAAATATTTTGTTGTTTATTAGTATTGTGACAGTAGGATTAATCTATTAATTCTATTGTTATTGTCCTAGTTTTAAGTGAAAGAGGTATCAACAACTACCCAGTTTTACTGAAATGATTCAGTAATTGTTATAGATTTAGATCTGTGCCTGATTCATATTTATGAATCTCAAATGTGTGTCGAAATTTTCTCAATTTTCTCATCTTATAAATCAGAAAAGAAATTATGATTAAAAATGATTAATAAACAGTCATAGAAACTTTTAATAGTTTGTGAGGTTCTACCCAATTTATGAAAATGTGTTAAATTCATTTACACATCGTTTTATGATCAAAAATGATCAATAATCATTGATTGAACATTTTTCATCAGCTTTTTTGTAGTGTGTGCGATGAGAAGATTGATGAAAGTAAATAATTAGTATTTATTTAAATTCTCAACTTGTTTAATTAGTCATAATTTATTACCTTATTATTCAACAAAAAGAACAAAAACTTCAGACCAATTTACCTGTTTCGTATACAAATTTGTACAGAATATGTAAATAAATTCGTATCTCAATAATAACATGTCAATGGCTGTGAAGTTTTGGAAACCACGAACAGAAGTTTAGCCAGTTACATGTACAATACACAACATAGTTAGTGTGTATAAATGGACCTGCAGCAAGAATTAAACTCTCGATTTTACCGTTGTTCTGGTGATATGGTAACGGTCTGTTATATTGATTATTGGTAATAGACTATCCAAACCAGTGTTGAACAAACTTGTTTGTAATGCTGCCCGTTGCTCTCGGATGTCTTGTCGATTGCTTATATAACATTTACATTGATCGTAACTGGTTCATTTTTTTATACACTCCACATTATATATATATATATATATATATATATATATATATATATATATACACAAATGGCGCAAAAAAGAATGAAGGAATTTAAAACATTAATGTTTTTTTTTAAAAAAAAAAAATGACACAAATTGTATTCTAATTATTTTGCAGAGACAGTAAGGGCAGAAGATTGCTCAATCGGTGACTTTATATAGCTCATAATAATCTTATATAGCTGATAATAATCTATGAATAAATTGTGCTATGTGTTATTAAATATATGTTTGAAAAAACCTGGAATTTATATTGTCAATATTGATGAAAAGAATTTGTATATTTGTAATATAATAATTTTAAATTGTTGTATACAAAATTAATGACTGAAAGGAACCATTTTTAAATCAACGCAATATTGTAATTATTTAAAAATATTCTAGTTATTTTGTAAAGACAGAATAAAGACGTCGTCCTGTCTTCATTCTGTCTTTGTAAGTGAACAAATGAATATGAGTAATTCTTTCTGTCTTTGAGTAAGTGAACATATGAATATGTCCTATATTCATTTGTTCACTTACTCTGTCTTAAATGTACAGCTTGTGTAACATGAATCTAACAGAACTTACATTTTAGAACAATTTACTCTTTTCACTTCGAAATTTACACAAATAAGTTCTTTTTTCTGATCAAAAGTATTCAATTATTAATAATTTTTGATTGTTTTTATGGGCGTTTCGATTTTAACACCATTGTTCTTAGAATGATAACGTATAAAAGAATCTAACTTTTCAAAATATAAATGAAAATTACAATTAAACTAATAAAAAATATTCTAGTTAATATACCTTCTAATGTTTATTAACGAATCTCGAGATGGAACATTTCGAGAGTGTAATTTAACCTTTTTTTAACAAATTTTGAGATTGTAAGTACAGCGTGGCGCAAAAAGAACGAAAAGGTTTTAAACAATATTTGTTTTTCTTTTCTAATATTTTCATTTTTTTTATTTCCCAAAATATGGTATAAGGATGGCGAATTTTTCCTGACTACACATGAAAAATGATGTCACGTTAATGATGCCTATTCTCGGCTTCTCTTTCTAAGGAATTTTCCATCACTTATTTCAAGATTTCTGGATATAACGCTCAAATGTCTTCTCGTATGTTGTTGTTTAGCTGCAGGATGGTTTTTGGCTTATTGACATATAAATGACCTCAAAGAAAAACATCGAGAGGGCTCAAATCAGGTGAAAGCGCAGGTTAATCAACATTTTCTTGAAATTATGCATTCCTTCAACATGTCTTGTAAAAGTTCCATAACGGGTCTTGGTGTGTGCGCTGTGGCTCTATCTTGTTAGAAACACATCTGTGGACGATTATCAGTAGCTGATCTCAAAAAAATTTTCTATCATCGTTCAGTATTGAGCACCATTTATGGTTACAATAGTACCGTCTTCATTTTCGAAGAAGTAAGGGTCTATGATCCTTTCGAACGTTACTCCGCACCAAACAGTACACTGAAGTGGGTGTAATTGTTGCTGTTGAAGTACTCTTAGATTCTCTGTAGCCCATATTCTATACTTTTGTTTGTTTACGAACCTATTCAGATGGAAATGGGGTTCATCACTCGTAATCAAATTGTGAATAAATTCATTATTTTCTTTTGCTTCTTGGCGAAAAAGAATTGCATAATCAAGGCGATGCTGGTAACCTGTTAGCTTTAGTTCTTGTACAAGCTGCACTTTGTATGTGAACATTTTTAATATGGCCGAAATCCTTTACAGTGACCTCCCGAGATATTCGAAGTTGGTTTGAACGTCTTCAGGACTTTAATCAATACTCTCCTGTACACTTTGAATATTTTCTTCAGTTAGAGCCAAACGATGTCTTCCAGATCCTCGACGGTTACTAACTACATCTTGTTGTCGAAAACGTGCAACCAAACGATTAATCATCGACTCCGATGGCTCTGTTCGAACATGAAAATAAAACGGTGATGTGCTCACCGTGTCAAAATAATTGAACGCCGATTTTCAAAATAAAATTCAATTATTTTGGTACGTTGTTCTGTTATATACCTTTCCATAATAAATTCCCTAAGTTTTATTAATACAATTCTAAAGAGAAAAAACATTTTAACAAAAAATTGTTAACTATTTAAACCTATTCGTTCTTTTGGTGCCACTCTGTACATTATATATATATATATATATATATATATATATATATACATATATATACATATATATATATATATATATATATATACATATACATATACACACACACACACACACACAATGATAAATCCTACGCATGAACAAGCATAGTGGTTTAACAATAATAACACCATGAATACTAATTGTTTTATACTTTCTTTATTGAGAAACTATTCTTTATAATAATTTCTCAATATAATTTAAAAAAATGGATAGAATGTAAATGAACAAATAATAATTGTAATACAGAGCCTTCGATTATCGAAAAATGCTCGAGCTGAGTTCTTAATTATTGAATTTTAATTGTTTTTGATTTTTATTGACACCTTAAATTTTTTTTATTATTGAATTGAGCCATGTAATCAAAATGTTTCACATAAAAAATTGTTTTAATAATTTTTAAAGACCTTAATTATAAATGTATGTTTCTGTAGCTATGTGATCCCATCGATGAGTTATCCTGATGGTCTTCATCCATTTGGATTGATAATTTGGGTGTCTGTTCCACCACTACTAGTTTCTGTAAGTGTTACATCTTCATGTGGATTATCAGATGTTCTAATATGTACCTGAAGATGGTATAGTACTGGAACTAGCAGTGGGAAACAGGTTATACAAAAGAATGAAGACAACTTTGACAAAGTGTGCTAGTAGATTGTTTAGAATTAATAAACACTTGAATTGATATTAAACAATTGAAATTTCAATATCGAACAATTGATATTGAAATGTGTACATTAAATTAAAAATAGGTTAGGGTAGAAACAGTCGAAACAGTAAAATTGAAAAAGTGACCTTAAAAATGTGGCAAATTAGGTCGTGATTAGTGCATATTTGTTGTTTTGATATACAAATTGCACAAGTCCCGGCCTGCCTTGCTTGCATTCCATTCGGCACGTTACTTAACTAATTCAATTTTATGTCGTTTTTTTTTTCATAAATTAAGTGAATCGATGTTGCGAGAATCTTGATTTGTACAGAAAACTCGTACTGTCAGTGTATCATGCGTTTATCCCAATCAGTAAAATTACTTTTCATACTCGACAATTGTACATTTTTAAATTATTACAAAGAATTAATATACATGCTGATTGATATGTCACAATTTTTAATACAATAATCTTAAATTTATTGTTAAAAAGAAATAAACTTATCGCATACAAGTATAAGATTATACTCTTGTCTCATTTTCATTACAAACATCTATTGTGTAGTTTCATAAATGATTCAGCAGTAGTGTTGTTAAAACCACCATTTTTATATTAGCTGATTTAATAATTAATAACAATCGTCTTAATGTATTACCAGTGGCGCACGCTTACTAAAATCATTTGTGGAGAATTTAACATAAGAGAAATTACAGGACATTTTTTAGAATTCCTGCAGACATACAAGTGTGAAAATATCAATGGCTAATGAGTGATAAGGGTTGAAAATTGGACATCAAATAGATTTTTTTAGAAAAATGAAAGAATTATGTGATTCTAGATGAAATGTAAAGCTCAACTGATTTATTTTTTTTGTATGAGAAGTGGATTGAATTCAGATAAGAAAACTGTGTCTGTTAGAAAATTAAGATAAGTCTTGTCCGTGTACAAAACTCATTTAATTGTTTAAATGAGGAGATAATAACCTCAGTGATATAAAATATAAATGCAGTATATAAAGAGGTTGTTGATTCTAACACAAGAGATTATTGTGTTAAAAATTGCGTTTCTTTGAATCAAATTAATTTTCTCACTTATCTTAGTCGAATAGAATCGAAGGTTGAAATAAATAACACAACCAAAAGAAGTCTGGTTGGATTATATTTGAAAGTAATTTTCATTGAAAAAAATGTTTTTCTTTTTTAAAGTTCGTTGGTTATTGGGATTCTTGGGCGTTCCGACATCTAAGGTAATTAGCGCCCGACTTTTCTTTTTTTAAAATCTTTGTACAAAAAAATTCTTGACAAAAAATGTCCTAGAGTCATTCTAAATATGTTTCAAACATGCCGTGTTAAATATGCTCACTAGAAAACCCGTACATTTTACGTAAACACTTAATCAAAATGCACGTTGACATTCTATTCATTTATTAGTTTTTTAACTGGTCCGTTCAAACCTCAAAAGCTTCCCGCGGTCTCCTTGTGGTTTTACAGAACCGCAAACAGAATATCGTTAGTGTCAAAGAATAAAATAACCGTACAGAGTCTGTACTGTTCTTGGAAACTCGGCAGTAATAATAATAATTTATTCTGTACATTTTATTGCAGTGTTTTAACAATATTTCAGTTATGTAATAAACGTCAAACGATGCCTTTTTTATTGATAATTTGATATTATTAAAGAATGAAACGATTCGAAAAAAGAACGGTTATGGTACAGGTTTAGAGTCTGAGGTTATGGAGAATATGAAGATTTATTTTGCAAGAAATGACTTGTTTAGTGAAATGGCAGCTATTTATTTTGTAGCATTAGTTTGTGTTCCCAAAAAAATTCGGATAAATAATGATTTAAAGACATCAGAGTGATGATAAGCAGTTGGTTAGTAAAATGTGAATAAAATCTTGAAAATTTCTAATGAAATTCAGCCGTGAGATTTAATTAATTTTATTCTGGTTGAAAAACAGTCAATATTTTTTAAATGCTTTTAGATAAAAAAATATAATTTCTATAAAGTTGAAATTTGTCTGCTGCACACAACTTGACTTCCTAAATTGTTTTTCTCTCTGTATATCAATGGAATAACTTTGAGTATAAGAATTATATATTATCAATATATTTCAGTATAAATATAAAATATGTTGTTGCAAAGATTTACACAGATTTATCTGTACTTTGGTGCTCTGAAGATGATACCATAGACAACGAAATGCGTGGAAGCAACAATCAAAAATGATCTATTATATATTTTTGACTAGAAACTTTTATTTTTATTTTTAGGGATAAAAGAGTTCATATTTGAATACGTTTATTTATTTTTTTTTAAAAAAATTCTTGTGAATGTTTTCATTTATTAAAATGGATTATTATATTAATATTGTACGAAATAAAAAGTTGAAAGAGAAATGATGCTAATTAAACACTGACTGTGTGGTTTGTGGCATGAAAAAATCATTTCAGAAAATAGAAATGTAGTTCGATATTGAAAAAATTACAAAACATATAATAAAATCAGTGATTACAAACTTAATAAGAAGATTTAACTTTATTTGGAAACTTTTTATAAAAAAATACTTTTTAATATTTCAAAAATTAATTCTTTTTCACCCCACAAACCCACAACCATACTTTCTTTTATCAAAAGTGTTCACTATTGAATTTTTTTTTGTTCAGAGTGTCAAGGTACAGAAAAATTTGACAGAAATTGTTTATTATTTCGAATGTCGACTCTGAAGATGATGACATTGACATCGAAATGCGTATAAGCAATGATCAAAAATGATTATGACTGATTTAATGAAGATTTTTGACAAGAAAACTTTTACTGGTCTATGGAATTAAAAAAAAGGAATTTCTATGTGAAAGTGAATTTAATTAGAACTGTTAATAAATCATTGACTATTTTAGTAGACTGTTTTAATATTGAATTCTCTAGTTGAAAACGAAATACCGAACGTATGTCGATCTATTAATATTTTAAGGCAATTTACTTGAAAATTAATAGTTTGAGTAGACATACAAGAAGTTTAATATACAATTAATATTAAAAAAAATTGCTACTTTTAATTAATTTCATATGTTCAGACCTCTTCTCGAATTCAATTTGAAAACTGCTCGCGATCTGTGTACACTGCTTCACCTGAAAAAATACACGGACAGCATATGCTTACAATTCAATTTCAAACACAATATTTCAATTCGTTTATGTCAACTATTCAGTGATAATAATCGTTTTTTCTCGCTTAATTGAAATACCAGAAAAAGAAGAAAAGATTTCCATTACGCCGGACGGCTGCGTACTCACTACGAACAGAGAAATTTCGCGAGACCATAATCGAACTACATATGTTTTTTGGCACGTTTCAGGTAAACGCAGAATGTTGTTTAACAGTAATGCGCCGAGTCGGACGACTCCTCTGAAGTATCCGTCAATTAGCGAATGCGCGGATGAAAAAAAAGAGACTCGTGTTTTTTAAATGTACATTTTTGTTTAACCGGATCATCAAAAAAAATATCTTAAGTATTCATCAATTAACAAATCAGCCAAGAAATAAAATCACTTAACGGGTCGGATGCGGCATAGGTTGTTGAACTTTTATGTAGATCGTCATTACGTGTTGAATTAAAATGTGTATATAGATTGTATGCGATGCGGATTTATGTTGATATGTGTGTAGGATAGATGTAAGGGACATTAAATATACATACATCCATATATATATATATATATATATATATATATATATATATATATATATATATATATATATATATATATATATAGGTATGTATTGGATTGGTCAAAAAGTAATTGCGTTTTTTTCTAATAGTTAGACATACATGTCTAACTATTAGACTAACTTCATTCTTCAATGATTGAAAAAGAGAAGGAAGCTCTTGGAAATAGAAAAAGAACCATATAATAGTTTTGATGTAGAAAACATTGAAAAAATAAAAATATTAGCAATATTCATCAAGGTAATAGTAAAAAAGTGGAAAATATGAGAAATAACAGAAACTATTTTCAGATTAGATCATAGAGTTCATCGTTAATTGTAATCGCTAATGTAAAAAAATGTAAAATGTGAAATTATACTACTATTGGGTTGGCCAAAAAGTAATTGCTTTTTTCTAAAGATAGACATACATGTCTTGAAATGTGACTAACTTCATTCTAAACCTCAAATTCATTATGTAACTTGACAGCTGAGAGTTCAAGCTTGTTTTAAAAAAAGAAAGTGGACGATTTCGATAAAAATTGTTCGTTTCCCATCGATTTCAAATTGGAAAATCAAAAGGAACATTTTCATCATATTTTTCTATATTATTTTCGATGAGGAAAAAAACTTTGTGCGAGGCCATAAAAACTTATGTTGTATGTATGGTAAATATGCCTTAAAACTACGGCAGTGTCAGAATTAGTTTTCTAAATTTAGGTCTGGAGATTTTGATTTTCAAGATGCACCGCGTTTTCAGGAAGACCAATCGATGATGATGATGACAAAATAAAGACATTGATCGAATCCAGTCAGCGTTTAAAGACACGAGCGATTGCTGAGATTCTTAACATATCGAAATCGAGCGTTGAAACCCATTGAAAACAACTTGGGTATGTTAGTAAGGTCGATATTTGGGTAGCACACGAGCTCAAAGAAATTCATCTCACTAAGCGCATTAGCATCTGCGATTCTCTCTTGAAATGCATTGACGACTTCATCGACTCAAAGCGACCATTTTTTTTTCGAGAACGGATTTGTCAGTCACCGACAGATAGAGCAAAATTATACAAAGTATTGAGAGATATTTTGAGATATTCTACAAACTGTTCCGTTTTTAGGTAGATCTTAAATATTTCATAAATAATTCAAGATAACAAAAATCGAAACCAATCATAGAAGAAACAAACTTACAAATGACTTACAGAATTCGTATAGAACAATTATTTATATTGCTAAAGACAAATTTATAACAATTAATTCATTTGTGAAATTAAATTTAGCAACCGTTTTATTCTATATTTATGATACCCCTCTTATACTAAATATGAACTAATTTTTTTTAAAAAAATATTAATATTCTTCTATCATTTTTATGTTTAAGAAATGATAAAGTAAATATTTAAAAGAGGTCGCACAAAAAAAACTTTTGTGAATGTGTGCGATGACTAACGACTGATTGTAAACTCTAACATTTATCTGTACATATATATAAAGCGTCGTGTCTGTAGTATGGAAATGTCAATCAAACAGGACCATTGTCATTAACAAATATATATTTATATTATAAAAAAATTGGCGCACGACAAAAAGTAAATAAATTATTTTTAGAACTTTTTATGTATGCAGCTGTCGCGTTCTTTAATGAAATATTTTTATATCAAACAGATAATTTCTTTGTTGAACGAATCCAAATATAGACATATATATATATATATATATATATATATATATATATATATATATATATATGCGAATTTAACATCGCTGTTAAATTTGCAAATCTAAAGCTTTTTCAAACCTTTCGAACACAAATAAATAAAAAAAGTAATACAATCACTAGAATAATGTGAAGAATTGAAATTTCTTGAAGTATTCGACTCTTCATAAAGAATATCTAGAATTTTAATACTAGAGAGAGAGAGAGAGAATCGAAACAATTGGGCAAATTTAAGATGCTATGTAATGATCAGTCTGGATGAGTGGTATGAATTCAAATGTGTGAAAAAAAATTGTAGAAGGGGTGAGAAATGAGTCCGTAGGTGTTACATGGGAAGATGCAATTGCGCAAACGGAGTGTGTTTTTTAATTATAATTTGTGTTCGGGCGCTAATGACCTCAGTTGTTGATGCGTTCTAGAACCTCAATAAGCAACCAACCTAAACAAAACCCTCACTGATTTTTTTTTTTACTATCATTAAAAGAAGAAGGGCGGCCCTACATACACAAATCAAAAAGGTCAGAAAGAAGATTAATTGCAAAATTTTGGTTGGATAGATGGAGGTGGAGTTTTGAAAGAGATAAGTGTGGAAACAAAGTATGCAACTTTTGTTATGGGCACATAAACAATATTCATATACTAAAAGATTATAAAGAAAAAATTTAAAATTGTAAATTAAGATTGTAAAGGGCTGGAACTATTAGGAGAAAACTTATTTCCCAATATCAATTAAATTAGCATCAGTGTATTTATCGAATTAGTGCCTATCAGTGGTCAATTTAGTAATATTTTTAAAGCATTGCTTTAAAAGGCCGGAAATTAAAATATAGTTTTAGTATAGAATATAAGAAATAAATAAATATACAGATATAGTGGAGTATAATAAGTAAATTATAATTAAAATGTAGTACGAATGGTTAAGTTTTGTATCTATTTCACGTTTAAATTTTGTTACTAACCTGTAAAAGTAGTATAAAATGTCTCATGTATACGAGATAAATAAAGTAAGTATATCTCAATAAAGAATATAATAATTTTAATAAAACGTTAATTATGAATAGTTTAATTTAAAACATCGTACCGTTTAAAATGTTCATTTATTTATATGAAATGAATTGGCCGGGTATCTATTTTCATCTCATGTTTGAATTCCAGAAATCATAAAAAAATATCAAGTGATTTTAAAAATTTATATTTACACGCTTGTATGAAACCAAACACTATTTAATAAATCATTTAATATCGAGCAACGAGTACTTTTCATTCTAATGACGATTGCATGTCATGAGATTTGATTGAATTGCTCTATTATTTCATTATTAGATTCGTGAAAAGAAAAGAAGAAAAACAAACTGTTGTTTTTTCTCGATCGGACGACAAATGTTTTTATTACATCTAATACACGGATCTGTACTCGTGTTCCGATAAAAACGGATCGGTACATCCCGTCGACGAATAATCAATTAGTCGTACGTGAACTGAGTATATTAAAACAAGATAAAATTAACGAAGAAATTGTGAAGAACTGTAAGACGAATACTACACGAGTTTGGTACGCTCGCAGCAGCTGATCTGGTGGTGTGTGTGTAGCCTTCGTAAGAGAAGTCCCGCTGCAGCACCGGCGGCAGCAGGTGTCGATGAACTCATCTCTTCATCTTAACATGTGTTGGCGCTGAACTCATCGTCTTCCCCACCATCTCATGTCAAGATACCAACAGTTTTGGACCGTCGGACTTATACATTTTACTCACTCACATATGTGTATCGTGTCGCACGTAACACACACACACATACACACACACTGTGGTCATAAGGTCATAACCAAATCTGACATCCATCAATTCAACAGAAATAACTCGCACATAACTGTTCTAAATCGAATTACAATCGGTCCCATTAACCTTAAAAAATATCACGGACCGTCCATTCTGTATGATTATTGTGAACAGTAATTTGTACGACGAGCAAATGAGAAAGAAACGCTGACAAATGATTGATTTCCTATTATGGTCGATCCTCTTTATCTGTTACAGGAGCGATGCGAGATGTATATTCGAAATTTAAATTATAAATGAGAATTCGTTCACGCCTGTTAGTATCTCTCCGGTATTAAATGATCTTATACAATTTTCATCGATGAACATACAGCGGAATCCGCTTATTATGATCACTTTTTGGGACTTGTAATTTTTGATAACATTAATCGTCTGATGATATTAAACAGAGGACTGAAAAAACGGGTGTGTGTGGGCTCGTGTACACACGACAGAAGTGAAACTTCAGTATTTTTATGTAGATGCAGGGAAAGGAGGACTGCTGTAAATTATAGGTTCAATAAATAAATAAGACATTCTATAATTAAATAGAGAATGACGCATTGCTATGAATTACATGTTTAATAATATAAAGAAGACATGTTGTGGTGAAAAATAAATTTATTCTGACTAAAATATGATATAAAAAGTTTTGATTCGAATTTATCGAGAAATCTCGAGAATACTGATAGTTCTTGATCTCGTTGTTGCTTTATTAGAGTTATTTACAATATTTAAATTCTATTTTGCACGGAGAAATTCAATTAATGGTAGGGAAGCGGCAGAAGAAAAGTTAAAGTTATTCTTAACTCAAAATCATCGGCATTTTGTCACAATTGGCATCGACTAGATCTTCTCCCTAGACGGTATAGATTAATAAAGTGCTGTGTATGAATTTGATAATGTCTTAGATTTTATGATTTGGTGAAATCAGAAAATACACTGACATGGATGGAATTTTCGAATATAAATAAAAGACATTTTTTCGCTCATAAGATCAATATCATTGATGACCAATTGCTTTAAAGGTAATTGCAGGGTCACTAATTTCATCTAGTAAATATAAAAGTTGAAGGGATGGTAAGGCAATAAAAATTAAAGTGATAGCAGGAAGAATTGTTCAAATAATTTCAATAGTTTGTCCTTCTAATAATAATCGATTTGTAAATTTATTAAAAAATAGAGTTATTATCAAATAACGTACTAATATAGTAACTATAATAAGAATTAATAAAGTACGGTCGTGAAAAAAAGTCAATTGTTCTATGAGTGGGGAGGCTCTATCTTGTAAATTTAGATTAGATCATGTTTCCATTATTCTAATAAAAGAAAAATCTTTGTTTATGGAGGTTAAATCCATGGCAGTAATCTGCCATATTAGATACTTAGTTAATATAGGAAGTTCAGAGTAGCTATGTTCCATTGGGAGAAGTTCTTGAATTCATTCAATGGAGGAAGAAGCAAGTGTAAGAAATAATAGTGTTCGGTGTGAAATTATTCTTTCTCAGATAATAAATAAGAAGAAAATTACACCTACTAAAGAAATTGTTGAACCACTAGATGATACAATATTTCAGGAAGTGTAGGTATCTGGGTAATCAGAATAACGTCGAGGTATTCCACTAAGACGTAAGAAATGTTGAGGAAATAAAGTTAGATTTACACCAATAAATGTAATAAAAAATTGAATTTTTAATCAATTAGGATTTATAGATAATCCTGAAAATAAAGGGTATCAATGAAAAAAAACCACCTGTAATTGCAAATACAGCTCCTATTGATAAAACGTAATGAAAATGAGCAACAACGTAGTAAGTATCGTGAAGAATAATATCAATTGAAGAATTAGCTAAAACTACTCCAGTTAATCCTCCTACTGTAAATAGAAAAATTAATCCTAAAGCTCATAGTAAGGCAGGACTATAATTTAGTTGAGAGCCATGAAGTGTAGCTAGTCAACTGAAAATTTTAATTCCTGTGGGAAGAACAGCAATAATTATTGTTGTAGAAGTGAAGTTGGCTCGAGTATCAACATAAATATATGGTGGGTTCATACAATAGATCCAAGAAGACCAATTGCTAATGTTGCACTAAAAAATTATTAAATAAAATTATTGAAAATAAACTAATAAAAATAAATGTTGAACCTGAGTGTCCTGAAGTTCCTAGAAGGGTTTTAAATTCTTTATGAAGAGTGTTTAAAATTGAAAATCATAGAAAGAGAGAATCGTGTTGGTAAAATTCAATAAATCATAGGAATAATTAATAAACCTAAAAGAGTTCTTAATCAATTAAGTGATAAATTGAAGTTTGATGGGGGGTCAAAAACTGAGAACAAGTTTGTTATCATTTTCAGCTTAGAGAATTTAATTTAAGGTTTGTACTAGATTCTTTAGGTAAAGAAGCAGAATAAATAAAATAATTTATAATATTAAATAAAATTATGATAATAGAAAATAAAAAAAATAAAATCAGACAATTAATTGGGGCCATTTGAGGAATCAAAAAATATTAGAATACTAATAATTTTAGTATGACATACTAATGTTATATTTAACTAATTCTTTCATTAGAAGTAATTATTAATTTACTATAAAATGGTTTAAGAGACCAGTACTTACTTTCAGTCATCGAACATATCATTTTTTTGGGAGATTTTTTTTGTCTACGGCCTAAATTTGGTAGCCCATGTTCATATATGAATTTGACACGAATGATGTAAAGCATTGTGAATAAAATTTGTGAATAGATTTAAAAAAAAATCAAATATGTGCTCTCTCATAAGATATTCTCGATCTTTCAAATAGTTAATAATATCCTTGCAGTACTACCCGTTCGTTGAACATTTTCTAACCTATTACAGACCGATGCTAATCGTAACAATCAAATACAGAACCGCCAATTGCTAGGAATAGTTTCAACAGTTGTCTTGGGACTCGGTGATTCAAGCGACACACACACACACACACGCACGGTTCGTGTGGGTCGATACCACAATTCACAAACTTTCATTATGCCAGTATATAACATCTAAACTGCCTTTATCTCGAATGAGGCTGCAAATTTTATTCACACACACTGTAAATAACTGCAAAAGGCTGCGTGGTGTATAATAATGAAATGCTTCAATATATACTAGTTGTAATACGCTGAGACTAAAACGTTCTGACATGAATTTCGTTTCGAACGCGCAGATTTCTCCAGACAGTTCTAACTAAACAGCGACACGAGATATGGTAACGAAATTTCAAGAATTTAAAATGAAGTTTATATGGCACAGAGCTCTTTTTTTTGGAGTCTCATACACGAAGTCGTTTTCGTTCTAAGTCGGTGCTTTAATTAAAAGATATTCGCTACAAAAAAATATACAGATTAATTTTATTCATCCATGACACTAGTTTATATTTTAAGTGATTAAACTTATTTTTAGACTGTCTTCGATTAAAAGAAAAAGAGTAATTTCAGTACACATTTACTTGAAATTAACTGAAATGTATTAAAAAATTTAATAATACTCTTGACATAATACAGTGTGGCAAAATTCACTTTCGCAAATTAATTTTTAATTCATGCCATGAATCGATGAGAATATCTTAATTTCAAAGATTGAGAATATTTTACAAGAAATAAACATCTGTTTTTTTTTTATTTAAATATCCATCTTAAAAATGTATACTTGTTTTTTTTTTACAGATGAGTTATTTATAGAAAGATATCCAAAATTGTATCATCTAATTAACGGGTTTTATACAACCAACAGTTGGTGAGGGTGTAAACCCTAAAAAAACTTTGTAACTGAATTCAATTATATTAACTGACATTGAAACGTCACAGACAAATTCTGCTCAGGCTCCATTTTTAAAAATACGCACTTCTTATTGGTTGATTATTCTGTACCAAGTTGTGTCCTGTTATTGCACACATATCTCAGTATGGAAAAGCACTAACATGAGACAAACTAATCAAATTTCTAAGTGACAACCAACTCCAACTGTTGAGTAAAAATTTTTGATTTGGCATTTTTCAAAAATCACTGTTTGAATTTATTGTTTTTTTTTCGAATTAAATAGTCAATGTAAAAAAATCTAATTTTTGTACACATTTAGTTGAAATTAATTAAAGTGTATTAAAAATTTTAGTAACATCCTTGATTATGCTACAGTTTTTGACACTGTGATTAAATTCACTTTAGTGAATCAATTTTTAACTCATCCCATAAACCAGTGAAAATATCTTAAGAATATTCGACGAAAGATGAACATTTGATTTTTTAAATATTCATCTTAAAAATCTATACATGTCTTCTTCACAGGTGAATTGTTCATTAGCCCCGAAAAACCACAAATGTACAATAAATGATTAGTAATAATTTGTAACTGTTGCGCATGCGTTAAGAATGATAGAATCTTCATCAAAACGATAAATATTATTCAACTGTTGATAATTTTTATTAGAAAAAAGTATGGTTTGTAATGCGAAAAAACAATCAATTTGTGAAAGTGAATTTAGCAACAGTGCCAGAAGTATATTATATGAAAAAAAATTATTATTCAGTTATAAAAATCTCCCAATAATATTAAATCAGTCTGATATCTTCGTACGAGGAAAAAATACAGTAAAAATATAATTCTTCGTTCCAGCACATCCATAAAAATTTAAAAAGAAAAATCAAAATATAAAGAAAGATTATACCAGCATGTGTAATAAGTTATACCTGAAATTATTCTTTATTAATCTTTTAAAACTAAATTTTGAAACTTACAATATGTAGTACAGATTCTTTGTTTCCATGGAAGGAACAGAGTTACACTGAAGCATGTGTACACACTATTGGAAAAAGACATAATTTATGAAAGAGAAGACATTACACTCCATTTAAATATTTATATTTTAGAATTGTTTCCACTAACTGTTCGGTTTCTGATTTAAAATGGTTTAGAATTCAAATCGGTTGTATATAAGAATTTTCATCCTTCATTTTATGTATTACTCCACAAACAATACAAATATTGTAAAATAATAAGTGTTTAATCAATATATTCTATCTATTCTAATCTATAAATGTGTAATAAGTGTATCGTCACCCATTTTCAAGAGTGCAAAGTATATGAAAATCTAGATACAAATTATTCTGTACTTAAAAGCTCTGAGGATGATAGAATCATATTGAAAAAAAAAGATTGAAAAAGAAACCAAAAAGTGTTTATTAATCAATTAATGGACATTTTTGATCTGTTTCTTTGTGTCTGATAAAATGAGTGAGGTTCACAATGGTCTCTTTATCGAATTTCATGCCAGTTATCGAATTGTTCCATCCGTTAAAATGAATTTAGCCACAGTCGCTACACAATTCTGACACTGTGGCTAAATTCACTTTCGCGGACAATCATTTGCAGAAGTGGATTTAACCAGCGTTAGTACTGTTGATTGTGATATAAACCTGTTTAAAAATAAGTCTTTCTTCGCCTTTCTTCTATAGACGATGAGTATGATAATTGGATCTTTTCTTATTTTGAGATCAGAAAAAAAGTATGTTATTTCAATTTGAAAATTGTGTATGATTGAAAAGACAAGTAACCGTTCACATTTGACGAGGAATTAAACTTGATTAAAACGGCTTATTATTCTTAGAAATATTTAGTGGAGTTTGAAAAAAATTAACGATTAACCCTGAAACCAATAAACAAAAAAAAGAAACATTTATTTAATTGTTAAATCAAGAACTATCGAAAAACTCTTGTGTTGTTTGTCTAACTCGCTGATATTTTATACTATAAAAAAATTGAACGGACAGAAAAACAAAGTAAATAGAAATTAATATTTTTCAAATAAAACGACACGTCCTGGCACAAACACAATAAACGATATATGTGTTTGTATAGTTGAATACACATAGATTTATTCTTTTTTAGAGAAAAAAGATATTTTTTTAAATCTCGTTCCGCCATTGCCGGAATGTCACGATATTTAAAATTATACGAAAGTCCATCATCGTCACATACAACTTTACGGTTGATGTTTCGAACATTTTCGTTATTAAATCGAATCATTGTCATGCTTTTTCGAATTTCTGTAATAAAATATTTATAAACTATTCATGTTTGTTTCACGATACCATATCGTCAGTTTTTTTCTCTATCGAGAACAATTAGAATCGAGGAAAGAACAGTACGTTGTTTCAATTTAATAAATCGATTTTTTTTATCCGATCCGATGTATTATTTACAGTTTTAAATAAACAACAAATCGGTTTCCTTTCAAATCCGTATAAATATTCATACACGTTTAACGTTTGTGAATCAGAGGAACAACGGTTTTTAAATGATTCATATAAATCGTTTAGAAACCGTTCGTCGAAATGGAAAAAGAACTGTTCGTTCTGTCTACACTTCGTTCTCCTTCGTGTCAATATTTTTTTTAACGCTTCGACCAACCACATGAAACGTACAGATAATAGTTCGGTACGTTCGTACGTATGTATGTGTGTCACATACGTTTTGTTTGTGCGATTCGGAGTCGAGAAGTTTTCACTACCCGTTTATCACGAGACTAATAATGCAAAGTGTGGGTGAGTGCCATTATAATGTTTGATATATTCATAATTCACTGTCTATTACCCTAGAGATTTATCTAGGTGTTGAATGTTCGTATAACTTTCAGGTATTGGGTATTGTGATGAAATGACAGTTGCTAAAATGTTTAACAGGAATTTAGTATGTCTTTGGAGAGTTTGTGTTATAAATAAACAATACACACACATACATACATACACACATACATATATACATATACACACATACATATATACATACACATATATATATATATATATATATATATATATATATATATATATATATAAACACAGAAATATGGAAAGATGCATGCTAGAAATAACAAGAAGAGATAGGAAAACAATAGAATGGATAAGAAAACAGACAGGAATCACAGATGTAATAAGAAGAGTTAAGAAATGAAGTGGAAATGGGCGGGTCGTCTTGTAAGAAGAGAAGACAATCGATGAACAACAGAAATTAATCAAGGAATATAAAAAAACTAAGAAAGAGACCAATATGCT
The DNA here is from genome assembly GCA_034766995.1 of Acanthacorydalis orientalis. Lineage (NCBI taxonomy): Eukaryota > Metazoa > Arthropoda > Insecta > Megaloptera > Corydalidae > Acanthacorydalis > Acanthacorydalis orientalis. The sequence continues at coordinate 49,227,737 of CM068316.1, forward strand.
AAGACCCTAAGAATGATCTCGTGGCTGCTCAAATAGGGGCAATATATGATTTCCAATAGTTTTCCAATCAAAAAAATCACAACCATAATATAATTCTTGATAATTTTTGCAAGTAGAAAAATGAACTAGATAGAAATTGACCATAAAACGGTGCTTATTACAATCTTCTTCTATAATTTGAAATTTTTTAAAAATGTATTTTATATTTTTTCAAATTCCATTTTATTATTTTAGTAAAATCGACTTAAAGCTTTGGGCCGCATTCTAATTGTGTGGGCCGCATGCGGCCCGAGTGTGTTTGACACCACTGATTTACACGAATCGCAGTGATTTATTTTATTACTCTTTTTCAATAATTGGCACAATAACCTTAATATATGTACAACCATATGTATGATCAACCAATCATCAATCAAACGAGAAAATGTAGGAAAAAACTGTACGATTTTTTAATATTTACTTCATTGTAACTGAAATACAGATCGGATGAATTGAGAAATGTGTACGTTTATTATAGTATGTGAATTTAATTGAATTGTATTGAGATTTCGTTAAATTGGAAGCAATGAAATGTGGTTTCAGTGTCATTTATTGGTATGGAAGTGGAGTGATAAATGATTTCGTTGAAGATTGAGTTTATATTAAAAAAAATGTTTGATTATATTGTACAGTTATACTTTAAAGTATTAAATTCATTCATTTGCAAAGAATTTTAATAAGTTATTGCACAATATGTTAGATGTAAAAGTTAATTCGGTGCATTTGAATTGAATCAATCAAAACTCTGTTATAAATTAAAATATTTTCTTTTTCGTTTTACGATTTTAAAGCTCGAACCTTAACATGTAAAATCACTATATATCGTGGTCAAGCAGTGGGCATAACCTCACAAAACAGTACTGAAACGATGGTGTCCGAAAAGCAGCATATTAAGCATTGCATACTTTTCACATTCCAGTTGAAAAAAATGTTTGTCGGAGTAACGGGAATGATTAGTTCTGCTTTGAGAGAAGGTGTAGTGACGCCTAAAACATAGAAAAATTGTTAAAACTGTGCAAGAAGTTCGAAAATTATTACAAATTCATCGACTCAAAGCAGCCGTTATTTTTTTTAAACAAGGAATTCGTCAGCTGTCTGACAGATGGTGTAAAGTTATAGAAAATAATGGGAGATGTTCTGAAGATTGAACTGTAATCCCTTTTCCTGTAAATAAACATTCATCTCTCCAAAACTAAAAAAAATGCCCCGTCGCTATGTATGCGTTTTATTCGTTTTCTGATTGGTTGATATAGGTCACGTGATCTTTGTTCTGATTAGTTCATATTAAGTTCTGCTTGGGGATACATAATTAACAATATATATATATATATATATATATATATATATATATATATATATATAAATCTCATTACAACAGTCCCTGCAGGGATTGGCGAACGAAACATTCTTGTTTTTATAAAAAAGGCACCAAATTAATTTGTACACCTAATAGTTCGGACACTGGACCAATTTAATTCCACAAATGAATTCTTTTTTACCCCATAAACCACAAAGATTTTTTTCTTATAAAAGATGTTCAATAAATCATCAATTATTTTCGATTGGTGCTTCTGAGCATTTCAATGGCAATGTCATCATTTGTAGTACTGAAATATAGTAAAAGTACAGTAAAAAGTACTGAAACAACTGAGTCTATATGAAAATATGTTCCTTATTGTTTTAAAATGGTAGTAAATATATTTAATCCTTTACAGTTATAAGGCCAGCTGTACTACCCGGGACTTAAAGAGGTTCTACGAGAGAAGCTCGCTGGAAAAGAATTTATTTGTGATGAAAGTATTTGTGATGAAAGTGGATGTACCAAAATGACTAACTTTTTATTTTTTTTTTAACTTCTATTATTGACTTATTTTCTCAATCCACAAACCATTTTTGTAGATCAAAAAATGATTGATTATTTTTGATTGTCGCTTATGCGCTGAAGATGATTGTATCTACCACACCATTACCCATATCACCAACACCATCTAAATTCGTATGAGAAACAATCAAAGATGATCATTAATTGTTGAAGGTGTGTGAAAAATTGATTTCTGAAAGCGAATTTAGTCACATTATTAGAATTAGATATACTTATTTTTGTTTTATTTATTATTTACCATAAATCATTTAATATTTTCTTTCAAAAGTACTATTCTTCGATGTATTTTGTATTTTAATTATAATACAAAATAAGTCTCTAATAAAAAAATCTCGCCGCAGTTTCAACACGAATCTATCTTAATTTTTTTCCTCGACTAATTCACCTAAAATCCATATCATTAGCATCGTCCGACGAATATCCTTGACCAGTTTTATGGAAAACGCACAAGTCTAAACAAAGGAGATCGGGGTTTCGAGTTTTAGACATTTATTTGTGAAATTCGAAACCAGTAGATCAGAGCAGCGGTCGAACCGCGTTTCGTGGAACTGTTATGAAACTAAAAATAATATAAAAAGAGAAGCGAAACGCTAGGCGAGGTCAGGTTCATAATCATAATATACTAACAAGTCAAATGAATCTGGTGTCGATGCGCGCGCGCGTGTGTGTGTGTGTATGAGTGGAGCTGAGTGTATGTTGAACTGCCGTTAGGTGATGACCACAGTAAACGCAATCTTCTTACGAACGGTGATGATCTCCCTGTTGAAAGAGATCATACGACCGTGCAATAAACTTTATTTGTATAATTCGCTACAATTTATTTCTTTATGATGGGTCAACAATACTATCGTTACCGTTTGGTTATTTTAAATAAAATACATACAAATATGCACTGATATATACACACACACACACATACATATATATTATATATATATAAGCTCCATCAGCTTCAATGGTCTTTTGCCAACGAGAAATTAGACTGTTTATCCCATTTTTATAAAAATCGACCTTTTTAGAGCTTATAAAGTCTTTGAATCACTTCTGTTTGGTTTCGGAATTGTTTATTTCTTAAATAATATTCCAAGTGGCGAAAAAGATGATCGTCTGTCGATGAAAGGTCTGGTGAATAAGGGGGACGCGGTAAAATTTTATAATTTAATGAATTTAATTTGGAAATCGTGATTCGAGATGTGTGTGGTCGAGCATTGTCTTGCAATAGTATTGATCCATATCTGTTGATTAGCATTGGCTGATTCGTTTTTAATTTTTCCTTCATATTGTCGATTTGAATCAGCCGTAATTGCTTCAACAGAAAAATACCTGAAAATACCTAGTGAAACGTGTGAAAGAGAACCTGGTCTACACTCTTGAACCTGTTTCAATCTTCATCACACTCTTCAAGACTACAAAATGTAAAAAAAGCTCAAATAAAATTGTTTTCTGTATGGATTTGGTTTTTCTTTATCTATTGAAATTTTCTTATTTTCCAGTAAAAAATATTTAGAAATTCCATAAATATCAAATCTCAGCAAACTCTTAATCCTATTATATATATATATATATATATATATATATATATATATAAATTATTCCATAAATAATGAGATTTTTCTTAAAAATAAGTTTTGAAACAGCGAAAAAAATTGCCATTTCAATTTCGATCCAAAATATATTTTCCGTTATTATTTACAACTTCTTCCCATTTTAATCATAAATTTTTAATACCCTGACGATAACACTTTTAGGGATTTGCATTAAAGAAAGAGTCGAGCTCCCTTCGGATATATTTTTCTGTATCAACCATTGGAGTCCTAATTCTTTTTCAATTTTCTTTCCAGTAACTCTCTATTACTTGAAGTGTTTTCTTTGAAATGTACTTCAAAAGACAGTTGGTTGATAAAAAAATTAGTTTATAAAAAAGTTGGTTGATAGAAACCAATTTAAACATTTTTTTTTTACTAATTGTATTGAAAATAGTATTAGAACTTTACTGAGATCTGATACTCGTGGAATTTCTAAATAAATAAATATTGAGTTCTATAAATAATTTTTAAGTTTTTTCATCCTATAAATAATTTAAGTTTTTTGTAAAATAAGTTTTGAAACAGTGAAAAAATTGATGTTTTAATTTTGAACCAATGTGTATATATATATATATATATATATATATATATATAAAAAACAGTTAAAATAACCATGTGTTCGTGCAAAGAAAGTGACAGTAACAGTATCACACAAACAACAAAGAATATTAAGTTTACCAAATATTGTGTTTGTATGTGTTTAATATTATTTATATATATATATATATATATATATATATATATATATATATATATATATATATATATATATATATATATATATATATATATATCAGATGTGTTTGTCAAATAATTGAACACCACTCGTCGCAGATGTTTAAAATTCGAGCAACTTTTTTCAGCTGTTGACAACATTAGGAAAATATTTAAAAGTGTTTGTTGTAAGCGTTAAAGAAACTTATGAATATGATTCAGTGTTTATGTAAATTTTTTCGTATTTTTTCCGGAACTCTGCATACCTGTCTGTAGCAGCTCTTTTTTAAAAAAGAAAATAGTAATAAATTCTTGTTCGAACACCGACCAGAGTCAGGTGTGTTCGCTAATCAGTTTTTTGCTCAGATAACAGCTATCTTGTATAGATTTACAATTATGTTAATTGATCGATTGTTGAAAGGTTACTAGTTCGATAAACTTGTACGAGTCGATTATATAGTAATTCCATTTGTTTTTATATTAAATACGTTTTTGGTCGTCAGGTTTAATGTAATTATTCGACAGAACGATCTGTTAATAGTTTAGCCATAAGCGTTTAAATCGTTTCGTGTGCCACTAACTAGAATAAAATAATTAAAAAGTTACAAAACGTACTTAAAGGTCGGTCGTTGCCATCGAAACCGCTAATTATGAATGTAACATATATATATATATATATATATATATATAACTTATATATATATATATATATATATATATATATGTTTGGTGCAAAATTAATTGCGGTTTTTATCAGAATACCTACATTTTCAACAGGTTTGTATCTTTTATATAAATATTACTAATTAAATACAAATATTAAATTTAATTGAATGTTGTTCAATATTAAATATAGAATTTTATAATAAATATTAGGCTGGTGCAAAAATAACTGCGGTTTATCATTTTAAATTTGACGCTGATTTTTTCTAGTTCCCGTTTCTTTTGTTATATGTTCTGTTTCTATTCACTTCTAGGAATTTATCGAAACCTCCTCCTAACAGCTGTTCTCTGATTCTCGTTTAACCACCCATTATTTATACAACTGTGTACCATTATTAGGTAGGTGCTAAAATAATTGCGGTTTTTATTATTTTAAATTTGGTGCCTATTATATTTTGTTGTAGTCATGTGATACATCATTGCAAACAATGAAATTAGCACTAGTGATTTCAGCTTATGTCTATTGTTTTTATTCTTTAGTATTGTTGGATATAACCTCTGTTCAACAGTCGATGCATATATAAAAAAAGGGTTCATATAGTTTTCTCCTTTCAACTCAGGTTATTAATTCATGAGATAAATATTCCTAATAAAATGCTGTTTATAGAACGTATCTCTATCTACAAACAAGTAAAACAACTTACACAACTAACCCTATAATTAAATCACTGCTTTCATTCGGATAGATAGAAATTTTAATTTTCTCTCTAGAATTATTTTGTTAATTAAAAACGGTCTTTAATTCAGTTGGGATACTTCTTGTTTCTTTCAAGCTACACATGTTAATTTAACTCTAAAAAATGTAAGTACATATGTGTATTATATTAGGTTGGCGCACAAATAATTACGATTTTTATTATTTTAAGTCGGTGTCGATTTTTCTAGTTAAATTATCTTTCGTTATAGTCATGTGATACATCATTGTAAACAATGAATTTAGCACTACTGATTTCAGATTATGTGTATTGTTTTCATTTTTTAGTATTTTTGGATATAATCTCTTAAACTAGTCATGAAAAAAAGGAAATTCGTACGATTTTGTTGTACGAATTTAAATTGGAACGCAGAGCAAAAGAAACTGCTCGATATAATAATATTGTTTTTGGAGAAGAGTCAATTACTGAACGTGCAGCTTAACACTGGTTCCAATGTAATGATACCAATCGTATGAAATGGAAACGAAAGCCTTGATGATGAAGAGGGTCGTGGATATCTTTCAACTATAGACAATAATGATTTAAGAACCTTTATTGAAGCGGACCCATGTAAAACGACTCGAGAGAGGGCAGAAGAACTCAATGTTGATCATTCAACAGTTGAGCTTAGTTGGAAAAACAAAAAAGCTGGATAAACGGGTGCTGGATATGTACTAAACGAACATCATGCAATTCGGCGATATGAAGTCTGTTCTGCGCTTCTTTTGTATAACAAAAATGGTCTCTATCTTAATCGCATTGTCATGTGTGATGAAAAGTGGATTCTCTAGAACAATACAACGGAAACGTTCATCACAATGGCTAGATCGTGGAGAAGTAAGAAAACAGTTTCCTAAATCGAAGTTTCATGAAAAAAAATGGTCATTGTTTGGTGGTCAGAAAGTGGCATCATTCACTACAACTTCATAAATCCTGGTGAAATAATAACAGCAGATAAATATTGTAAAGAAATTGAAAAAAATGCATGAGACTTTGCAACGTTTACGGCCAGTTAATCGAAGAGGACAAATTCTTCTTCATGACAGCGTCCAACGACCACACGTCTCACAAATGACTTTAAAAAATTAAATAAACTGGGTTATGAAACTTTTCTTCGCCCACTTTATTCTCCGGACCTGTCTCCGACAGATAGTTATTTTTTAAAATATTTGAGTAATTTCCAACAATCGGAAACGTTCATTACAGTGGCTAGACCGAGAAGAAGCACCAAAGCTGTTTTCCTAATTCGAAGATTCATGGAAAAAGGGTTATGGTAACTGGTGATCTGCGAGTGGCATAATTCATTACAATTTCTTAAATTCTGGTGAAATAGTAACAGCAGAAAAATATTGGAAATTGAAAAAATGAATGATAAGTTGTATCGTTTGCGACCAGTATTAGTCATTCGAAGAGGACAAATTCTTCTTCATGACAACGTCCAATGACCACACGTCTCACAAATCACTTTAAAAAAATTAAATGAACTGGGTTATGAAATCTTCCCTCACCCACATTATCCCACGGACCTGTCTCCGACAGATTGTATTTTTTTAAATATTTGAATAATTTCCTACGAGAAAAGATTTTCAAAGATCAAGCATCCAGCTCAAATCGCTTTCGATGAATTCGTTAATTCCAGGACTCCAGAATTCCATCTTGTAGGAATAAACACACTTGTTTCCCGTCGTGAGAAATGTGTGCATCCCAATGGTCTTTATTCTGATTAATACATATAATATTAACTGATATAAGTATCTTTATGTCCGATACATAAAAACCGTAATTATTTTTACACCAACCTAATATACAATATATCAAGTGTTTTTTCAAGAAAACATGTACGTATAAATGCTTGTTATTTATTTTTGTTCAAGTGCAACCGCGACCTCTTTTCCGAAACAGTACTCTCAAATTACGTTTCATATTCACAAAAATTAATGTTTATTAAATTTTCGACGCATCGCTGCTTGTTGAATTTCTTCATCCGAGCCATGTGCACGAGCTTCTGCATTTCTCCGTCGCGATGAAAAACGAAATGTAAGTTTCTGCATTTAGACTCCATAATCTCGAGTGTATATTACTTGTTAGTAAGCAATTTTCTACTTGAGATTTTCATTACGGACAACGTTTCGTATCAAATTGTTCGTTTCTGGCTTATTTCATGTAAAACAATATAAATTAAATACAAATATGCACGCCGGTGCTAGCCGACGTGTCTGCACAAAAATGTGAAAAAAAAACGTTTCAAGTTACACGGTCCGAGAGAACGATCGTCAGTATTCAGTCGGCGGACATTTTTTCACATCCATGTATTATAAAAAATGGTTTTACATAAAATACTACCCCGCATACAGCAATAACGCAGAGTAAAAAAAAGTTCTGACTGGCGAAAAGGCGAAACAGCATTACCTTTTTGATATTTCGACATTTAAATTCAAGTCAATGATCAGATATAATCGTTTTACAATCGCTGAACATAGATATTGTGCCCGAGAGACCTCCGGGAAAAAATCTGCTCTTATTTCAATTCAAACAGCGGCACAAAGTAAACTCAAATTTCAACTTGTGAACTTATTTATACAATGAAAGGGCGAACGAATATGCATCGACTCCTGATATATAAAAATACTTTGATATGTAACATCGACTCGCTTGTATCTTATTTATTACTGTCGGGAATATTGGGAACAGCGTCGACGGAAAATTCTATGAAATTTTTCATATGTGAAATTGAAACTTCTTTTTCATACGTCGAAAATGCGTTTTATATATATTCACCGTGCTTTATAACATTCGAGCTAGAATATTAAGAGTATGTGAGTTGTTTTTGTGTAAAAAACGATTTTTTAAATACATAAATTCATCTAGAAGTGATTTTGTATAAACTGATTAAAAACGAGCTCGATTTTTCAATATTTTTCTTATAACTGAAGAAAATGCATACAAGGTTTTAGTAAAGCACGCATTTTTTATGGATTTACAATTTATTGTTAGAGAATAGAGTTGTGGTATCAATAATTAGACTCACAAGTATTGACCCAAATGAATTCTTTTACATATCACAAACCAGAAACATTTTTTCTAGTCAATTATTTTTAATACTTGTTGATGCGCATGAAGATGATAGCATCTTAATTAAAATGCGAATTAAGAACAATCAAAAATGTTCAATAATGATTTATTGATCATGTTTGAGTAGAAAAATTGTCTGTTATTTGTGGGAAGAAAATAATTCATTTATGAAAGTGAATTTAATCAGCTTGAGTGTCAGAATTGTTTTGTGTGGAGCACTGGGTTTTAGAAAACAGAAAAAAAGGAATTAGAAAAAGAAAAACATATAGAAATGTGCATATTTTTTATTTAAAAATAAACCTTTTTCACTATTTCAATGGAGATAAAATCTTCAGAGTGTTATACAGAAAAATCAGATATGTTTCTACCTTGTAAAAGTTTTGAACACTTTTTATTGAATTGGAAGATGATTAATTGCTGATTATTTTTAACCAGAAAATAATTTTGTGATTTGTAGGATGAAAAAATAATTTATTTTTAAGTAAATTGAGTAACAGTGCTAGAAGTAAACTGTGAGAATCACTGGATTGGAAAACACAAAGAAACTGAGAAAGAAAAACAGAAATATGTATATTTTTCATCCACAAATGAATCTTTTTTACTATTCCGATAAGGATGTCATCTTCAGAGCTTTGTACAGAAAAAAATAGACTTCATTGTACCTTGGAACATTTTTTATTGAGCGTGAACATGATTAGTTATTAAACATTTTTGATCATAACAGCATTTTGTGGTTTGTGGGATAAAAAAAGAATTAATTCGTGACAGTGAATTGAACAACAGTGCTAAAACTAAATTATGAGAAGTATTGGGTTGGAAAATACAATGAAAGTCTTAGAGGAAGAAAAACATATAGATATATGCACATTTATCATTCACAAATGAATCTTTTTTCTTGATTTCGATTGAGATGCCATTTTCAGAGCATTGAATTACAGAAAACTCAAATTTGTCTGTACCTTAGAACATTTTTTTATTTAACATGAACGTGATTAGTTATTAAAAAAATTTGATCATAAAACCATTTTGTGGTTTGTGGGATAAAAGAAGAATTTATTCATGAAAGTTAATAGAGCAACAGTGCTTGAACTAAATTGTAAGAAGCACTGGGTTAGAAAATACAAGAAATGTGTTAGAGAAAGAAAAACATATAGAAATATGCATATTTTTCATTCAAAAAGGAATATTTTTCCTCAATTTCGATTGGGATGTTATTTTAAGAGCGTTAAGTTAGAGAAAAATTAGATTTTTTTTATCTTAGAAAATTTTTTATTGAATGCGAACATAATTAGATGTTGAACATTTTCGGTCATCAAACATTTTGTGGGTTGTGGGATAAAAGAAGAATTTATTCATGGAAGTGAATTGAGTAACAGTGATAGAACTAAATGATAAAAAGTGTTGGGTTATAAAACACAAAAAGTGTTAGAGAAAGAAAAATATATAGAAATACGCATATTTTTCATTCAGAAATGACTTTCTTTTTCTCTATTTTTATAGGGGTGCTATCTTCAGCCCTCTCAGTTACAGAAAAATCAGATTTTTCTTTACTTTAGAACATTTTCAAGTATAAAAACATTTTGATCGAAAAAGAAAATTAACTTGTGAAAGTGAATTTAATTACAATATCAGAACAATATTGTAACATATTTTTATTTTACACTTGTTTAAATATAGAAATATATAATTTCTTACAAGACTATTTGTTATAAAGTAAAGAAAATTTAAATTTGAACTTTTTTAAATCATAAAATGAATAGATTTCCAGATTTAAAATAAAAAAGTAATAATTTTAATAATTTTCTTTATTTCTTATAATCTTTTCAAAATTTCATTTTATATGACCCTTTTATATACATCATTCAGCGATGCACTAGGAGCATTTTTTTTAAATAAGACCCTAATCAAACGTGTAAATCTCTAGCAAAGAACTGATTAGTTCTCTGAATTTTATAAAAGTAAGTTCGGTATAACTGTGCATACATAACTATTTTTATGCATAGCTGGTGAGAATTCTGAATCACACGCCCAACGTATCGAAAATGTAAATATTCCCAAGTATATCGAAAAACAAGACAGAAACTACTAAGCCACATTTCAAACATTTCACAAAATCAATAAACGGTGAAATATTTCTATTAATTTATACAATCATTTCAGTTGTCTAGTATAGCGTTCCGAACGTACAGAACTAGTTATTAACGGTACAGACGATCAAATCTCGTATCCGTCTCGTTGATTAAAACGAGAAAAAAAAGAAACAGGTCGTTGCGTTCGAACCGAGAAACTAGCACCGCTGAACACAATACGTCACAGTACTTCAATTAAACATTTCGTCGAGGAGACGACGAGATGCGGGACGAATTCCGTACCGGGATGTATCTCCATTAAACTGGAATGAATAATAAATTTCGACTTCAATATTGAATTAAATTCGGATCATAAAATGAAACGTGCGGAATCCTGGTTTTTGTTTATTTTCACGGGGGTGGGATGGGAGCGTTTCCGGGGCTGGAAGGAAAACAACAAAATATTGAGTGAAAAATGATTTCATTTTTCGACATAGTCTCATGTTAATTCAATGCACGTATTACAGATATATCAAAGAGATTGTGTACAGTCTTCATCTGTCGATTTAGGCGTTTTTGGAGGCGATGACTTCGAAATCAGATGTGTAGTTTTTACCAATGTGAGACTTTTTCAGATTTGAAAACAAAGTAAAATCCAGCAGAATCAGGACTGGTGAGTAGACTGCATGAGGTATCAATTCGATTGCTGAATTTTAGCCTTGTAACAAGGCATATTTTACTGATGATACAGAACTGTTTTCTTCTCTAAATTAGGCCATTTCTTATCAACTTTCTATTGCGGCTGATTAAATCAATCCGAGTAGTATTCTCTATTTATTATTTTACCTTTTTCAAGATAATCGACCAAAGGAATACCTTTGGCACCCCAAAATACTGATGCCATAATCTTTTCAGTCGATGGAACTACTTTATCCTCTTCGGAGCTGGTTCGCATACGCTGACCACTGTCTTGATAGTTGGTTAGTCTCTGTAAGTGTAATGGTGAATCTAAGTTTCGTCCATGATACCGAATAGAAGCAGAAAACAGTTAGATTGCACTTAAATAGGGTCAAACACTGCTCGGAAATGGTCGTATGATTGAGTTCTTGTTCTGGTGAGAGCAATAACTGCATCCATCATTGTCATGCCTAGAATTTCCTATAATATGTGATGCGCTCACTGTTTAGATATTTTCTGTCTCGGGTATGTCGACCATCTCCAATCGACGGCCGTTCGATACAATTTTATTTACTTTTTGGACCATTTCCATACAAGTAAGAAGTTTTTGGCCAGCCCGAACGTTGTGCATTCTTAATGCTTGTACAGCTATGTTGAAAATCATCGAGCCATGTTTTAATAGTTGAAAACGATGCAGCAGATCAGCCTAAAGTATTAGGTTGGTAGGAAAATAATTGCGGTTTTTGTTTTCTGAATTGTTTGATTTTTTAATTTTGATGATTATACAAGGATGGACTGTATAATTTATGGCCTATCAGACGGATGATGAAAATGGTCTATGGTTTTGTGCAGCGTCATTGTTTATTAATTTGACTTGAACGTTTCTTAAAGTTGTGTTAAATAATTTGCATTTGACAGTCGGTTTGAGTGAAGAAGTTTTTGCGTTTTGTAAACAATGGAAAAAATCAAAGTGATAAAGTACTTCAATATTAAGAGATTATCCACTACCGAAATAAAACCTGAGCTGGATTCTAATAGGTTGGTAGAAAAAGGCGGGTTATGACCTTTAAATGTCTACACATTTTTCTTTTTTTTTGATTTTCCTAGCAAAAGCATCGTTTAGTTTACGAGTAGTTTCTGCTGCTTTACCACCCGTTTTGAATTCATACAAAAAATGCTCTTATTTACTTCTTTTCCATCTTTAATTCAATAGCCCGATTTGAAACGAACTTAATAATAAAACCAAAGTCGATGTTACCAGAATACAGATCGAAAAATGCACTTTAAAATAATATTAACCGTTATCTGTCGTTTTTTTTCCACAGAAATTGTCGGCTAGTTCTGAGTTTTTCAACAGTTTTTTTAAACATTTGTTACTATTATTATAAATTACAACAAAAACAACAACTCATTTTTACATAAATACTTAAAAATTGTTTATTGAGAATTTGCTTCGTTATTTTTTATAATCAGGCAATGTATGATATCGTGAAAAACATTCTCCAACATGTAATCTTGAGTGGTTGTCTCAAGTTTGACAAAAAAATCTAATTAGTTTTCTTCCATCGGGAACAGATCTTTTGGAGCAAATCACACAATCCTTTTTCTAGCCATACGATATTTGGGTTAGTTCATGAAATTTTACATTCAATTGCTGCTGAGGATTGGAGTTATAGACCAACACCCAACAGTAGGTGAGTGAAAACACTAACAAGTTGTTTTTTCAATTTTTTGACAAACTGTAAATCAAGCATTGGTTTATTGCCTTTTATTTCTTTACAGAGAGTTTATATAAAATGTACGCAATTGTATCATTGGCTTTCAGATCGCAGAAAATAGTAGAAAAAATCCATACAATAAAATTCTAATTAATTAAAAAGAGATATCTCGCGTTAGCGGACACATCAATATGGTTCCTGTATGGCGACATCTGACCAATAAGGATTAAACTGACAATTGCATTAAATATCAAAAATGAGTAACCCACATTTTGTAATAAATACTCCAAGAAAACGTTTAATAATAAAATCCTATCGAATATTTTACTAAATCAATTCTTGACACGAATTGCTCTTCATGTTTACAATTATTACACTCAATGACACTTTCATAGAAGAAAATTAAGGCCAGAATTCAGAAAACAAAAACCGTAATTATTTTCATACCAACCTGATATTATCATCAAAACTGAAGTGAAAACATCTATTGAATTGTATATTTTCTATTGAATATAATTGAATTATAATTAAATCTATAAAACATAATGATATATATTTCAAATATCATTAAAGCTGTTGTATTTTCTAGATGAATATATATATATATATATATATATATATATATATATATATATATATATATATATATATATATATAGTGTGTGTGTATGAATAGATGAAAATGTTTTCAAATTAGTAGATGATAAATTGATAAACATATACTATATGTAAATATAGCAATTTGTTTCGTTTTAATTGTTCTTTTATGATTTATTACTTTATTAATATAATGATTATAAAGCTATTTATTAAGCATCCAGCCGGTCCGCAATAAACAAATTGCTATTTCTCAGTTCACTTCATTAGTATTCACGTTTTTTTCCCCGGCACCGTCAATTTCGTTCTATTATTAAATAAACACTACTCGAACAGATCATAATCAGATAGTGATCTTTTCACTTAGACTTTTAATACCAGACAATTAACATATTAGATGATCCATTTAGATGTACCGCTCGTGTGTGCATAGCCACACTGCATTCAGAGTCCGTTTTTTTCCTTTTCATAAGAATAACCTAATTAATGTCGATGGTACTCGAAATACCTGAAAAACAATCTACGTATTTAACCTCAAAAATGTCATTCCGTATGCATGTGTACAGACATGTGTCGACGAGTGTGCACTCTTGACGAGCAAATATTTCGAAAATCAACATTGTCACATTGTTGGGTATCGGTGTATTAGTGAAAAACCAGGTTACATAAATCCGATTCAGCATAGATCACACCGCATATGTCTTTAATTGATTCGTCGATCTTGTGTTTTTCGTTTCGAAACGCATGAAAACATTTATAGAGTGTAATTGTCGAGTTGGAATGACAGATAGACGTCATTGAACATGAAGAGTCTGTATTAATAAATAATGTTAATTCCTATAATGGATTCATTATTCACAGAAGGTGTTTATAGTTGAATGCTTAAATGAACCGTCGACTAATATTAAAATTGAATTTTAAATTCTATTTTTTTATTAAGGAAGATATTTTTTCTATCATAAAAGAATCATTTTTCAATCCTACAAAACCAAAATAGATTTTTTTCTATTCAAGAATGTTCAATAAATAGTACCGATTGATGCATATGCGTATTTCGATAATCTTCAGAGGGCCAAGATCATTTTAATACCGAATTTTTCTTAATTCTTGTAACATTTTTATAAATATCCAAATAGAAAGATCCACTTTAAAATGATATTAACATAAGATGATGAAATTAACTTTAAGATGATGAAATTACACTTTCATTGAAGAAATTAAGACAAGTTCAGAAAAAAACAATTATTTTCTTACCAATAACTTACAAAAATTCTAAAGAATAAAAATTTGCTTTTATCGCTTTGAAGATTGCAAATCGCCATAATAATCATCATAAGTGATAATCAAAAATGATCTATAAACAATTGTGTCAGAACTGTATTTGCGATTCTATAACCTTGAAAATCGTCTGTTTTAAAATCTAAAGCTTTAACAATGGGATTATTGACATTTCTTTGCAACAATCATGAGTTTATCTTAGTTGCATATTGGAGACGCTGTATGGATTAAGTTCCAATTCATAGGAATTAATCTAATGACTTCTTTTCGCCCGCAAAGTAAAAATTACATTGAAAAATGTTAACAGGATAAAAGATTTTAACAGGATAAAAGCAATATTTTCAAAAATGAAAAAATTACCAATATGGTTATATTTTAGTCAAAATGGGATTGTCTTGTAGATAAATATATCTTTTTGAAATTCAACACTTTACTAACAATATATCAACAAATTATTATATAAAACGTCCTTGTACATCTCATAATTGTTTTTTAATAATTCAAATTAATAAAGATACCATTTTCGAAAGCACTCAATGCAAAACAAAATCGACATTTCACTAAACTGTTATGTTAATATATTTAAAGACGAGTAAGTGTTTATTATATATTCTCAAGTATGTTTTTATTTATATTCATTACATCTGCAAAGTTCTTTGTTAATATTGACACACTGAAATCATAACTGCATGGTATGATTTCATTTGTAGAGTTAAATAATATCTAATCTCTCCATAAGTCTTTTACAATTGGTTTCACATGTAAAATGAAAAAAATATTATTTCGAATTTTTCAGCTTCGAACAAGTCAATAAACGTTGCCTAACGTGTGCTAATGAACCAGTATAGTGGAGTGTAAATAAAAACAATAAAGTCAAATTCATACCGTGACATGTCGTATCACCTCCCAGGTCAAGTCTAGCTTAGCCCCTAGCCTCTATCTTAAGTTCCTAGCTTAAGTCTGACCCTCTGGAGGGCTACACTTAAGCTAGATAAGTTAGTTGAGCCTAGGCTAAGTATTTGTTCTTTGTAAATGTCTTGTATTGTCTGTGAACAAATTTTTTCCATTCCCTCCGGTTTTTTGAGAATTCCAAACCTCAAACCACACCCTATACCTCTTTCTTGAAGTAAAAATCCTCCTTTCAAAATCGGCTCAAAGCCAAGAGCTAGGACACCGTACCAGGCCCTCAATTTTCCCTCAAACGCACAGCATTGCGGCATTACAAAAACTGAACTTACCACAATAAAATTCTTTTTGATTTTGATCTGATAATTATTTTTATTTTATGATTTCAGTTTTAAATCTATATATCTTGGCATACAGCAGCATTCAGTTCATTAATGGTTGCTGGTCGATATTTGTAGACCTCAACTTTCATATGGCCTCAAAGAAAAAAGTTACAGGAGATGGAGATCAGGTGAACGTGCAGGTCACCCAACGTTACAGCGTAACGCGATCAAGTCCCCTGAAATTAGTTCTGTTAAAACTTCTATTGATCAGCTCGCCATGTGAACGGTGGCCCCATCTTGTTGAAACCACACATCCGTAATTCTAAGTTCAATGAGTTTAAGTTCCAAGAAGTTTGGTAGCATATCCACATACCGATGAGAAGTTACTGTAACCGTTTGGTCTTCCCACTCAAAAAACTAAGGGCCATAAACACCCAAATCTGGAACAGCGCACCAAACAGTGACACGTTGGCTGTGTAGAGCAGCCTTCCATGAAGCTGATTAGGATTAATTTCCACGCAGTAACGAAACATCTGCCTGTTAACGTATCTTAATTTAAATCTCCATCCTTCAATACCATTGACTTTCAAATCTTCCGGACAGAAGCGAAAAATTCAACCGAACAAAATATCCGTGCACAAGTTCACACAAATCATAAATCTGCCAAAGTTTACTATTGTTCGCTCAGTGTTGTAGAATAGTTCTTTTCCTACACATATCCGCAAATGCACTAGTTTTAATTAATCTTCACTAAAAAGATGTCATTCGAATAAACACGTCTGTGTTAAAGTTTTATATACAGTTTTTATTCTCTAATCATTAAATTTATTGTCGAGCGGTCTGGTTTTGTTTGGTACAGTTTGTGGTTTCGCATTGGATCTAACTACTAGTATGCATAGAAATGTGTGTATATATATATATATATATATATATATATATATATATATATATATATATATTTCTATGTATGTCTGAATGTATGTATGGATTACAATTGAACAAAAACTATTGTCGGAAAATAGGTCACATCGAGGTTTTCCACCCGTCCGTGTTTAACCAGAATCTATCTTATCCACCCCGATCGAGTTTTCTCTCCGATTCCATATAAAGTTATTGACTTTAGTCTGTTTCTACGCGCCAATAATTATAGGATTAATGAACTTGTTAATTAACAGCAACTGATAGCGAGTGTATGTATCTAGCACGCGACAAATATTTATAAAGACACAACGTAGGAGGTAGAAAGAGCATGTACGAATCGAATATAGCGAACGGAACGGCGACACAGTGTTCGATGCAATGGATCTCTAGTGCGATAAATCTTGAGCAGCTTACGACAGCGCACTGTTTACTGAATATGTATTATGTTTCCCGTGTCGTTTTATGAACACGGAATCTCTTAACACCACGGTTTCGATATTTGAATACTGCATAATGACGATACTCTCTCGGTTCGATTTCGGTCGATCGTGGAATTTTCTGTGACGATGTGTTATTTTAGAACTGGTGTGTAGCCTGTCAGAATTGACGGGAAGATAGAAACGAACGTAGATAGAAAAAAAAAACTGTTTATTGGCGTTTACCACAACGTAATATATTTAAACATAAAAAATACCTAAGAACAAAACTTAATGAATTAAACTTGAAACCTATCCATCATGAAAATTTCCTTATACACCGCATTCGGCAGACAAAGTGACGAGAAATTAGTGTTTTTATTATTAAGGGGACCCGGTGGTCTAGAATTTTCGAAAAATCGATTTTTTTTTCGAAAGTATAGTATCTTAAAAATACACTGTTAAAATTTGATGACGAAATTCAGAGTATTTCAGGATCTACAGCCCATTAGAAGGTCAGGTAGGTAGAAGAATAAGTGGAGCCGGCGAAACCTTAAACGCGTTTATCTCGAAACTACTTTTTTTCGTCTTGCGGGGGCCAGAAAAAAAAACTACTTGACGATTTGTCTGAAATTTTAATATGTTATTCTGAATAGTTCTAGCTCTCGCTCGGAAGTAAACTAATAGTTTCCGTAAAATATTTATATTTTTTTTATTAACAAAACAAATGAACAATTTATGAAACATAATATGTAATTTTATCAAAATACAGCTAGATGCAGCTTGCCCAATCCCCTTTTCCAAGATTCTCGGTCCTGAGTCATTTCCTCGTTTAACTGTCTCTTCTTCATGGCATTTCTTATCACTTCGTTCCAGGAAAGTCGAGGTCGTCCACGTTTCTTTTTTCCTGGCAGGACCCATTTGAATATCCGCTGTGGCCATTGCTCTTCTGGCATTCGTATCAAATGCCCAAACCATCTTAAACTTCGAAGTTCTATCCTATCAGTAACTGTTTCTCCACCATTCATTCGATGTCTAATTTCTTCATTTGTTATGTGTTGAATCCTGGGGACTCTTGCACTTCGTCGGAGGTAGTCCATTTCTACTGCATTCAGCCTTCGCTTTGCATGATCACATGAGTATAATTTATCACCGAATATTGCCAGTCCGACAAAAAAAATGCGTTTGAAAACGTAGCGTTACCGAGAATTCTCGCAGAAGAAAAGTGTGGTAGACTCGTCAAAATGAAGCCACTCACGAGGTTTCAAATATGCGGTGAACAATAAAAATGAGGGGTTACGTACTGTGAACTACTGATATCAATCAACTTTAAATTTAACAAACAGCTTCGATTTCTTGAAATTATCGAGTACGTAGTAGTCGGATCCTTACAAACCAACATACATTTTCAAGTACACCTATTGATGTTTCTCGAATGCGGCTCTATTCGATTACAGCTAAATAAATGCGGACTTCCGACATGAAAAGGTTCCCCACCCCTGAACTAGTCCGACAATGTCCGGAGTGAAACAGCCGCATCGACCGACTACATAAACTTCTTTAATTGTTATTTATTAACGCACTGTTCACATTCCTCGCAATTTTTTCTGTTAAAACGAACCGTTAACAATACAGCTGACACGATTTTCACAAAATAGTCAAAAGTATGCCAATCTAATCGAGCCGCTATCACGGATTAATTAATATTTGTACTACAATAAAATCGGAATATCATAGATTAATTAGTGTCAACGCAATGTGTTTGGAAATACATATGTAACAATATATATATATATATATATATATATATATATATATATATATATATATATATCGTACAATCATATTTTACAATTATATTTACATCTATGAATAATATGTGAGTTAATACTGTCGATGACGCTTTAAAATTTAGATTTATAAATGTGGATCTGCGCCCCCTGGCAATAAATTACACACGCCTCCGTATATTTATTATCCAATTGATCGGAGAATCGAAATATTATTCTCAATTTAAACAGATGTCCGTTGTTTATAAACTCGTACACGTTTCAGGATTATTGAAAGTGTGATAGAGATCAGAACTCGTTTTCCAGCAAAGCGTTAAGTGTGTGAAAAAAATATGTAATATTCTTGCGTTCTGTGCGATCTACAGAGATTTTCAAACGGGAATCTATCAGAGATGTGACAGGAACTCGCGGGATAACTGGTAGTCGATCGAGTTACCATACCATAGATTGTTCTTCCTAAGAAAACAAACGGTTGAATTCTTGTTTTAATCCTGAAAATTATTTCACACATGAATTCTTTTTTAACCTCACAAACCAGAAAATCATTTTTATGATCAAAAATGGTCAATAGATCATTATTGATCTGTGGTTATATATATTTCGATGGAGACGCTCTCATCTTCAGAGTGCTAGTGTACAGAGGATAGGAAATATTAGGTTGGTAGGAAATTAATTACGGATTTTTTTTCCTGAATTCAAACCTTATTTTTTCAATGAAAGTGCATTTTTTTTGGTAGCATCGAATTGGATCTCATTATTTTTTCATTTCATAAAACACAAAAAAAAAATTGATCAAAAATGTTCAATAAATCATTTTCAATTGCTGCTTATCCGCATTTCGATGACAATGATCATCAGAGTGTTAAACAATATAAAATTTAGTAGAGACAATATAGACTTTTTTATATTTTATCTCTTGGTGAATAATGGGGTTCCTATCGAAATGGGTTCAATCAACAATCGAAAATGAACAGTAATCAATTATTTTCGATCAGATTGTGGTCCTGTGCGTTGTAGAAACGAGTCAAAAAAATCACTTGTGGAAATGAAACTCTTTGTGAAATCCATATTAACTAGTAGAGATGTTTTGTCTCTTACTGTTGAAAGATCTGCTTCATCCGTGCTTACTGTTTGTGTGTATGTGAAATTGTGCAAGTTTCTGGAAAAGAAACGCTCGTCACGAACCAATATTAAACGTTAAATACGTTTTCTACTCCGGACAGTTATTTTCCTGCGACGTCGTCGAGAGAAGTGCTATAATTTAAAACGCATACCGAACATGTCGACTTCCGCCCGTGTCCGCTTTTTAAAAATGAACGTCATGCTATATTGTAGGTGATAGATAAACGAACGGTCAGCGGTTTTTTTTTCTTTCGTTTAAAGTTGCAGGTTGATGCACTGATCTCTCAGCACAACAACTGTGCTTTGACGTATAAACTAGTTTAACAAGATGGTCGGAAGAGCAATTGCTCGCCGTGTATGTCTGCTACAATCATTTCACTATCGTCGACGTAACTTTTAATTATCATTAGAATGCATTCCGCACGCTGTTATCACGAAACGAAGTTCCGTATGCAGGTGTTTTTTTTTTTCGTTTTGTTGTAGAGTTCTTGATGAAGAGATTAATCGACGCTTGTTGTAATTTATATATACTCGTCAGATTTAATTGATCAGGTCGAATAATTAGAGATAAAATGTGTGTAACGTTCCGAACGGTGCCTATAATTGTCGAAATGGTTAATTACAAACTGAAGATTTGAGAAATGTTCTGGTGAGACGTTCTGTTCAGTCCGGTCATAATTCTTGAAAACAGAAACAAGACAGGTATCTGGCATTGATTAAATAAAAACACTCGTTTTATAGAAAACAGTTTTTGTACACAGTCATATTTTCTGTTTTTATTTTTTATTTTTTTTTCAATTCTAATAAACACTAGAAACAGAAACTAGTGATTTTTATTTATTCAAACATTTTTTTTTATATTTAAAAAGGACACGGTCGCCACGTATGATTTAGACAGGGCCAACATGGGCCACTGTCCAGGACGTCAAATTTTCAAAAGCTAGAAATTTTATTTTTAGAAAATTTCGATTTACAGGTAGCTCAAAAGTGAAACGAAAAATTAAATCTAAAAATTTTTGTAGTTCGAATATTGTTTTTGAAATTTATGTAAAAGAACTTCATAATTATGAACTGATCATAGCTGTTTCCGTAGAATGTTTTTTTTAAAGATCATTAATTTTTTTCTGTTGAAACGTTCTTAAAATTACACGGATTTCTCTTAATTCATTTGGACAAAAATTGAGAGGAAGAGGTGACATTTGACTGGTGCCCCGAGGGTAGTCCAGCACCTACTGTAAATCCGTCCCTGCACGGTCGTATCATTTCAAATAATCAACAATCGCATACAAATAAGTAGATCTATCTCTTATTACTTATAGAATATGATTCGGTTAGAAATAAGTAGAGAAAAAAAATGACACGTTGCAATACCGGAAATCACAAAATGTAACTGTGAATGCAAATACATGCATGTATGTAATCGTATATTTTAAAATGTTACAGAGCGTTTCGGCGTTTCTAATCGTGTCTCTTGTATTATATATTACGGACAATAACATATTTCAACTTATGTTATTGCAATAAATGTATATAAATTCGATCGACATACATGTATGTACGTGGCACTGATGCCATGTAGGAGAAAAAAAAACGTATGAAAAAAATCCAGCTGTTTTACACACATTATGACCTTGTCTATCGAACGCGTGAAACATGTTTGGAATTTCAAATGTAACATAATAATCGTCACTTAGCAGAAATTTTTACATCCATCCGTACATACAATAATAGATAAACGCTGTAGCGGAGCGCTCGAAATGAAACATCCGATCCGAAAATGGTTTTTAAAACGCAAACTGGTACGCACATATTTTTTTTTCCGTTCAATAAGACAGCGCATTTCATTATTATAACGGGTTACTTGTAGCCAGATGAATAAATCAAATTGTTCTCATAAATGTTAGGTCAGAGGTTTATATTCTCGATGATTTAACGTTCGGTGTTCAGCTTTTTATGAAAAACTTTTCGCTGATTTACAGTCGAAAAATAAAACCGTTTATGGTGGAAATGTAATTTTAAAATATATGGATTCGGAATTCAACAGTCGTATAATTGAATTAACGAGTTCCATTGACGTGATTTAACGTATTGTTTCGTGTCGATGGGAAACGCTGGCCGCGTTTATTTTTTCCGGAACAGTTTTCGAACCGATATTCCACGAAATGCACGGCCGAGTGTCTCGATATGAGGAGTCAGACAACGTTTATTTGTAGTTTGGTTCGTTTCACGATTTTGATGGATGTGCTTGAAACTAAATACAAATTTTTATGTTGAAATATATTCTATATGTCGTGCAAGAAAATATTTTTATTAAACCTTTGGGTATCGATTTCTTTGAAACAAAAAAACATACCGTGTATTTTACACTACACACAACAGAAGTAAAATTTACTTTCGCAAAATCTACATACACACCAGGTAGGAAACAGGTTGGTCTGTGAGGTAATTCTCAATTCATTGAATATTTTGATTTATTATTACAAAGTTTTCATAGATTCATATTCCAAAACAGAGACAATTGGATTATGATAACTAAAGTATCAAATGGATGTTTTTGATTGTAATTTATCTAAGTATCTAACAAGTACAGTGTCAATTGTACTTCACGATTTAGTGGCGGATATATTGCAATCATTATTTATTTTAAAATTAAATTTATGATCTGAAAAATCAATCAAAAGTTGTGCCTCCTCTGAAGCAAAATACACATTGAAATCGCCACTCAAAATCATAGGCAATCGAGAGTGCTCTTTATCAACATAAATTCACTATCAGAGATAATTGCAGCACAAGCTTAGAGATTGTCAGATGAACTGCATTATTTTAGACATAGCTTGATTAGGATATATATATATATATATATATATATATATATATATATATATATATATATATATATATATATATATATATATATATATATATATATATATATATGGCAATCGGATGGCGGCGCTAGTGTCAGTAAAAGGACATGCGCTAAGGCCGATGCGCACAATTCTCAGTACCACAATATCTGCTAAGAACACAGCTGATTGTGAAATGAGGCGATTAGTGTCAACTTATTTATTGTTACCGATTTGTTACAATTTGTTGACCAGTTGTTACCGATGGAAAAGAAAACACTACTTTTCCTTCTTTTCGTACACACCTTTTAATGCAACAAGACTTAGTCATTTTTTTGCGCTCCGTAAATCATGCACTAACAAAATGAACGTAAACGAGTATGTACTGAGCAGCACGAATCTCCGATTGATAATCCTGCTCAGGGATGAAAAGGAGTGGGGGTGGAACGTTTCTTTACATTCAATTCACCGTACCATGCGTAAAGAAATTTTCCTTCAAAAATGTGCATATCGAACAGATTTAATTTTTTGCTGGTTGGAGTAGTAAGTGAAAGCAGTAGATGTTATGTAAGAATGATTATATTCTCAGAAGCAGGTGTATCACACTCCCTGGAATTTTATCCTTGCAAACATAGATTTTGAAACGGATACAATGACCTGATGTAGATTCACAAAGTTTATAAAATTGTATGCCAAAACGCGCTCTCTGGAGGCAATAAATTGAATATAATTCAATCGACCTTTGAATTCCATTAGCGATTCATCAAGAGATACTTCACTATCTGGAGTGTAAAGGTTATTATTTAGGTAATCCACTATATTTCTAATCTTCATTATTTTATCATCTTTATTTCCATTTTCATTATCTGTTAAATCAAGGAAACTTAAAATATCAAAAAACCTATTATGTGGCATAGTGTTTGCAAAAACTGGAGTACTTATTAAATACCTTTTTAACAAATACCAATTCAGTTTTGGTTTATTCATTTGACACATCAAGATGTATAATGAAATATATATTTTTCTTTCATTAGAATTTACTGGAAACTACCTTTGGTTTCTTTTTTTTTACAAAACGTTTTTTTTATATCATTTATCCGACATATCATTCGTCTCTTCTACTATAATATCCCAAAAATCTTCACTCAAGACTCCTTTCAAAACATCTAAAGCCTTACGATTACCACCTAGCCTACGCATGCATAAAGGATTGATTCCAGGTATTTCAGAAAAACGTTTTATATAAGTTAGATTTTATTTTTCTTCCAAATCCATTGCTCTGATAATGGTTCAAGAGAAGATTCACTATCATTGCTCGATGACCGTTTTGTAGGTCTTTGAAATCTTGGTATTATATCACTATCACCATCATTTTCCAGGTCGGTATCATTTTCACTGTGTAAACATTGTAATCGTGAATTCTTCATCAGAATGCTCAGGCACTTCCATAAAATATATTTCTTATATATAGCTTACATGATGAAATAACACATGCATTGAAAAATATTAAAGTTAAAATTCAGAAAATAAAAACCGCAATTATTTTTCTATCAACCTAATAGTAAAAATACTTTATCATGCGACAAACGTCTCTTTTATGTCAATTTTTAGAAAACTACATCAATATATCATTTGTTATTAAAACAGTCATGACACTGAAACTTTAATACATTTTTATATTTTAACGATACTTCGAAATAATTCCCATACAAACACACACTTTTCAGAACAATTTCAATACTTTCTTACAACCTACAACGTTCGAACTGTTTATTTTAAAAAGCGACATTCGTTTACAAAACCAGAATCCTATAACTTATTGTATACTAACGTTTCTTCTTATAGAATCTAATCGAGTCTCATATTTTCGAAACGGCCATAAAATCAACATACCATCGCTGTTTTCAATTAGAAACGGACCGCCGCCACTGCACATCTCTCATATCTGGGATGACTACAGACGAGTAAATTTAGTTGTCGAAGTATATGGCGCAGTTAGTTGTGGCGAGCTGCTTTTTATGTCGACGGTTGTCAGTTTGAATCTGGCTCTATGCCAGATATTATGACTGATATATCTCTTTTTTTTCGGACGAATCTAGCGGATTGAGTGATACAAGTGTTGGTGAGAACGTAGCGTTGGATAATAAGAATTTTTCTTTCTATTTATATATATATATATATATATATAATTATATGTTTATTAAGTATATAAAACAGAAATTTGTACCAAATGTCTAAGAAAAAGGGAATAAAGTTATATAAAATATATTTTAGTACATAGACAGCATTTCTAATATATATATATATATATATATATATATATATATATATATATATATATATAAGTTGTATTTATTTGTATGATCACTTACAAACCAGTTTCATGGTTTTTTAAATAAACTGAATTATTTGTTAGAAAACTGGTTTTAACCATTTTTATTTGTAAACGAAGAGAGACTAAGGTAGTAATTGTATAATTGATATCAAACCGACATTGAAGTATATTATTCGAGAATCTGAATAAGATATTGATATGAAAAAAAATTCTTACAGTTTGTTGTTTTCAAATATGAAAATGTTGTAAAATATCTTTTTAAAGGAACTTTGTATATCAGGTCTGAAATGAATGAAGTACAACTTGTTCAGTTTGTCTTTGTGTTATATAGGAGAGTCTATTTATATTTTATACTGTTTTATAAACATAAGATAGAGAAATTTAACGAATTGATATGTATTTCGGTTTGTACTGTGCCGAGAAAATGAATATAATATAATTTTTCCTCACAAAATAATTAGAAGTTATCTGTAATCACCAATTGTGCGGTTAGATAGAAATAAAAACAGAATTGGGAATAAAAATTGGTGAACAGAATCATCAGTTAATCTCTCTCTCTCTACATTTATATATATATATATATATATATATATATATATATATATATATATATATAAAACTATATATCTTGACTAAGCAGTTGACACAACCTCACAAAACAGTAGTGAACACGATGGCGTCCGAAAAGTACCGTATTAGGCATAGTTTTCCCATTAAAATTGAAAAAAATACTGTCGAAGTCGCAGCAATGATTTGTTCAGCTTTGGGGGAAGATTTTGTGATACATAAAACATGTAAAAAAAATCGTTTCAAAGGTTTCGGAGCTGTGATTTTGATCTATCCGATCGAGGACGTCCCGGACAACTGAAAAAAGTCTAAGACGAGGAGCTGGAGTAGTTGTTAAGTGATAACTACGCTCAGACTGGACAGGAACATGCTCAATAATTTGGAGTTACCCAGCAGGCAATTTTCTATCGTCCACATTGGTTGGGAAAAATTCAAAAGCTAGGGCGATGGATTCCACATGAGCTCAGACCGGAAATTAAAGAAAGAACATGCAATACGGCTATGTCCTCGCTCACATGGTTCAAAAGGAAGGAGTTTTTGTATTAAATCATAATCGGGGATGAAAAATGGTTTCTGTATGGCAATCCTATCATGGGTTACACCTGGTGAGCCATTGACATTGACTCTGAAACAATATATTTCAGTGTATCTGGCTGTAGAATATTGTATCAGAAAGGATAATCCTTATCCTGGTTATGGGATGATGTGTGTATGTGGAAGGGGAAGGGGAGAGGTTGTTTTGATTATAATTAAACTTGTGTGAACTCTCAGATCTTACCCTGTAGCAGCCAGCGTGAAAAAAAGGATTAAATTCCAGGTTTTTAAAATATCTCGTTTCCTGTTGTAGCTACAAAAGAAATTAAAAAACCATATTGTAGGGAATTTAATTCTCTACAACTTTTTTTCGTGCTGGTTGCGACAGAGTAAGGTCTGACAGTTCATAAAAGTGTAATTATATTCTAGACACTCTCCTAGCA
The DNA here is from genome assembly GCA_034766995.1 of Acanthacorydalis orientalis. Taxonomy (NCBI): domain Eukaryota; kingdom Metazoa; phylum Arthropoda; class Insecta; order Megaloptera; family Corydalidae; genus Acanthacorydalis; species Acanthacorydalis orientalis. Next base: position 49,254,991 of record CM068316.1, read on the forward strand.
CCCCACAACCAAGATTAGATTGTCTATTATGATGCATCGATAGGCCCGAATTTTAACCAGATCCACTGGACTAATATATTTATGTCGAAAAAGCATTATTTTGTACTGGGTGGGATATTAAGTTTGTGATGTATTAAGAGATGTTCGAATTTGGTCAGACTGTAAGTACGATTGAGAAGATAGGAAGAAAAAGACCATTCACTAGCCGAAGAACGAGGCAAATCATTTTGCAGCACGTTCAATCGTGCGTCACGAAAGAGACCAAAGACATTATTTGTTCATTAGGCTGTGAAGTTCTCCCTCATGGCATATTTGCCGCACTTAACCTCGTCATATTAGGTCTGTTCGATATGTGCACTGCACTTACTCTGAACTGACTCTTGAATTTTGTGACTTTACTCTGACTTTCTTACTCTGAACTTGTTTTTATCGAACAACATAGAGTAAGGTTAGAGTAAATCATATGATTATGATTACTGTAAAGTTTTGGTGATTTGTTTATTTGATAACGATTATCATAGATGAAGACTCTCGAGTTAGACAAAGATCCTCGCGTTACTCTAACAAAAAGCTAGAGTAAGTTCGGAGTAACAAGTCACCTGTTCTGGACTTACTCTAAACTGTTAACGACGAAAATTCTGAGTAAGTTCAAAATACAGAAAAGCGTGAAATTTCTTACTCCAAGTAAGTTCAGTGTACACATCGAATAGACCTATTATCACCTGTTCCAGTAGTTTCGGCAACATCTGGCTGATACTCATTTTAAAACATTGGAAGAGATCCGAATTCTTCATCGATTCAACGCACTCGTCTGTTTTTTCGACATGGGATTCATCAGTTACCCGACAGATAGAGTAAAGTCATACAAAATAATGAGTGATATTTTGTGAATTGGAATGTATTCCATTTTTTTGTAAACAAACATTCATTTTCTATAAAAAAGGCACTGAATTAATTTCTGCACCTAGCACTTTGGACGAATCTGCATATTATTAAATGAATTATCTCAAAAACAAAATTCATCACTGGCTTATATACAAATATCTAGAAGCTGTTTTATAAATTCTCTAATTGACTTAACCTCATATTTTCAACTTATCTGAAAAAATATACTCTTAAGGTTAAATTTTCGGTTGTCTATACAAATATTATATTATGTTATATCTAAATAATATATCCATTATCTATTTTTTTTCAATATCTAACTATAAAAGAGCTTTATATATATATATATATATATATATATATATATATATATATATATATATATATATATATGTATAAGAAGGCATGTTGCATGATACTAATTTATCGATCATAAACTATTGCAAATCGTTTGTATGAAATTGTAATGTTCACGTTTGAAATATACCTGTGTGCCATTTAAATGGCAATGAATGATGAAAATGTTGAATACAAAACAGATGATTTCCTGTCGCGTTATAAACACTTATTGTATGTTTTTTTTATCCGATAGTGCAAACAGTTTATCGATATTTTCTGATTTTATTCAAAGAGTGATTTATTTCGTTACTCTCTTTCAATGATTGGCACAATAACCTTAATCTGTGTATACACACACACACGTATGATTAATCGATCATCAATCGACGAGAAAATGTTGAAAAAAACCGCACGATTTGTGTAGATTTCTTTCGGCGCGATTGAAATGCGGATTAAATGGAATGAAAAGTGTGCATGTAATTGAATTATATAGAGATTTTGTTAAATTGTAAAAGAATGAAATGTGGTTTGTATGTCAAATATTTTTTTTATAGGGAGTCGAATGATGAATGTTTGTTATTGAAGATTTAGTTTAAGGTAGGAAAAAGTGTTCGATTATTTTATGTGGTTACACTTTCAAATGATGAACTAATCCGTGAAGATTTTTAATACTGTTACACATGAAATGACTAGTTTAGACTTAGACAGAGTGACAAGATCCAATTTGACAATAAAACACGATTTTTTTGAGCAAATTCTTTTTTATGTTTCAAAATAATCAAGAGATTGCGAGATCTCTATTCTGATTGGTTGACATCAGTTACATGTACGCAGTTGGTTCCAGGTATTCTCGGCCTGAGGTACTTCGGGTTTTCCCCGAGTAAAAATTTTTGATTATCTGGAGAGAGACACCTGTCTATCCTCCATATAAATCATCTGTTCCATAGAATTGGCTTTACTTATTTTTTGATAGACGTTAGAAACAATGAATATTTAGTGAAATCTCAGCTCGATTCAAAAAAAAGGGGAGTGGAATGCTGTAAGAAGTTTTTGGGGCTCTGTAACTGGAAGGAGAAAGAAATAATTGACACCATTGTTACGGATGATGAAACTATGGTTCTGTATCATGACCCTGCTACAAAAATGGAGTCAATGGAATGGCATCGCAGCGGCGTACCAGCCTCAAAGAAAGCGAAGATTACCAAGAGTACACGAAAGGTCGTGGCGATAGTTTTTTGGGATTCGTAAGGAATTCTTATGATCGATTTTAAAGAAAGAAACACACAATCTACACCTGGGCTCTAGTGACTATTTTCTGTTCGAGAAATTGAAGGCCGACCATCAAGGGAACAATTTGACAGCGACGAGGCAGTGTAAGCAGCAGTTTTGGTCCATTTTGAGGACAAAACTTCAGAGTACTTTTTTAACAGCTTAGAAGCTTTAGTGAAGCGCTGTAAAAAATGTATAGAAATCAAAGGAGAATATATTGAAAAATAATGGAAAAAATGTTTTTTTTTCTTTCTACTTCTATCTCAGGTCAAGAATATCTGGGACCACTCTCGTATGTAGCTCTCTCACGGCATATAAAGGAAGAAGGTGTCTGATTTCAGTGTAAAACTGATAAGAAATTTATTCAATAAAAAATATTGAACTCACTGAAGCTTTAGAATAAAAAAATATTACACTTTTTAACTTTGTGTTTTGTCATGTTAATTTTTATAAACTTTTCCAATAAAATTTTAAAATTTACATATTTATGTATAATTTATTAATTTCTGTTATTTGCTAGAGGAGAGGGAGAGTGAAGCCTCCTCGGGAGTAGGTGAGCGTAGCGAGCAGGGTCAGACCCTCATGTGCTTCTTTTTTTTTAAAAAAAAATTCAAATATATAAATAAATGAAATTATTAATGAATAGTAGGACAGAGAAAAACGAAGAGTAGAAAGCGTTACATTTGTACAATAAAATTAGATTATATGGATATTCAACAATTTATAATTATTGTTTTTTAAATATATGTCTTTCTTAATGTACTTAAAAGTATAACAATCGATTTTAAAACATGTTTGAAACAAAATATCAATTTTAGAAACGTATAAAAAGTTTAATTAACTGTACTGTTCACTTGTATATTTCCTATACATTTTTTTGATTGTCTATTTTTCTCAATTGAGTTTTTTTTGAGACGAAGATCTGCGGTATTGAAACATACATTGAACGAAAACAGTTACATTTTTCCTTTCATATATATAAAAAAATACAGTTCACGTCCAAGCTTGCGAGGGAAAAAAAAGACGAGTCCGTGCCTCTCTGCTCGTATAATTTATGTTCAATCGAAACGCGTGTACAGGTGAAACCCACATTTCACTACGACTGTTCGTTAAATCAGTGGAGAAAAAAACCGAGATATACACACAGACGAGACATTAATAAAGAAAATTATACCGGGAGTTGTCAATGTGAAATAACATGTTCGATATGTGAGGTTATGTGCCTCGGAGATGGCGCGTGCTAGTGATTCTGCACAGCTGCCACGGGGCGACAACCAAACACCAGCAGATCGGGCAGCCGGTTGAACAGTTCAATGCACTGTGTTGGCCGTTGTGTTGTGATGACTCTTCGCGGCCTCCGCTTATGACATACACACTAGGATACCACAACGACGTTTTATACATAAATGCTGGGTTCCAAAATTTATGTGTACACATACAAACACACACACACTTCGATGCCACCGATTGCACTTACGCTCGTATTTCAATGAAGTATGCATCTTCATTAATTCGCCGGCCCGTTCGACCATAAATACAGATAATTAAAATTTATGTGATTTTTGTTACAGGCTTCTCTGAAACACGATTTCGTCCTTAAAACGGAACACAAGCCCTGTACAAAAAAGTGTACAGGAAATAAAAGTAGACCAAGTATTTGCATACAAATAAATGATACTTTTTTTAAAGGTGCGCTCACTTTTTAACATTAACCAAATAACCCACATGATTTATAAACAATAATCAAATGATTAAATGGATGGAACGATTAATAAACGAAAAAACTTTAGAGAAATTCTCGAATTTTGAAAAACGCTTCGTTTTTTGATGTTTGATTACATTTCAGAAATTAAATACAGACAGAAAAACTGGGAAAAAGAAAAACTTTGTCCCTTTTATAAATTAGGTATTTTCTCACACTTAAGACTAAAAAATATTTCAATCATTGATTATTGATCATCAATTATTCTTGGTTGTTTGATGTTTCGATGCCGATGCTTCATAGTGAGAGCGTTTAGGTCGAAACATGTTTTTTTTTATCTTAATAGTCAGAGAATTATGGAATCGCCATCGAAAAGTGTACAAGCAACAATCAATCAATTATTGAATGTCTCAGATCAAATGTATAATCAGGAGTTAAAATTAATTTTGTGCCTTTAAATTGAATCAATCATAACTCTGTTTCAAATTCAAATATTAGATCGGTAGGAAAATAATTGCGGTTTTTGTTACGATTTTGCAGGTCATAAACCGCACTTATTTTTCTACCAACCTAATATTTTCTCATTTTAGGATTTAGAAGTGCCAAACTTAACATTTAAAAAACATTATATATCTTGGCAAATCAGTTAGTATAACCTTACGAAATAATACTGAACAAAATGGCGTCCGAAAAGCAAGAAAGGCACCGAAGCCGCGGAAATGCTTTGTTTGTTCAGCTTTGGGGGAAGGCGTTGTCACGAATAAAACATATAAAAAATGTTAAAACACTGAAAGAAGTCCGAAAATGCATTACTAATTCATCGATTCAAATTCATTATATTTTTTTGTGTTTGAAAAACATCATAATTTTAGGCATTGGATACGTTTCGCATTCCAACTGAAGAAAGTTCTGCTGAAGTCGTTAGAATGATTTGTTCAACTTTCGAGGAAGGTGTTGTGACGCATAAAACATGTAAAAAAATTGCTAGAAACAGTGAACGAGATCCGAAAATGCATTGACAACTTCATCGACTTAAATCCGCCATATTTTTTCAAGGGATTCGTCAGTTACTTGACAGATAGAACAACGTTATAAAAAATAATGGGGGTTGTTTTGAGGATTGAAATGTATTCCATTTTTCCATAAAAATACATTTTTTTATAAAAAAGGCACGGAATTATTTCTAACGCAAAATATATAATAGAAATACAAAGGAAATGAAATTCAAACAGAGAATATAAAATTATCAACATAAATAGGATAGAAATTCTAGCACACATTTTCTTCGAATGTCCTCATAAATAAATTTAAGAACAGTTTTTATCAGACTGGCATGAAAAGGAATTCTACAGGTAAAAAGTATCAAGATGTTTAAAAAAATGAAGTCTTAATGATATACAATAAAATAGCAAATAGAATAAAAATATATTAAAATAAGGGAGCATGCATAGAAAAATAAATAAGTAAAGACCATATATGGCTTTGGAATTAGGCTTCGAATTGATACTTAATCCATTTTATTCTCCGGACTTGGTCCTATGCGACTTCTTCCTCTTCTCAACTTTAAAAATTTGGCTCGGTGGGAAGCAATTCTCGTCGAATGAGGATGTCATCGTCACCGTCAATGCGCATTTTGCAGAATTTGAGAAAAGCTACTTTTCCGACCGGATGAAAAATTGAAAAATCGCTGGATCAAGTATATAGCCCTCAATGGAAACTATGTTGAGAAGTAAAATCGATTTTTTCGAAAAAAACGTGCTTGACTTGTTTTTCTACCACACTTATCAAACGATCCACGTTACAATCAAATTGATTAAAAATCAATTTTTATCAGACTTTTCTGTGACTTGAGATGAGTGAAACATTCATTTGTGACACACACACAGCAGCTCCTTTATAATCACATTTTTAATATATCTGTTTCAAAATGTTAACTGAATAAGTTTGGATTGTTTTAAGATTCAATCTGACTTCACGTTACTCAAAAAAAGTAAAGAGTAAATAATACTTTTATTACTCGAGTACAAACATTTACCAGACGGATCGAAAACGTGAAAGCAGCCAGAAACACAGCCACTATTAATGTTATATGAGTGCGACGATTAAAAACGCAAACAGAGCGAGCGACTAGAGCGAGGGAACGGGCATCCGCCGAACAGTATTTTTCAAAATGTTGTTGTACGAGAAACGTTAAACTTAATTGTCGGTTACGACGAAATTTCGCACACATACACACACACACATTGTACAAGAAAGAAACCGTACCGTTTACAACGGAACTGACCTTGAACAAGAACAGGTTTCCAGGCGCTGCACGTGCTAATAAAACATTTTATTTGAATAATAGAATCAATTATCGTATTTAACAAGGGATGAATTCCTTTCGTGAAATTAACGAGATCCGAACGAGTGCACCCTTCCAGGCAGAAGCCAGTTAGACTGGTACCGGAATGAATTTGCAAGTATGTCATCCGTGTAAAATGTTCTTGGTTTTATGTTTCGTTCGGATATTCTGTTTCGCTGGCGGCCGCCACGACACGCCGTTCATAAATATTCCTTTTATTATGAATAAATATGTGAGCGAGCGGCGGCGTTCTAAGGTTATCTGTTCGATCGACGCACTTGCATGTGCGATATGGGACGTAATCGTATTCGATTTCCGATCGATAAATATTTATTTAGGTGTGCACATTAGCGAGTCCCGTGCGTCATGTAACGAACGCCGATGCGAGGAGGAACCTCACGTGTCGTTGACTCGACTCTGGACGAACTGTGCGCGTACCTAGTTTAAAATCGAACGTGTTTCACGGAATTACAAGGAAATGCCGATCATTCGGAACTGTAAAAACGAAGGACTCGATTTTTTTTTTTAAAAACAACATGATAAAATCTTCAAACACACTCACAAATGATTTATTATTTTACCACCGCAAATCGCATAAATGTTAGTAAACAGCAATATTTATTTCATAAATTTAAATTACATACTCTGAGGTAAACATCGACAAAACTCAATATATGTGCATAGGAGGTACACAACAAGATTTAACGCTAAAAACAATGCGAAGAATATAAGTACCTAGGAATGAACATAACAAGAAACGGAACTATAGATAAAGCCATCAAAGAAAGATGTACACAAGGCAGAAAAGCTATTTCCTCATTGAACAGTGTACTACGGAACCAGAGCATCTCAAAAGACAATAAAAAGAGAATCTATAACACCATAGTAAAGAGCATAGTGATATACAGCAGTGAGATATGGCCGCTAGAGAAAAGATCAGAGAACATGCTATCGACAACGGAAATCGATTTCTGGAGAAGATAGATCGGCAGGAAGATCAAGAAAAGAACGGATTAGGAATGAGAAAATTAGAGAAATCATGAACGTTGACACCACCATAGTGGAAGACATTCGAATTAATCAATTGAGATGGTACGGGCATGTTCGACGGATGCAAAAAGAGAGACTTCCAAAACAAGTGCTCTTATGGAATCCCCAAAGTAGAAAAAGACAGGGAAGATCAAGAAGAAGTTGGTCAGAAGGAATTAGAGAAGAAATGAGAGAAAGAGATCTAAAAGAAGATCAATGTAATGACAGACGGCAATGGAGAATGGATATCGGAAGACGTCGTAGAACGTTATAAACCGAATATATATATATATAAATTGCATACTCTTTGTTATAAATTATATATTAATAAAAACAAAAAAGTCGTCCTGAAATTCCTTTAAAACGCTTGACAAAAACATTACAGTTGAGATTTTCAGTTCAGGGAATAGATAAAAGTTCAAGAAAGCCAAATCAGATTAATACAGTGAATACATAAGGATTTTAAACTTCAATTCGGCCATTTTTTTTGAACGACAACGCTTGAATGAACCAGTACATTATCATGGTGAAACAACACTTTTTTCTTGACCGTTCCGGGACGTTTTTCCGCAATCACTGTCTTCAACTGCTCCGAAAGTGCTATGTAGTATCGACCAGTATCTGTTTTTCCCTTCTGAAAATAGTCGATAAAGAGGATTCCTTTCGCATCTCAGAAAACTGACGCCATGACCATTCCAGCCGAGTAAACCGTCTTTGCCTCCTTCGGAGTCGTTTCACCGCGTTCAGTTCACTGTTTTGATTCCGTTTTCGATTCTGGTATGTACTGGTGAATCCAAGTTTCATTCATCGTCACAGAAGCCCCATGAAATCCGTTAGAGTCTTCTTGAACAGTTTCAAGAAGTCGGGCGATGTTCGTGTACGAACTAGTTTTTGCTCTGCAGTGAGCAAGCGCGGCACCCATCTTGTGGATTTCTTTTTCGTACACAATTTATTATATGAAATGAAATGCGTTCGATCAGTTGAAATATTTATCACATCTGCTTTCTCGTTCATTTTCACTCGCCGGTCAGACAAAACCATATCGTGGACTTTGTCGATGATTTCTTGAAAGACCTTCTTGGACGGACCTTTTCAACATCTTCCTCATTTAAATTCATTCACTGAAAGTCGAACGGTTTTGTAGGAAGGACAAGCTTCACTTACAAGGAGAGGGCACCAACGTGGCGTACACGAATCTCTCGAGGGTCGGTGGGTTGGTAGGTAATGACTCCTAGTTTATGTTCCCTCTTTGATGCACTTTTGCGCCGTTCGGGAGAAAAAACGAATCAAATTTTCAAGACAACACATAAGTGCCTGGTAATTTGTCCCCGTGCAAATATAAAAAATGAGAGTGTAGCATAGTTGGTTAGGTGAGGAGGTTGGAACGGACTAGTTTTTACAGTTCTAAATGATCGTGATTTGATTGTAATTCCATGAAACACCTTCGATTTTATGAAATAGACATTTCTCTTTACTAATAACCAACTGTTTGAGCAACAGATGTAAATTTTTATGTCATCCACTAATCTATGAAACTATGAAAATTTAAATTGTATTCCTGGGCAATGTAGCCTGCAAATAAATTGCAGTAGAAGAGGTTAATTAGATTCTGAAACTATATCCAAAAAGCAACATACATGTTTGTTTACGGCTAATCTATTTTAATCTGTATATTTATTTAAAAAAAAAGTTTAAAATTCTAATTTCAACTTAATGTTCATAAAACAATTAAAATTGTATAATTCAAAAAGGAAGTGTTTTTTTAAAAAAATAGAACCTTATTTTAAAATGAACAGACGCATACGAACAATAAAAAAAGTCCTACTTAATTATCATTAAATGAAAATCGATTCGAACCAAATTATACAAACAAATTAATAGGAAACGATAAACACTCAATTTGAAACACAAAACTAGGTGTTCGCACATACCCTATTGCCAAATTATTCGCATAGAGAAAATCCTATTGACTACTAAATAGAGCCGACAATATCTGTTAATAACGAGGCGTTTCACCGTCACTGTCGTTCGATAATTTCGATTCATTTTCTGTACATCGCCTATTACAAACCCAATGTACCTGAACATTGAAATACTGGCTGTGTTGGTCTGATGCAGATACTGAAATGTCGTGTGATTTTTTTTTTATGATTGCAATGCGAAATAGATACGTTGTAGTGAATGATTATAATTAATAGCGTTTTGATGTTCAATTACGCCGAACAAAGCCGTGTCAAATGATAATACGGTATTATATTTATTCGTTTATTATATTTTATTCTGTACTCGTTGGTTTTATCACAATATATAGGTTCTGGTCAGATTCATTTCCGATAATGGATTTTTCAGAAATGAGATTTCTTTCTGCATTGAAACTATGATCGAATTTCACATAAGTAACAATCCAGAATTATCGACAATCAGTAAATATTTTTGATTAAAAAAAGTGTTGTTTTTGGAATGAGTGAAGAAAAAACACTTGAGAAAATGTTGATTTTATTCTCTCTCACATTCTATGAAAAAATAAATGAAAGCATAAAAATAATCTAAACATGATACTCAGATATGACATAAAATATAAAAAATATAATAAATAAATAAATATAATATAGTAAATAGATATAATTTACAAATTCAATTGCTCTAACCTCAAAAAAGTACTCTATCTGCGAAAATGTTATCATGCAACTGTTTTTGGAACTGTTTGATGACGACTTGGGTACGATTTTGGATAGGATTGTTACTGGTGATGAAACTTGTGTCCATCACTAACAATCTGAGAGCAAATAAGAGTCAATTTAGTGGCTGAAGAAGAGGGCACATTCATCCAAGAAATTCAAGGTGTAGCAGTAAGAAGGAAAAATAATTGCGACTGTGTTTTGGGATACAGAAGGCATTCTCTTAATAAAATACAAAGAAAAGAGTATCAGCATAATTGGAGAGAGCTACGCGCCGAGTTTTCGTCGATTTCGAGATGTTATTAAAGAAAAAAGACATGGAAAATGATCAAAACGTGTTCTTCTTTTATAAAACAATGCTCCAGTACACCGAAATCAGATTACGATGACTGGCTGTTACTGAGTGTGGTTTCCAAGAACTCAGCCATCCACCATATACTCCAGATCTGGCCTCGAGCGACTACTTTTTATTTCCAAATCCGAAGAGAGACTTGAAAGGGAAAACATTTAAAGTCGATGAAAAAGTGAAGTCAGATATTTCGGAATATTTTTTTAAGCAAACCAGAAGAATATTTATTGAAGGTCTTCTTGTTATGTATGCATCCACACTACTGTACTTATTTGTAAATCAGGCACGGTATGTCCGTTCTGACTAATGAATTTCGACTGACCTGTCATTATCTGAGTTATGTATCCGCCTTAATAAAAGTATTGTCACGTTCTTGTCGTGATCGCTGTGTTCACACACTTAGATAAAAGACGATTTCATTATACAGAGGACAGTATATAAAACGGTAGTTGAGATCTCACAATAAAAATTTCCAAAACACAACACACCATCCACAATTATTGAAAGCGGATAACTATCGGCAACGGCAAGGGCACCGCATCACACACATGTAACAAACCGGCTACACACTGGCCCTGTATGATATTTATTATCAATAAAATTTATTTTTATTTTTATTTTATTTATTTTATCTCATAAGTCAGTCAAGTAACAGAACCCGTGTGGTTATAATCATTGTAGCAATAATTAGTATTAAACAATAATAGTAAGCAAATAGTTTTTATTTCAAACCTGCAGCATTTATGTTATAAACATATATAAATATACAAAATAAAATAGTCTTGAAAAGCACATTGAGCGTTGTAAAAAATGTATTAGTATTAAGGAGGACTATATTGGGAAATAAAAAAAATCAGCTGCTCAATCATTTTTTTTACCCTTTTTTCTGTGAGCTTTTAAACCTCCCCTTGTATGTATATATATATATATATATATATATATATATATATATATATATATATATATATATATATATATTGATATAAATAGGTCTGTTAGATATGTACTCTGAATTTACTTGGATAAAGAAATTTTATACTTTTCTGTTCGATAACTGAATTTTTTCGGGATTTTTGTCGAACAGTTTAGAGTAAGTTTTGAATCGGAGATTTTTTAATCTAAATTTACTCCTATTTTTTATTAAAGTAACGTTTTAAACAACGTTTCACTAATCAAACATATTTTTTGGAACTAACCTCAATTTTGAATACAATTTATTATGTGATTAAAAAATGTACAAAATTAAATTCACTGATAATTGTCCAATGAATCTGTTCAAATTTATCAAGTTGAACTTAAGTATATAAATGTGTTAACAATAATCATATGATTTAGTCTAAACTTACTCTTAGTTATTCGATTAAAACATGTTCAAATAAAGTTATAAACCTGAAAAAGTGCACAGTACATATCGAACAGACGTAATATTAATCTCTGCACGTATTTACATCTTACACAATATCTCGATGATGGTTGAAACGAGTACTTATTATACTTTTAAGAAGAAAAAGAAACGAAACGTTTCCAGTATGTGACATTTGCATAAAGGGTAAAAGGATGTTTATGTACGGGTACAAATACATTATTATTTAAACTAGCGGTGTTCGGGCGAGGGTTCACGTCCTACAGATCCGGTACTTTAATATAATTCTTGTAGAACACGTATGTAAATGTAGCGTAGAATGTATCTATCCATGAAGGTAATATCAATATCGAGAATTATTAATATATATGCACTTTTTTTTTGAACTATCAGTTTCTGTTATATTTGTTTCGGTTGGAATGATACTTTCATATATTAACATTTTTATGAACTACAGAAGATAATAAGTCGAATAATCTTACCAGTATGATGATAATAAATGCAGGTCTATGACACTTACCTGAAATAGAAAAAATATATATTAGTATTTATAATTTGTATCAGTTATATCCACTTTAATACTAATTCCAGGCATATATTTGTATAGAAAATGATTAAGAAGTATTTTAATAAATCTATTAATGGATATTTTTGAAATAAAATATTCGTTCAGTATTTTAAATGTTTTTTGATCATTAAATTTGCGGTTGTGGATTGGAAAAAGAATTCATTTGTGAAATACAATATAGACATTTTTAAAATATGATTGATGTGTAGATAAAAAATAGATGATAGATAGATATTGACTGGTTTAAGTGTAAATTCAGACAGATTATAGATTTTACAACTTTAAGTTAAAAACTATCATATTTTATCTAATTAGTTATTTAAATCAAATAAATTATTTGATCTTTAAAGACAGATTTGGATTTATATGAAAAAACATATCAAATATTAAATACAGATAAATCAGTATACATAAAAACTCACACACACACACATATATATATATATATATATATATATATATATATATATATCTGTGTGTGTTTTTCCATTGATTCCATTCAAATTTATAATCTGATGGTCACATAAAACCATCAACGTGTCAGTGAAATCGATAACAGAATTTCATATCACTCCCCATCTATAGAGTATATATATACGTTACGGCATTAATATTAAGGCTAATCTCTCAAGATGATAACAGAGATAAGTAAGATGAGACCGATTGAAATTTTGCGTATAAAAAAAAACAGATTCGAAAATCAGATCGATAATGAATTGAAACGTAAAAGAATGGCGAAAAAATTAAACAATGAGTCAAGTTGAATGTGTATAAAGGTTCGATATTTTCTGTTAAAAAAATATTCTGAGTGGATGGGAGAATGTGGAAGTAACGTACAAATAAAAAATATTTTCGATTGAAAGTGTATTAGTGTTCGAAAATCAATTGTGTGTATTTTTATATGGATTGGAATTGAGGTAAGGTTTATATATATATATATATATATATATATATATATATATATTTGTTTATCGGTCAGAAAACTTTCAGTATTTTTGTGTTAAATTTGATTGATGATTATTTAAGAAAAATGTCCGTGATTTATTAATGTTTCCACAAATGAATTTTGCTGAATTGTTGAGCTTTTTTGTATTTTATGACATTGATGATCATGAATTTTGTATTTGAAATATGAGTAGGCGACAATCAAAAATGATTAACAAATGATTGAAAATTTTTAATCCAAAAAAGTGTTTTCTGTTTATGAAATAAGTGAAAATTCCATTGTGGAAATGTGTAATTCATTTTTTTAGAGAATAAAATATATAAATTTGTTAAAAAAACCCAGACAAATCCCATTAGAAGGATGAACAGGTTTGTGATATGAGTTAAAAGTTAATGTGTGAAAGTGAATTCAATCAGTGTCAAAAGCGTTTTGTATTTTAATCTAAATATTTTTTTGACAGTATTATTCGTCAAATCATTGAAAAATTAACGGGATTTTAGTAAATAATAATTTTACTTGGGATTCAAGTCCATATTCTCATTTTAAATTATTGAATCTAAACAAAAGTTACAGAAAAATCAACGGATAAAAAATATTCATGATAGAACAATTCAGAATACAATTATATTTTATAGGAATCCAGTCTGATTTTAATATGAATTGTGTCTGTACAGCAAATTCACTTCAAAGAAATGTTAGTATATTTCTTACATCTCAATATTATTTTATAAATGAGGCTGAAATCATTTTCATACATGAATCTATCACTCATCACAGATCAGAACAGTTTTTTAAGATCAAAAAAAATGTTAAAAATTGTCAATTTTTGGTTATTTCTATACTAATTTCAATGGTGATACCATCAACGTCAGAAAAATCTGCTAATTCTCTTTTTTTCCATTGAGTTTACATACAATCAAAAGATGATATAGAATGACCATCGCAATATGCTTAAGAAACTATTAAAACTGATCAATAATCAATTATTGAACATTTTAAATCAGAAAATTTTTATTTTGTGGGATCAACGCAACATTCTTTTATGGAAATTTGTTTTAGTTCAATTTATATAAAGAGATAAATCAATGAAAGTGAATAACAGCCAAGTAGACAACCACATAAATGAAAAAAACAACTATAGTATGATTTCAGGACAAAAAATCTAATATAATTCTGAAATATAATAAATAGAAAGATATTTTCTGTTTCAGTAAATATCTTTGTATCAAAATTAGCCTTTTGGTGATAATTAAAATATTTTTTTTTACACGAGGCCTTCAGGATTCACACAGAATAATCTCGAATAATATTAGGTTGATAGGAAAATAACTGAGAAAATACATATGGAGTTGAAGGGCATAAAACTCAATTCCGATCTGATAGATAAACTATAAATTACTCGTAGATGTTTAATTTATCAGAGTGTTAAAAATATAACTTGTAAAAACTTGAAATTAAAAAAATAATATTTATTAGGTGTGGAAATTAATTTTGAGCCTTTAAATTGAATCATTCATAAATCTGTTTTAAATTGAAATATTTTCTTAGTTTAAGATTTTGAAGTGCCAACCTTAACATTTAAAAACACTATATATTTTAGCCAAGCAATTGACGTAACCTCATAAAACATTAGTGAATACAATGGCGTCCGAAAAGCAAGAAAGACATCGAAGCAGCAGGAACGCTTTGTTCAGCTCTGGGGGAAGGTGTTGTGACGCATAAAACATACAAAACATTTTGAAACACTGAAAGAGGTTCGAAAATGCATTACTACTTCATCGACACAAATTCGGAATTTTTTTTGACAAGGGATTCGTCAGTAATCGGACAGATGGAGCAAAGTTATACAAAATAATGGAAGATATTTTGAGGATTGAAATTTATTCTGTTTTTCTGTAAATGAACATTTATTTTCTATAAAAATAGCACCGATTAATTTGTCCGCTTAATATTTTTGTTTAATTTCTTTACAGATAAATCAGTGGAAATAAATAAACAGACAAACAGGAAGCCACATAAAAGAAAAAAAAACAATATAGTATGATTTCAGGTCGAATAATCAAATATCATTATAAAATATAATAAATAGAAAGATATTTTCAGATTAATGAATATCTTTGTATCAAAACCAGTATTTTTGTATATTTTTTATACGAGGCCTTCAGGATTCATACAGAATAATTCTAAAGAACGGGTATATAGGCAAACAGTACAATAATCAAATTAATTATTGTTTATGTCGTTAATATTTGTTGTTTGTTTCGATTTATATCTGTGATTTATCAAATACTTCTAAGAATATGATAGAATTTGAAATCCGAAAGTGACGTCAATTCAGATAAAGAGATATCAAACAATCATTTGATACGTAATAAAAATAATAACACTAACCGAAGATCCAATAAAGTCTTAACTCGTAAAACAACAGTCTCTCAGTATGTTCTTTTGTTCCACACGTCCGCTTTACACGAATGGAGATCACGAAAATGTCTCAATAAAAATGCATACTCTAATTCGTTCAACAGCTAGAAGTGCATTCGTATGCAGCGTAAAATGAAAAGCATCCAACACAATACTCAAGAGGACCGTCTAAAAGTTACAGACAACATACAAGTGGCAATAAAGTTTGCATTTTACTATCTTCAATATCGTGTCAGTATCGATCTTTAAATTAGCATTCTAAATGCGCGTTTCTCTTCGTTGGCAAAATTTTTACTTCCCAAGAAGACTTTTATAGAAATAAACATATTTTCAAACAATATATATATATATATATATATATATATATATATATATATATGTAAGTATACACACACACATATAGCTAAAGATTACATCAATTCTTTTCGAACTATCTTATGCTTTCCTTTCCTGCTCTTAGAGTAAAGAAGTAAAAATAGAAAAAAATAGATTATGATAATGTATAGAATTATTTTAATTATATTTTCATCAAAAAATATCAGAAATTTCATCTAGATTACAATCTATTCTTTTCTATTTTTACTTTTTTATTGTAAAAGCAGGAAAGGAAAGCATAATGTAGTACAAAAAGAGACGATGAAAACTTTAAATGTGTGTGTGTACATTAACATTTATACATATATACACACACACACATATATATATATATATATATATATATATATATATATATATATATATATATATATATATGGTGTACAGGTCACATATAACAAAGTCTGTATTTCTAAGAATACTCTAATTTGTTCATAAAATATTTAAAATGCTTTTAAGACGCATCGGATATATTAAAAAATAATACCTCTCATTTCGATCGAAAACGCGCTTATATACTTCATTATTCATTTTTAAATTGTTATAATGACGATATTATTTAAAAATGTACTCAATACAGTAGCAAATATATACAATACACACACACACATATATATATATATATGTGTGTGTGTGTGTGTGAATGTGATAACAACTTTTAAGATTATAATAAAGCATAAATTTAATAATAATTAGTAACGACAGATGCGTGCACGCATTACAAGGTGTTCTCAACATGAGCAGGTGTTTTTAATTTAGATAGCATCACGTCGAAAATATCTAATTTATATATTTAAAAGAAAAAAAAAACACACACACAAACACACATTTTTTAAGGTCGTTTTATTCGCCATAACGACTTTGTTGTCTAACAATATTGACTGCAATTAATTTGCTGTATAAACGAGAGTTTTTACAAACAAAATTTGGTGTTTAGGGAAATGTTTTTTATAATAATTATATATATATATATACTAGGGGCCTCACCCACTTGTCAATTATAAGCCTGTACTTGTAACCCAACGAAACAATAAACATATTTTAAAATTCATTTATGTCAATATAATCATTCCCGTAGATATATTGCAACGTTGCTGTTCTATATATATATATATGGTATGTCTATATAATTATTATCACAGACAAATTGGAACGTGTTATTTTATAGATGAGATAAGCATATTTAGGTAACAGAGAAACCCTGCATCATAAATAAGTGGTCGTCATTAAATTTTTGCTGATAATTTTGATTTTATATATACCTAGGAGGATTCGTCCTCTGCTTGCTGTGCTAACCGACCTCCGGACTCACTGTACTCGTCCACGTGCCAATTATAAGCATGGACATGTAACCGAATGAAACAATAAACTAAGTTGGGTATCATAGTTGAGTATGCATTTATATATATATATATATATATATATATATATATATATATATATATATATATATCAGTGTTCTATAAAGAATGTAAATCAATAATTACAAAAAACAATGTACTTCGAATCATATCGAATTTCTACCGAATCCACGTCCTAAGAATTAAAAATCATGTCGAATACTGTACGTCTGTGCTCCGGTTACGATTTTTGTTTCCTGCTATCTACTTTAATGCGTACAATTTCCATTCAAAAATATTATATAAAAACACATTCATCATTGTTATATTCTACTTACAAATGAACAGGAAATCTACACTCATTCAAAATATCGTTATGCCCACTACATATACGTACATGCATGCATGTACATAAACGTATATATATATATATATATATATATATATATATATATGTAGCTGTATGTTTTATAGCTTGATTTCAACAGAACAGCTTGCAAATTTTACAGTTCACCCTAACAGGAATGTACAAAAATGTTATTAGTTCCTCAAAAATTAAGATTTTCAATCAATATATGATTATTGCTGTAGGTCTCTCTCTCTCTCCCTTTATATATATATATATATACAGAGAGAGAGAGAACTAGAGCGATAGAGTTATAATCAATATTTATTGAAAATCTTAATATTTAGCACTCGTCAAAAGAATGTTGAATAATCAGGAATTTTTATTCAATTTTTAAAAATTGAATAAGAATTACTGAAGTGATGAATTTTAAGATTTTCAATAAATATATTATTATTGCTCTAGTTCTATCTCTCTCCTTTATATATATATATATATATATATATATATATATATAAACATATAAAATATTTGAAAATTTAGTAAAAATTCTTGATTATTTAACATTTTTTTTGGTGAATACTGAATATTTACATATTTACAATACTAATTAATAATAATGAATAATTGTAATATTAATAATGAATCATTAAAAAAAATTTTTTTCTTTAATTTGATATATTTACAAATATATTTCGTGTTATGAAAATTCGACACCATTCATGTATTCATCTCTGAATTTAGTATAGTATAATTTAAAGTGAAGTATTCTCTCTCAAATACACACACACACACAACACACACACATGTATATATATATATATATATATATATATATATATAAACATATAAAACATTTGAAAATTTAGTAAAAATTTTTGATTATTCAACATTCTTATTGTGAGTACTGAATATTTAAATATTTCAAATAATAATTAATCATAAAGAATAATTGCATATTAATAATGAAAATTAAAATGTTTAAATATTTTCATTATGTTTTTATTTTTAATTTTTAAATATTTACAAATATATTTTGTGTTCGAAAATTCGGCACCGTTCTTGTCTTAATCTCTGAAATTATTATAGTATAATTGAAAGTAAAATTTTATCTTTTAAATATATATATATAAACATTCACAATAATTGAAAATTTAATAAAAATTCCTGATTAACATTCTTTTGATGAGTGCTGAATATTAACATTTTCAATAAATATATTATTATTGCTCTATTGCTTTAGTACTCTCTCTATCTTCATATATATATATATATATATATATATATATATATATATATATATATATATATATATAAATAAATAAATAAACATATACAGTAACTGAAAATTGAATAAAAATTCCTGATTTCTCAACATTATTTTGGTGAGTACTGAATATTGAAATATTTACAATAATAATTAATAATAATGTACAACTGCAACACTAATATTGAATAATTATAATATTTAAATATTTTCTTTAAATTATTTTTTTAATCTTGAAATCTCTACAAATATATTTCGTGCTTTGAAAATTCGACACCGTTCTTGTCTCAATCTCTGAATTCAGTACAGAATAATTGAAAGTAAAATTTTCTCTCTCAAATATACATTTATATATATATATATATATATATATATATATATATATATATATATTTATGTATATGTATATATATATATATATATATATATATATATATATATATATATATAAATTATGTTTAATCATATGAAAAACATTATAAATGTACACCAATATTAATTTCTGTCAGTTTTGACGTAAAATCAATGACATTCAGGTTTTGTAATACAAGCAGCTGCCGAGCAATGTACTTGGAGACTTTCCCAATAAAATATGAGCACGTTATATATACCAGGTATGTCGTTCTTTTTACCTGAAAAAAAACCACACACACACACACGCACGCACCGTCTGTTAGGCACACATGTACACGCACAACCGTGTGTTTACATGCGATGAACTTGTGCAGATGTCTTGTTACATTATATCTCTATCTCATTTGAATATTATACGTGTGCATCGACTCAAAGATGCCAGTTATAAACTAATTTGAATGACAAATCGTCCGACAATGATTCATCATCACTTTATATATATATATATATATATATATATATATATATATATATATATATATATATATATATATATATATATATATATATGAGTTTTATGGGCTCGGTTCTGTTCCCTTTAATGTTCGTCGAATGGAATCCTGTACTCTCCATTATATACACACATTCGCATTCATACACACACATACAAACAAACTACATACACACACACACTTAGAGAAAATCACACACAAATCGCATAATCAATTCTGGCACTGCTTTTAAATTCACTTTCACAAATGAATTATTTTCTCATCCAATAAATCATAAAAAGTTTTCTGATCAAAAATGTGCAATAAATGATTATTGATCATTTCTGATTCTTGCCTATGCGCATTCAAAAAACGAAGCTACCATCTTCAAAGAGCTGAAGTATTAAAAAATCCTTTTAGGTGTTCTCACTGAATTAAATTCACTTTCAGAAATAGATTTTTAGATTTTTCAATACCTTAGACTTCTCTGAAGATGGTGGAGTAGATATAGAAATTAGTTCGAAGTAAGAAATAAAGTTTATAAATAGATAGGGAGCTTTTGACTGTGATTTGAGGAGAAATTTGACTGTGATCCACGGAAAACTTATTCCTATTTTAGACAATTCATAACTAGATGTTTTGATAAGGAAAACTTTGTTCAATTTCATATATTAATTTACTCGTTGTACTGTAGAGTTTCATTATTGATTTAAAATAGAAATTATCTTCTTTTATATTTTTTAGAAATTAACATAACTTTTAGGTTAGCATCTTTCTCTCTCTCTATGTATATATATATATGTATATATATATATATATGTATATATATATATATATATATAGAGAGAGAGAGAGATAATTAGAGGTGAAATTGTTAATTCTTTTATATTTTTTAGAAATTAACATAACTTTTAGGTTAGCATCTTTCTCTCTCTCTCTCTCTATATATATATATAAAGAGAAAGAGAGAGAGAAAGTTTAGAGATGAAATTGTTAAAATATTTTATAAACCATTTTAATACAATATTATTTTATAGTCAATTCCAATAGTATATTACCAATTAAATAAAATATAAATGCAGATAATCAAGAAAAAGATTAGACTAAGTGATAACAAATTTGTTTGCGTAAATGGTGTGTTTCAGTGGGTGTTCAATCAATTTCATGTCTATAGGGTGTTAAAATAATTTTTAACATTAAATCTGGTTCGTGGTTCACGCACAACTACGCCTATTTTATTAAATTCATAACTTAAAGTTTTGATGAGGAAAACTTTATTCAATGTAAAATGTTAATTTAGCCAGTGTATTGTGGAGTTTCATCAGTGACTTAAAATAGAAATTTTTTCTTTTATATTTTTTTAGAAACATTATAACTTAGTTCAGTATCTTTTTCTTTCTCTCTCTGTCTCTCTCTCTTTCTCTCTCTCTCTCTCTATATATATATATATACACATTTATATGAAAGCAACAATCAATAGGAACCCTTGTCAAGTAACTTTTCGTCGCAATTGTGTTAAGTGTCAAACGTCTCCTTTTCTTATCTGAGCAACTGTATTCATTCTGATATATATATATATATATATATATATATATATATATATATATATGTTGTGTATTTAAACATTCAGCTTTGATCAGTCAACTCTGACTAGGTATGGTTCCATCTGCAATAATTATACAAGATATATTTTCAATAGCTGTTCAAAGTAGCGAACTAAGTTTGAAAGTTTCAGATGATTGATCTTTTTTGGTAACAAAACACACTTTGTAACGATATTAATGGAAAATAATATACTGTGTACTTCTCTCTCTCTCTCTCTCTATATATATAATTTTAACAAAAAAAATTGTTTTTTTTTTACTGATTTATTGTATTCTTGAAATCACTAACAGTCACAAATATATTTATAACAGAATCGTAAAAAAGTGTAATTAAAAAATCACAGATTCAGTTTTGTCATTTCTTTGGTATATTTGTGTTATCCATATAACTATTTATTGTGTGAGATCAGTAAAAGAATTCATAAATGACCGTTTAGTCTTGTAAGAATTTTATAAAATGTTAAGATTTTATTGTATTTCAGAGCTCTAAGGATGGTGGCATCGTCAACTAAAGATAAAAAACGTGAAATAAGGTGTTTATAATAATAATAATTATTATTTTTAATTTAACACTTTGAGATGATGGAACTGACATTGAAATATGCATAAGAAACGATCTAAAGCATCAATTATTGAATATCTTATTTTTGTCTAGACTGTGTAGGACTGGCCGTTTATTTGTAAATGTGAATTTATCTACAATAAAAAAAAACTATAAATTAGAATGGAGAACAGTTTAACTAATCAGTATATTTGAACAATGTTATTCGAAATGACACAGCAAATTTTTGAAGCTTATAATAAAAATTCCGAATATTTTACTATACACACACACATATACTAAAAACAATTTTAAATGTTTTCCTTCATTTCAATTCATTTACGTTCCTGATAACACATTTTATTGTCAAATGATTCAAGTGGTTTAATAAAAATTTAAGAAGGAACAGATTTAGGTTAACATCTAGAATTCTCTGGATAAAGTATATTCGATTACATATCGATTTTCTCTACACCACACACTATTCTATTTTATTTATTTCTTATTTAATCTCATATTTCGAAACACGTACATAAATAATGACTTGATAAAAACCTAACGAGCCTATAGAAATGTTTGTCGTTAATAAATAAAGAAGCGACCGTTAACAAATCCCTTTGTTCGTTTTTTAAACGAACAGATTGAAATAATCGCTATATATTCCAGTACTGGTAACATATACGGTATTTGAAAAATATGTGTATAATACATGTACGGGACATAATTTATTAATAAGTACAATTAACATCAATATGTTTGTGTAGACAGTTGTACAGGTATCTTTCCAACGCAGCCAATGCAATAATATCTCCAATTTGTGTGAAATTACTGACACACGTGCTTGTTTTCTATTTCAAACCTGTATTTTAGCATAATAAAAAAAGTACAGAACTACATAAATGCTGTTAAATAATTTGTTTAATAATCATGTATACATATTTCATCTAGTTTTTCTGTAAGACATTTATTTGTCGTATAGACATTTTTCAATTTTAATTATTCATATTAAGTCTTAAAAGATTTGATATATTTCTTATCTCTATCTCATATATATATATATATATATATATATATATATATATATATAATGAGAAGAATACAATCTCTATATGAGCACACATTTCATGCATCAGTAAACGCGAGTCCATATTAAAAATTAGTGTGAAATTGAGCATACGAACATTTCGTACAAATATGGGACGACTGTTAGTTTATATTTGTACGGAGGTGAGAGCAAATAAAACTTAGGAAGGAAAATATTTTCCTTTGTTGTGAATGTCAAAGTTTGTCACCCTTTTTCCGTCGAAACTCGCGACAACGTTTTGCGGGTGTACTGATTCGATGTTGTGTGTATCGAGAATACTTTTATATTGTGTGTTAGACAGAGGAAATGGGGCATGCACAAGTTTTTTATCATCGAGCTCAAATCACAAAGAAGTTGAGTGGAAAGCGCAGACGAGTGGCACAGAGACGGATTCGGATTTTTTGCGTTTGTTTATATGTAAAATCAATGATGTTTGGTGTGTGTGCAGAGACGATTGTTTGTTTGAACGATTTCAATATTTGGATTCGATTAATATTTCTTTTCTTTTTCTTTCTCTTTCTCTCTATAGATAGAGAGAGCGACAGAGAGAGATCGGTAGATAGAGAGATCGGTAGATAGAGAGATCGGTAGATAGAAAAATCGGTAGATAGAAAAATCGGTAGATAGAAAAATCGGTAGATAGAAAAATCGGTAGATAGAAAAATCGGTAGATAGAAAAATCGGTAGATAGAAAAATCGGTAGATAGAAAAATCGGTAGATAGAAAAATCGGTAGATAGAAAAATCGGTAGATAGAAAAATCGGTAGATGGAAAAATCGGTAGATGGAGAAACCGGTAGATGGAGAAACCGGTAGATGGAGAAACCGGTAGATGGAGAAACCGGTAGATGGAGAAACCGGTAAACAGAAAAATCGGTGGACAGACAAATTGGTCGATAGAGAGATGGGCGGATAGAAAAGTGAGCGGATAGACGTGGGCAGAGAGAGAAAGTGGTAGAGAGAGTCGATTGAAAACCAAATAGGTTTTGCAAAAAATATAAATTTTGGCTCTGTTTAAATAAAGAGAACTTACTTTCGAATATTAAAAAAAAAAGAAAATCTATTCAATTCAGCGGTTCTTAAAAAACATCAAGCTAAAAGTTTTTACTAAAGAGATGGACTTGGTTGTCAATTTGAAATTTGATTAGTTAGTTTGTTTCGTAATGATGATTTTTATCACTTTAGAGTGTGCGTGCAATGATTTCTTACAACTTGGTACAGAAAAATCAACCAATAAGAAATAGTACATTTTTTAAAAAAATTAAGCATACGCTGACTTTGTCTGTGACATTTTAATATCAACTAATATACCTGCACCTATTCACAAAATATATTTATTGTTTACATCTTGATCAACTACTGGATGTATGAATACCGTTAATAAAAAATATCGACCGTATTCTATAAGTAGAAAAAAATCTAAAGTACAATATTATTTTAATATTCAACAGAATGTTTCAATACATTGAAAATAATATTGCTATTTTAAAATCTCATATTTGAATATTTACTTATTTTGATATTCAATTTTATATAAAAAAATATACGGTATATATAAATTTATAGACATATTTTTTGAATATTTAACGGTTCTTTTTATCAATCGAATTTTCAAACTCAAATTATCTTTTTCTATCGATTATAAATTATATTTATAATTTGAAGGCTAGCTGTATAGAATTTATATATATATATATATAGTTCTCTAGTTTACTGTATGTAAAAGTCTTCTTATTTAGGCAGTTCCTGGATGGTTTTCGTCCTGAATACTAGCATCGGACTTCTATGTTCTATCAACCTGATTTTGTTAGTAATGTAATTTAATTTGATAGGAAAAATTTCAAAAAACCAACTACTCTCGTCAAGTATAACAATTTAACATAAATAACAATAAAACTACCACCACAAACCCAAACAAAGTGTATAATGTATATATATATATATATAAATTATATTTATATATATATATATATATATATATATATAAATATAATTTATATATATATATATAATTTATATATATATATATATATATATAAAATATATATATATATATATATAACAGGTGGGCTGAAAAGTTCGTAGGCTGACACATAAATGGCGCTACTAGTATCAAATCCATATGATTTTTAGTTAGCCCTAACCTTCAAAAGACGCGTGTATAAATTTGACAGCTGTTGCACTATTAGTATCTGAGTTATAGCATTTTTAGTGAAAGAACTTTAGTTAGGCTTCAGTTTCGGCGATTACCTCTTCATCGGAGCAAAATTTCCGTCCAGCGAGCATCCTCTTGAGGTCTGAGAACAGAAAAAAGTCGCTGGGGGCCAGATCTGGAGAGTACGGTGGATGCGGAAGCAATTCGAAGCCCAATTCTTGCAATTTCGCCATCGATTTCATTGATTTGTGACACGGTGCATTGTCTTGATGAAACAGCACTTTCTTCTTCTTCAAATGAGGCCGCTTTTTCTCGATTTCGTCTTTTAAACGCTCCAATAACGCTACGTAATAGTCGCTGTTTATGGTTTTTCCCTTTTTAAGATAGTCAATGAATATTATACCATGAGTATCCCAGAATACTGATGCCAGAACCTTGCCAGCCGACTTTTGCGTCTTTCCACGCTTTGGAGTCGGTTCATCACGTGCAGTCCACTCGGCTGACTGTCGATTGGACTCCGGTGTGAAATGATGGAGCCATGTTTCATCCATCGTCACATATCGACGCAAAAATTCGGATTTATTACGATTGAACAGCTCCAAACACACCTTAGAATCATCGATTCGTTGTTGTTTTTGGTCGATTGTGAGCTCGCGCGGCACCCACTTTGAACAGAGCTTTCACATATCCAAATATTCATGCACGATATGACCAACACGTTCCTTTGATATCTTTAGGGTCTCAGCTATCTCAATCAACTTCACTTTACGGTTATCAAAAATTATTTTGTGGACTTTTTTGATGTTTTCGTCGGTAACAGCCTCTTTGGGGCGTCCACTGCGTGCATCGTCCTCGGTGCTCATTTCGCCTCGTTTAAATTTAGCAAACCACTTCTCTACGGTTGATTTTCCTGGTGCAGAGTCCGAATAATGTTTATTAAGCCAAGCCTTGGTTTCAACAGTATTTTTTTTCGCCAAAAAGCAATGCTTTATTAACACACGAAATTCCTTTTTATCCATTTTTTCAAGGTAACAAAAGTTCTTTCACTAAAAATGCTATAACTCAGATACTAATAGTGCAACAGCTGTCAAATTTATACACGCGTCTTTTGAAGGTTAGGGCTAACTAAAAATCATATGGATTTGATACTAGTACCGCCATTTATGTGTCAGCCTACGAATTTTTCAGCCCACCTGTTATATAATTTATATATATATATATATATATATATATATAAAATATATATATATATATATATATAAAATATATATTTATAATATATATATATATATATATATATATATATATATATATATATATATAGTGTACAACAGTTAACTGCAATGACGAACATTATAAAATGAAGTGAAAAAATGTAATGTTTATATTTTTTAACTGTGAATATAAACGTCAACGTTACAGCTATCATTTATGACACAAATGAATAATTACATAAATATTTATATATTCACTGACAGTAATACGAGACTTTTATTATTTTTGCTTTTGAAAGCATGGAATTTTTATTTATATTACATTTTTTAACTGTATGTTGTGTATGAATATTTATACTTCTGCAAGTGCTAATAACTGATTTTTATATATATATATATATATATATATATATGTGTGTGTGTGTGTGTACATATAAATGTTGTAAATGTAATTAATACATATATATATATATATATATATATATATAATTTACATTATAATTAATATATATATATATAAATGTTAATACAAATATATCTAATTATTGTTTATTAAATAATCGATATAATCATTAACTTTTATTAACAAAGTATATATATCAAAATCTACTTATACAGAAGAGACATTTTTATAGTTTCAGGGATATTTCTGGCAATCAGATTTTTCAGTACATCAACGTTTTGAAGCTATCGGAATTATACGGTTTCCAGAAAAAGAACAGGTTTAAGACTTTCATAGTCATGTAAATTTACATCTTTTTTGATATTTCCAGCTCTGTTAAATGGTCCACAACTGTTTGATGTCTAACTTCTAACTTTTGTACAAGCTCTCGAATTGTTATGCGTGGTTCTGATTCAACTAACGCTTTCAGTTCGTCGTTATAAATTGAAGAAGGACATCCGTGACCTTCACTTTCGAATCTCTCGTCCTCAGCACCGAATTTTTGAAACCATCATTATACCGTAGGTTCCTTAACAGTACCCACACCAAAAGCATCGTGTAGTTTACGAACAGTTTCCGCTGCCTTATCACCCGTTTTAGCTCACAAAAAATTGCTCTTATTTGCTTGTCTTCCATCTTTATCTTAGTATAAGAGCAGTTAATGCTTCTTTAGAATCCGTTTTGAACTCATATAAAAAATGCTCTTATTTGTTTCTTAACCATCTTTAATTCAATAGCCCAATTTGAACCAAAATTAATAATAAAACTAAAGTAGATGCTACTAAAATACAGACCGAAAATTCAGTTTAAAATTATGTTAACATGAACAAGATGAAATGACACTTTCATTGGAAAAAAAATTAAAGGTTAGAATTCAAAAAACAAAAACCCTTATTGTTTTTTTACCAATCTAATATATATATATATATATATATATATATATATATATATATATATATATAACATACGAACTTGAATAACGAATTCTAAAAAAAAATGTCCGGAAAAAATTTAAACAATCGTATGATTAAATGCCTAACCATTTCAACTGGAATCGGATCACCAATTAACCAATTTACAAAAACGTACCGATGTTCCGTTACTCGAACGAATCCGAAAACTTTTTCCTCCGGAAAAAAATCATTTAATACCGAATTGTTTATCGAACAATATTTACAATCGACAGAAATAATAGAACACGTTTATTTGTTGTGTCAACACTGATAATTTCCATCCGACTACAAATAAATAAACAAATATTATGTATGATAAATTCTGGAAATAAAATTAATTTCCCGATATAAATTCAAGTAAATATGAGAATGTAATTAATGTGCGACTGTGTGTTTGCTTATATAATTGTTTCGAATTGTTAAATAGTTTATTTTGAACGGTCGCTCCTCGACGAATATTTATTAATTTATTTCGTAATTGTAACAACATGTGTTCGAACAATTATCGGTGGTTATTGTGCACGAATCAAATATTTAAATCGTTAGACGGGACGGTATTCTATTAAGATTCGAACAGACGTTTTCACGAATGAACTTACAATCGCCCTACAAATAACCACAAAAAATCTAATCATACTTGTTTGATAATTGATTAATTATCGTTTTTCTTTCTCCCTTTTCAAATATTTTTATATCGATTTCTAAAATCTTTAGAGTAGGAGGGTGGTCCCAGAAGTACCCGACTCAACAAAGAAAACACAAAAATTTTGGTAAAAAATATATTTATTTTTCAACATAATCTCCTTTCAGCTCTATACACTTTTCCCAGCGATGTTCAATAAGTTCGATACCGTTTTTATAATAAGAACTGTCTTGCTCCTCAAAATACCCATTAACTGCCGATATCACTTCTTCATCGTTGGGAAATCTTTGACCACTGAGCCATTTTTTCAACTTTGGGAACAGAAAATAATCCGAGGGGGCTAAATCTGGCGACTAGGGTGCATGAGGTAGCAATTCAAACAATTATCAAAATATACTATAAAGTTGGTAGAAAAATAATTGCGGTTTATGACCTTCAAATTCATATAAATTTTTCAGTTTGTGGTTGAGAACTGTTGGATGACTAACGTCTAATTTTTGTGCAAGCAAGCAGTTTTAATTAACATTAGCAGTTTTAAACTAACGGTTTCAGTTGGTCGTTATGAAATGAAAAAGGACGGCCATGACCTTTTTCACTGTCAAAGCTTTCGTCCCTAGCACGAAATTTTTGGAACCACCATTACAACGTACGCTCCTTGACAGTATCCACACCAGAAGTAAGATTTAATTTAAGAGCAGTTTCTGCTGTTTCATCATCCACTTTGAACTCATACAAAAAATTGTTCTTATTTGCTTCTTCTCCATCTTTAATTCAACAGCTAAATTTGAATCAAAATTAATAAAACCAACGTCGATGTTACCAAAACACAGACCGAAAATGTACTTAAAACGGTATTAATATGAACACGATGAAATGACATTTTCATTGAAAACAAATTAAGGTTAGAATTCAGAAAACAAAAACAGTAATTCTTTTCCTACCAACCTAATATAGTTTTTCTGTAAGAATACAACAGAATATGAAAAAAAATCATTGAATTAAGATGAAAGAATCACTGATTTCTGAAAAATGTCAGTGGTCAGGAGTTTAAAACCTATAACTTGAATATATTGGTTTATTTTATTAACATTGCATGTAATATTGAGTAAGAGTGAGTATGCAAGAGATTTTTCTTCTAGGACGAAATATAGAAGCTGATTAAGCATTGTCTTATTGAAATAGGTGCATAAAAGTGTAGGAGGAATTGTATAGAAAAATAATATTAATAAAAAAATCATGTATGTAAAAAGATTTTTTTAATGCTTATTTTTTTTTAGTTTTTGATTTAGTCTTGTACTTACTAACTAACCTTG
The DNA here is from genome assembly GCA_034766995.1 of Acanthacorydalis orientalis. Classification (NCBI taxonomy): domain Eukaryota; kingdom Metazoa; phylum Arthropoda; class Insecta; order Megaloptera; family Corydalidae; genus Acanthacorydalis; species Acanthacorydalis orientalis. The sequence goes on from CM068316.1 coordinate 49,285,005, forward strand.
CAGGATAAGGAAATCCTGAATACATAATAAAAATCCTATTAGTCTGAATTCAAATTTAAGTCAGTGTGAGAAGAAAGGTACTTATTTATTATTTAGTCTAATCAATCATTTAATGAAATCATTTTATATCAAAAAAAAAAACATTTCATTGTATAAAAACAATCACTTCAGATCAAAACACTGAAACTGTCGAGAAAATTCAATCATCGAATTATAAAACACACTCATTATTAAAGTGAGACATGTTGGAGGAGCTGACACCCTTTAATACGAATCGGCTGTCGGTGTGATGAAGTTTGAGAATAGCTCGATTAGGAAACAAATTAGCCAGGTGAAATTCGAATCGAGTCTGAGTACGCGACTGCACGCGTCGAGAAAATAAGACGGCCGTATCTAGTGCTGTAGATCTACTACTGGCACGTTGTTTGATAAAAAGAGACGAGACTATACGGGAGACAAAACGCACAGACGGAACTGAACGCGATAAGGAAGAATAAACATGTCTCTGGGTTCTTGCAAATATATTTTTGTGTTTTGGGAATCTTTTTTCTGCTTAAAGATGTTTTGTTCGATGTAATATAATTTTAAATTTTGTGTTTATATATATGTATATATATATATATATATATATATATATATATATATATATATAGAGAGAGAGAGAGAGAGAAAGAGAATGAGAGTAAAAAGTTATTGAAAAAAAAATATTCTCAAGGATAAATAAAAAGAATGATTCCTATATAATTAAGTGTGGAAAAAAAGTTTTTGTAGCATGATAAATTTCTTCACACATTTATTGTTTTTATTCAAGCATTTTTGACAGAAAAATATTTCTGTCATATCACACTCTCTCAGTATTCATTCGATTTCATTGAAAGTGTGTGTGTGTTTTTTTTTGTTTAAGAAAATCAAAATGAAGATAAAATGAAAGAGATTCGATAACATTCCACTCGTTTAAAATAATGTGAAGTCGGAAATTAGTTGTATAACGGTTGAAGGCTTCGAGAATTGTTTCTGAAAGTAGCTGAAGTTCTAGGACAAAGGGAGATGATTACTCTGAAAGGATTCATTCTTGAGATAAGAATGAATATTTGAAATCTCCTGAAGAATGATAAGATTAAGAAGTTTTTGATAAGGTCTCACACATCTTATAATATAGGTTTTAATAAACTTGACTTTTTTAAAAAAAATCAAATTAAAAACAACGTTTCTTATGAAAAAAAAAACAATCTATGGAATAACTAAAACTAGAGGTATTTTATGAATCTGTTCATATATTTGTGTAAAAATTATTTTTTTTAAAAAATACAACATTTATAGGTGATTCAATTTAAGCTTCCAAATGAAAGTACTAAAAAAAAATCATTTTATTTTTAATTTAGTACTTGAGTTCAATTCAATACTAAAATACAATTGAACTAAAATATTAAATAAAAAATAACATGATTTTTTTTCATTTTTCCGATTTTTTCCAATACTTCCACGTGGAAGTTTAAATTGAATCATGCTATATTAGGTGTAGAAATTAATTCGATGCCTTTAAATTGAATCAGTCATAACTCTGCTTTAAATTAAAATATTTTCTCATCATTTTAAGATTCTAAAGTGCCAGATTTAACTCCTACTCCTAATTTATTTGCAGGAAATATTACCAAGGTATACAATTTAAACATTACTGCAGCTTGTCATTGTCTACTTTGGCACAGAAAGCTCATGACTACCGTGACTCGTCATTTCAGTAGAAATGGTTAACATTTAAAAACACTATATATTTTGACCAGTCAGCATAACCTCACAAAATAGTAACGAAAACGACTGAGTCCGAAAAATAGAATATTAAGCACTGCATACTTTTTGCACTGAAGTTAAAAAAATGCTGCTGGAGCTGCGAGAATGACTTGTACAGCTTTTAGTAGAAGGTGTTGTGACATTAAAACATGTAATAAATGATTTCAACGGTTGTAGCCGTGCTTTTGATTTTTCTGATCGAGAACGTCCCGGATAACTGAAAAAAATTGAAGACGAGAAGCTTGAGCAGCTGTTAAATGAAAACACCGGTCAGACTAAATAGGAACTCGCTTAATAACTCTTAGTTACCTAGCAAGCAACTTCTTATCGTTTATATCGACTGGGAAAAATTCAAAAGTTAGACCGATGTATTCTTCATGATAATTGCAATTTTGTGTACGCATTTGAAGGTTATAAACCGCAATTATTTTTCTACCAACCTAATAAATACAGTTTTAAAATAATATTTACATACATTCTTAAAAAAAATAAATTAATATTAACGAGAAAATGGAATACATTTCAGTCCACACAATATCTCTCATTTTATACAAAAGGAGTGGACAACTCATTCGATAATAAGAGCCACATATTATACATTACAATCATTGTAAATAAAATAATATTTACAATGTATGTAAAGTATAATATGTGGCTCTTATTATCGAATGATTTGTCCACTCCTGTAATATAAAATGAGATATTTTGTGGACTGAAATGTATTCCACTTTTCCCGTGCATAAATATTCATTCCCTATAAAAAAAGGCACCGAATTAATTTACAAACGTAATAAATTGAAAGAAAATACGAACAGTGTGCAAGTGAAAAATATTCATATTTTATTTACAGGACAATGGAAGACGAGCATCGTTTGAAAAATAAACGCGGCCATTTCTGTACAAGACGGAATACGTGTTTGTGTTCGTTTCAGTACTTTTTTTTTTGTATCAACGTTAATTCCGAAACAGTGTTTTATTGTATCCAACGTTGTCTCGTACCTCAACGTTAAGTAACAATCCACTGTACATACAATAATAATCTGCGCGCACAATGCAAGTACAATTCCTGTTATCCATAGACGTTAGCATTCTAACACCATTCTCGAGTAACAAACTTTTTCCTTTTTCATTTTTTTTTTCGTCCGCCCGAAACAACATGTTGTAATAGTGTTCTTCGCTGTGTTTAAACAAGTTTTTCCTTTCTGGAAACAACAGTACAATTTACTTTCGGCGTCGTCGCGTTACGGGCCGACCAACGTAAATGAAACCCGCGCCGTGTAACGATTACAATAAATATTTTTGCTTTTCCCGGTGGCGTTGACGCGTCTCAGTTTTATAATTGTATCATCTGGCTTGTGTATTCGTGTGTGCATAAACGAGACGCTCGATACGGTGGAATTGAAGCTCCTGAATTTAATAAATATTCTTTTCTAGTTTCTTTACGGTACGGACTTTACAAACATAAAAAGTACACAGCTCGATTCGAATACAAAATAATTTTAACGGATAGTAGACAGTGCAATGGGCGTTTGTGTTCAGTAAATATAAAAAAATACGAAGGTCGTTTGACAAGTATGGTAAAAAAAGCAAGTTAAACGCTGTTTTTTTTTGGGGGAACAAAAACCGATTTTATACACTTGGCTCAGCGAGTTTCCAATTTTTTCATAAGAGGAAAAGTAGCTTCTCTCAAAGTCTGCAAAATAAGCATTAACGGCGTCGATGACATCCTCATTCGATGAGAATTGCTTCCCATTGAGACAAATTTTCAAGTTTGAGGAGAAGAAGAAGTCGTATGGGGCTAAATCTGGAGAATAGAGTGGATCAGGAATCAATTCGAAGATTTATTAGTGCAATTTTGCCATTGCAACGGTCGATTTCTGGGACGGCGCGTTGTACTGGCGAAAGAACATTGTTTTGTGTGCCAATCTTGACCGTTTTTGTTTCATCTCTTCTTTCAAATAGCCTGATAATTTTCCATCATAGGATCCTGTTATCGTTTTTCTCCTCGTTAAGTAGTCGATCAGGATGATTCCTTGGAAATCTCAAACAAACAGCGGCCATCGCCTTCCCAGCAGTACCGATCCGCAAGGAAATTCGCCGATAAAACGGTCTTCGTCTTCTTCGGGATAATTTCACCAGCCGTTGTCCATTGCTTTGATAGCTGCTTCGGCTCAGGTGTCTAGTGATAGATCCATGTCTTCATCCACGGTGATGAATCGACGCAGAAAGGCCTACTCGTTTTTCCATTTTTGCAGAAACTGCTACAATGCTCGCTTCAAACATTTGTAGAACGTGAACAACGTATCGCTTCTGGATGAAATTTCGCCAGTGATAGTTTTAAAAGTGACACGTTACCAAATGAGTGATAGCGCCACTTCATAGAAATTTACCAAATTAATCGAACAACCCACATGTGCACATTTCTTAATAATACATTCTAGGAATAGTACCGCCTTAGATTTGATTCACTTTCAGGGATTTAAAATATAAAAAACTATAGTTGAATTCGCAACACATTCATGATTGTACATCATTATAATTCGGTACTGGCTAGATTTATTTTAACCCGAGCTAATTACCCCAACTATCACAACTAAACTGCTGATTTATCAATTTAGAACACTGACACAATTATTCACGATATGAATATTTATTATAAGATAAACACATTTCATTTACTTTGGTCAGTTTATTTACTTTAAAGAAAAAACCTCTCACTGAATACATTCTGCATCGTTCACGAAATTATTTTCGTCCAACAATATTTCCACTGTATCTGAATTAGTGATAATGTAATTTCATATTCGGATAAAACAAACACTTTGTTTTACGCTCGAACGTTAGACAATTCATTATTTTCTTTTTTTTAAAACTTGAACGTCCAATAAAAATGACATTTGTGTAAACAAACATCATGAAATAATGAGCTGTTTACTAGTGTAGGAACGTGCGCGTTCTGCTAATTCCTTTACTGTTCCTCCGGGTCACTAACACTATACGTTTATCTTTTGAACATTTGTCATTTACTCACAAACTTGTCGTATACAATAATGTATGAAGTTTCATATGGAAAAAACCTTTATATATATATATATATATATATATATATATTTATATTTATATATATATATATATATATATATATATATGTGTGTGTGTATGTGTAATGTATATATATTTAAGGTAACTAAATACAAAAGAGTTCCTAGAAGATTAGGACTTCTTGACACTCTTATACAAACCCCTTTGGAATCGACCTCTGGAGAAGATTCTCGGAGTCAGAAAAAGTGTTTTGAGTGGTTTAGATGTTTTAAGGAAAATAGAACTTGAAAGATGATAAAAAGACAGGGTATGCCTTCAATTTCCAAATCGAAGAGAAGGTTATAGAAATTCACCAACTTATTCGTACCAATCGACAGCTAATTGTTATAGAAATTTCAGAACAAGCACGGGTCCTACCGAAACGGTATGGAAATGAGTCTTGTTGCTGTAGAGTTTGTTCCTCGTTTCTTAAAAGGAGATCAGAAACAGAATAGGGGAAAATTCTGCAAGTCAAGTCGAATGCGAAATCCAGGATTATCACATTTTTTCCATCTATTAAGTATTGTTTATTTTGAATGGATACTAATAAATCAAATAGTAAATCAACAATTTATCTTGAATTCTGAAGCGGTTACATGATTCGGAAAGAAGCGGCTTGGACGTCGGACAAATCGATTATGGAAGTTGTATTACGACAAAGCACCACCACATACTTCTCTGCTGGTTCGAAGAACAGTCACTCTCATTCTCTATGCACTGTCTAATAAAATATTAAACAAAAAAAAACACTACACTCTCACGACTTGGGTCTAACTTATTATATATAAAATATTCTGTTTTAAATCAATTGATACTTGTGGACATTATAATATATATATATATATATATATATATATATATATATATATATATATATATATATATAAATGGATGTCCATGTAGTAAACCGAAACTACAGCAGTACTGGCAATAAACATGTTCATATCTGGAATAAACATTATGCGTAAATTAAGTTGCCTATAGAAAGTAATTCAATAAATAAAGGTAACTAAAATTTACGTTTCGTCGCAACATCAATTACGATAGTTACACTTTACTAGACCTTCATAAATGTCGCCGTATATTCCGTACATATTGGAAACATAACAACAGAACCATCCTCGTTAATTTGAACAAAGCACGCCGATACGGCCATGGGAAATTACAACGACGAAAATTCCGTAACAGCGTCCATAAATGTACATTTGAAGCACCATGTTTATACACACACACACACATATATATATATATATATATATATATATATATATATATATATATATATATATATATATATATATATATATTACATACATAAATACATAGAGAAAAGAGAGAAACATATGTAAGTTGATATTTCTTCAAATAACAACTTGATTATCTTAACATTATTTCTTTATTTAACAGATGTTAATATTGTGGACTTGGCTCGTGGAAATATATACATATATATATATATATATATATAACACAGATAAATTTACTTCAAAAATTTCAAATAGAAGATTAATAGATTGCGGTATTTTTTGGTAATAAAAAGGTTAAATGTTTCTAAAAGCGTTTCCCTTTAGTATACATACAGATCTGTTAATTAATTTTTAAGACTGAAATTTCAACTAGATATCAGAGCATTCCATTGGTATATCGTTCAGTTTTTCCAATAATTCAGAGATTTTCAATCGTTTTGCCATTTTCAGGACTTATAAAAATAAGATAAATCTAGTGATTATATTTGTATTCATTTTTTTCACCTCACTAATTGAAATAATATGTCGTTTATTATAAGTTATAAAATTATTTTTTAATTATTTATTATATTATATAATATGAGTGCAACATTCAACAAGAACTTCAATACACATTCCACGTCTCGAGATCTGAATGAATGACTTAATATATTTTCGAATGGATGCATTAGTTTTGCATTACCATCATGATCGATCTGGAATTTTCCTGATAATTTTCACAATCATACTGAATGATACGATGTAAAAATTCTCAGAACGTGTGAGAAGTTATACAAAACGAGTAAACTGGTTAATCCGTGTTCGGTAAACAGATTGGTGAACACTTACACTTTCACAGATAGCAATCATTTTGACTGGTATTGATATAAGTAGCCATGATACAAAATCATTTTGATTTTGAATAAAAAAATAAAAATAAAATTCATCATACCATTTCCTTAGTTATCTCTGCAAAAGTCATGACATCATTACGACAAAAAAATGTAAAATGAAGTAGGAATTTTAAAATAAAATTGTAAAACCAGTCATTTTGACTGGTGTGTGGTAGTTCTAGTGTTTAGTTCTTTGGTATTTTTTATGTTTAAACATATTATGTTGTAATAAACAGGTTTTTCTTTCTATTTTCCCGTCAATTTTGACGGGCTATATGCTAGTTCCCAACAATGAATTCCTAACAATGGTCTCACATTACAAAATTATTAAAATGGAATGAAGTCTATGAACATCACGTTTATGATATTCCTGACATGATTAAAAGAATAAAAAAATAAAATTAGATATTATGATATATATATATATATATATATATATATATATATGTATATAAATTGTATTGTACAGAATGTGATTTAATACACATAGCATGATGTAATTATATTATAAAGTACCTCGTACTCTTCTAGTAGCACGCTCGCACCCGGCGCTGTACTGTTGAAATAAACTCGAACGTCACTACCTCCATCCGCAGTTTCATAACACGATATATCAAACAAGTATGTTCTTTACAGTACAACAACAATATACACTGAAAAGAGAAATTACCACACCACAAGTTTTTCTCAGTCTCGTGCACTTTTTCTATACAAACATAACACGGATAAATATCAATACATCGAACCACTATTCAACAATCTTTCATATATATATAAGAAGGATGTTAGTACACATTCTCGTTTTTCAGTTCGTTCATATGAAAGGAATAGTTCACAGTACCACGAATTGGATCAAAGTACTGAAGAAATGCTACGATAATGATCGTATAAATATATCAGGTTTTTTTTTCTTCGTTCGGTACGCGCGGAATCTATCAAGAATAAGGAAATACGGATGGTTTGTTAAAATAATACGGTCTTAACAAGCATTTCGAATCATGTACTAGTTTGTTTAGTTTAAAAAGTTGAATTCTTATACAATTAAATCTGAAAGTGAGATTTTTAATACACTACACACTTTTTCTATTCCGTATGAATCAATCACTGAGTCCTATTATAAAATTTCAGTACAAAAAATTCGAAATATACCCGAAAGAAACGTACCGTATCATAATTGTAATAATTATGACCAAAAATAGAAAATAAATAAACGAAAACAAATATTAAACTAATAAAAAATCAACGAATGAAATATTATACGAATAAAAACCGATACTGAATCACTAACATTAACAGGACGACTACATTAATAGAACATCTAAGTGGATTTGTACAGTAAGACAGTTATGTAACTGCATCGTCACTTTCATTGCATGCGCTTGTTGTATTTTAATTCTTTCTACAGTATTTGTGTAGGTCTTTATATATACAGCTATTATGTGTGTGTATATATATATATATATATATATATATATATATATATCGATTAATCGATTATCAGTCGGAATTTTTCGGTTTTGGATCGGGTTTGATGCAGACAATCGATCTAGTATCGAGTTTGATGGTTGTTTTGAATATTATTTATTTGAATTCGAGATTGCAGATTATTGTCATTCAATATTTTCTTTGAATCTGAAAGAAAATCTCAGTTTTATGTTAGGTCGTTTGAAATTTGTCGAATTACCAAAAGAGATTGTTTTTTTTTATGGATAAGATTTTATTGTCAAGTTAATATTTATAAGTTTTCACTCTTAGACAAGTTTATATTTTTTTTGGAACAGGTACTTGTTTATTGATTTGTATGAAATGATTTTTTTTTCACCCCACAAGTTCAAAAGTTTACTATAAGTGATTGCTGATTTGTATTTACTGTTCATAGCTAGATGTTTCTGTTTTAGATATTTTTTTATTAGTTAATGTAATGGAATTTTTAGGTATGGGAATGAAGTAAAAATTCAATAGTCAAATTGTCTCTCAAAGTTCATTCGTATAGTAAATCAATTTAAACAGTGAGTTTAAAAAATATTAAAAATTATAAATTAAAAAAGTGATTGTTACTAAAATAAAAAAACTTAAATGATTCTTATTTGATCAAACTTTTGTATTTTTTAAATTTTAGAAAAGAAAGAAAGAAAAAATCAGTCAAGTCAGACTGTCATTCAAAGTTTTTTTTTTACAATAAACAAACATAAATAGTGATTTTTTAAAAAATATCAAAAATTGATTTATTAAGAAAACTAATTATTTTGCCATTAAAATAGACAGGAAACCTTAAATGATTCTTATTTGATCAAAGTTTTATATTTTTTTAAATTTAAGAAAGAAATAAAAGTTTAATCGAGTCATACTGTCTATAAAATTCTTTTTTTATAGTAAATTAATTTAAATAGTGATTTTAAAAAAATGATTTAATAAGAAAACTAATTATTTAGCCATTAAAATAAAAAGAAAACTTAAATGATTCTTACTTGATAAAAAATTTACATTTCTTAAATTTAAAAAAGAAAAATCAATCGAGCCAAACTGTCTTTCAAAATTTTATTTGTAATAAGCTAACTTAAATAGTGATTTTAAAAAAATATCAAAAAAATATTTATTAAAAAACTAATTATTTTGTCATTAAAATAAAAAAGAAACCTTAAATGATTCTTATTCGATCAAAGTTTTAGATTTCTTAAATTTAAGAAAGAAATAAAAATACAATGATCTTTTTCGTATAGAAAACTGATTTAAAAATATTTGAGAATATTAAAAAAATATTAATCAGCTAATGGAATTACATTCACTAAAATCACTTCAAATCTAACAAAATAATTATTTTTTGATCGATGTGATAGATGTTTTAAAACTCGTTCTTATAGAAAAACCGCTTGAAAAATATTTTAACAATATTTAAAAAATGAACGGAATTATTTTAACAATAAAATAAAATTAAAAAAAATACTAAATGATTCTTATTTGATCAATGTTCTAGATTTCTTAAATTTAAAAGAGTTCAATCAAATCAAACCGCATTTTAAAATTATTCCTCATAGAAAAAAAACATTTGAAGAATGTTTTAAGAATATTAAAAAAACGAATAGAATTACTTTAACAATAAAAGAATATTAAAAAAACATTAAATGATTCTTATTTAATCAATGTTTTAGATTTCTTAAATATAAAAGAGTTCAATCAAATCAAACCGCATCTTGAATTTTTTTCTTATAGAAAAAATATTTAAAGAACATTTTAAGAATATTAAAAAAAACGAATGGAATTATTTTAACAATAATATAAAATTAAAAAAAATATTAAATGATTCTTATTTGATCAATGTTCTAGATTTATTAAATTTAAAAGAGTTCAATCAAATCAAACCGCATCTTGAAATTCTTCTTATAGAAAAAAAAACATTTGAAGAATATTGTAAGAATATTAAAAACAGAATGGAATTACTTGAACAATAAAGTAAAATAAAAAAATTAAATGATTGTTATTTGATCAGCGTGCTAGAATTCTTAAACTGAAAAAGATTTAAAAATTCAATCAAGTCGAACCATTTTTCTGAATTTTTGTTTGTAGACAAAATAATATTTCGAGTAACAGGCGATATATTAAAATTGAACGTGGAGTTAAAACAGAATTCATTTTTGAGACTAAATTTAGCCAGTGTCAGAACTGTTTTATGATAAAAATTTAAACAAAAAAACATGTGAATATAAACAAGATTTTCCAGTATTCAATTTTATTTTTCTACAACTAAACTAAGACTTCAGTAAGATTTGTCTTCGAACGTCGCTCGTTCGTTCTTTTTTTTCTCTCTTACTGAATCGTATTTTCAGTTCAGTTCACTCTATTCGTGGGTTTCCCCGTTAAGGGCTATGACTGATCATTCTAAACTAATGTATGCGATTCACGCAAACCTGATGGGGGTTGACATGTATAATCAGAGTTTGCTAATGCCTCTCTCACCAGTTGTTGAAACAATCGTCTCTTGTCGTCAATTAAAATATATGTCGTACATGTTGCAAATAATTCGACAAATCACAACCAGTACACTGTGTATCTCTGTACAGTGAGTAATTGAGCAGAGATGGAAGTCAATCACATACAGCTCTTACATATACTCATGTATGTATACATACATATATATATATATATATATATATATATATATATATAAATTTGTATGTATGTGTGATGATATTTCAAAATTAGATACATTGTACTAAACCATGACATACTGGCATTGTTGAATTTTGCATCGCAAACACACAAATATGTAAGTTAATTTAAAGTAAACTGCGCGCCACACCTTTGATAAATTATGTGTCTACAATGTGATGGTTTCCAAACAATCAACAGGCTGGCGCAATTAGGAAACCTTGATAATGATTGCTGATGGCTACGGTAACTGACCAAGTAATCTATTACACTGCAATGTTTGATTGTTCCGTCGCTGTTGAATGAACCGATTTTATTACATAGTCCTGGTATCGATATAGCGTACCAGCCCGAATATAGAACGAGGTCTTTTTTATCACAGATTTTCATCGAAAAACAAGAGTCGTTTCATCAGTTTGGTAGGAAGAAAATTGCGAATTTATTAGCTTTAAATTCATATATATATATATATTAATTTGAGTGGTTTAAGTGGTTCAGAGCTGTTGGTTGACTAACGCCTTACTTGTGTCCAAGCTCTCAAAGTGTGCGTGGTTCTGATTCAATTAACGCATTCAGGTGGTCGTTATGAACTGAAGAAGGACGCCCGTGACCTTCTTCATCTTTTTGGAATCGCCATTGAACCGTACATTCCTTAATAATACCCACACCAAAAGCATCGTTTAGTTTACGAACAGTTTCTGCTGCTTTACCACCCATTTTTAATTCATACAAACAATTGCTGTTATTTGCTTCTATTCCAACTTTAAATCAGTAGCCCAATTTGAAGAAAAAATAATAATGAAACCAAAGTCTATGTTGCCAAAATGCAGATCGAAAAGTGCACTTTAAAATGATATTAACCTGAACACGATGAAATGACACTTTCATTGAAAGAAAGTAAGGTTGGAATTCAAGAAACAAAAACCTCAATTATTTTCCTATCAACCTAATAATAATTTTTGACCTGTTAATGTTATTTTTTCAAATTAATTTATTATTTTGTGGTATCACCCTTACCCTTAATTACTACTTCTACAGAGACTTCTCATACACTTGATAAATTTTCATGTTGTATTACTGCCAATACTCTTCCAAACTTCTCTTCTTTACCATTTACTTCTTTACCATCTTTCATTCAATAGCCCAAATTTGAAGTAAAATTAATAATGAAATCAAAGTCGATGTTACCAAAATACAGACCGAAAAATGCACTTTAAAATGATATTAACATGAACACAATGAAGTGACACATAAAAAGGTTAGAATTCATAAAACAAAATCCGCAATTATTTTCCTACCAACCTAATCATAATTTTTGACCAGTTAATGTTAATTTTTTCAAATTAATTTATTATTTTGTGGTATCACCCTTACTCTTAATTACTGCTTCCACAGACTTTTCATACACTTGATAAATTTTCCTGTTGTGTTGCTGTAAATATTCTCCCAAACTTCTCTTCTTTGCCATTTTTAATTCAATAGTCCAAATTTGAAGCAAAATTAATAATAAAACCACAGCCGATGTTACCAAAGTAGTCAAGAATGCTAATAATACAGGTTAAAGTCTAGATAATATGGATTCAATCTCAAGGCTCGACAACGCGCCACAAATTTACAGAGAACAATAACAATATCAGACAAAAACATAAAACTGTTAAAAAAAAATTTTACCAAAGTACAGACCGAAAAATGCACTTTAAAATGATACTAACATGAACACGATGAAGTGACACTTGAAAAGGTCAGAATTCATAAAACAAAATCTGCAATTATTTTCGTACCAACATAACAGCTTTTGTAGGTTTCCTAATCTCTATTTTATCAAATAAGAACAACGTGCTTTTAATAACATGACCAGCGACTGTATGCAACTAAAATGAAAAATAAGATTCCGTACAGAAATACAAGAAAACCGCTTTAAGATCGATTTAAAAATAAATAAAAGCTAACGTGTAAAGAACTGAATAATTCTGACGTGAGTTCCGTGTAAAGAAAACAACATTCACATGCACAGGAGTTCCATTATAACAAGGTGCGGTTTGATTGCCTGCTACGGTGACGTTACAACTTTGATCACTTCCGTTATTCACGGTCTCCATGATACATCCTTGCTTTGCATCACTTTGATCACCGTCTCATATACTCATCGTCTTGTCAAAATAAATTATCATGATCGATGCACATACAGACATTGAACAGATGCACAGAGATGAAACTAGTTGCACAGTATCATTTCTTTTGAACGAATGTTCTGTGCATTTTAGATTCAAATCAAAGTGTAATTTCGTTAAATGGTCCGTTCATACCTCAATGAAAATGCAATAAACTCGGATCAAAATGTTGTAATTAATATAATGTATATATTTTTCATACATACACACACACACACACACATATATATATATATATATATATATATATATATATATATATATATATATATATATATATATATAAAAGGGCGTACGTTTACACGTATAATTATTTTAAAATTAAATTCAAGCCCATTATGTACCTGCACGTTTCATAATTCTAATTATTGTCCTAAAAACCCGAGGGAATCTTCCGACATCGTATACTTTATTTCTTCGGGGTCGGCTCCACGTGAAAACAATAACATTATTTTATCTCTCTGTGTTACAATTATTCGCTTTTACTGTTTCTCTATACCTTCATACACTATTATTAAATAAAGCAGTAAATGTCGCTAATTGTATGATATATTCTCAGATGTGTTGTACAGAATAAAATTGTTCACTGTTATTGCTACGTCGGCGTTTGATAAACTGTTTATGTATTTTTTGAATATTTGTTTTCGGGTCGATACGAATCGTGTGTCTGTACGGAACTCTATCTCCGTTCAGAATTCTATAATCAATATCGAGATTCAAGATTCTTAAATTTTTCTATATTATAAAAATGAAATAGTGCCGTTCCTGTGACTTTATTCTTCTCCTCAGTTCATCCCACCCTCCGTACCAATAATTCTACATTCTTGTCAAAACCGGCCTAAAAGCCGTTGGATAAGATCCCGGACCTAATACCATCACCATATCAGTGCACAGATCCGTAGTTCTGTATCATGGATTTACACCAATAAAATTCTTTTTGATTTTGATTTGAGTTTCAGGTGGGAATTAAGTATTTTTTTCTGGAAACTGGGCAGTAAGATAAACAAGTTTGCGGATCTTTGATCTAGACGATATCATATGCAAAACTAATGGTAAATAAACTGCATTCTATGCATTTTAAAATTGGTTTTGAATAGCATTTTTGCATTTTTAAATTATATAAAATAGTTTTGAATAGCATTTATCATGCCTTTTTTGTTAATCTTTCAAATCTGGTAGGTTTTTTTGCCGCGCCCTGTATAAACAAAATGAATACATATATTTTTTTCAAAACACTTATGTTTGAAATCACATTTTTGATGGTAAATATAAGTTTATGTATATATATATATATATATATATATATATATATATATATATATATATATATATAATTTTGATAATTTATCAAGCACCCGACTTCTCCCTAAACGTCCCATCCTCGTGTTTTCATTGAAACACATCGTATAAATCAAAAACCAACAAATAAATCAATACGACGCTTTTCAACAACAAAAAATAAATAAATAAATAATACAGCAACGTTACGAAAACACACACACACACATATATATTTACAGACCGTATTGTTTCGAATTTGTATAAATTCTCACCTCGTCGACGACCGTGTATAAAATTGTAATTAATTTCCAGTACTCGAAGCATTAGCAATAACGCCGTTTGAACTTTCAACTGTACAGTTTGAGTTATGACATTGATAAGGTTTTGAATGTTTTTTTTTTCTCCCAAAGTGCAAGCATCTGACAAATGATTTATGAGAAAACTATCGCCGGTTCTCTTTTTTTATATATATTTTTAGGAAGGAAGTAAGTTCGAGCGTTTTTTTTATATTAATGTAATTGGCTGTGCGTCGTAAAAACATAAATACGAGTACCGGGAACTTGATATTTGTTTTATTGATGTGTGGGACACGATGATCGATTATAGCTAGTTATGGGTCGCCATTACGGGAATAAAAAAAATTGTATCTTGTTTATTATTTTATAAATAAAAGGAAATGAAATGCATTTAGTAACAATTTCTTGGCATGAAATATCTCTTGCATATTAATTGATCAATTATCTGCAATCTGCTGCATGTGTACAAGCAAACATGGACAAAAAAGTTTAATTTTGATCATATTATTCAGATAAGTTCTTATTCTGATCGAATGATAATTCACAACCATACAAATCTTTGTAGTTGTTTATTTAATTCACTAAATCCTGTCATAGATACATGAAATCATCAATTTATTACTTAGAGCAATGGAGTGAATATAAAAATTATATTAATCTACTTATTGAATTTGAATTGATCAAATATTAATTAAAAAAGAAAATATCTTTAAATATGTCTAGCTTATTTTAAAATTTTATATATTTGTGAAAATGTTTTTAGGGGATAGTGTGTGATTTTTGAAAAATCGATTTTTTCACCGCTCAAAAGTTATATATGCCCTTAAGTAAAGAACTTATTCTATCTTATATTTAATGGATTATAAAACAAGTAAACTTATTAATTTTATATTTTTCTTGAACAGTGGAAACGTTAAATGAAATAATAGATGGAATTGATTTTTAAGAAGGGAGTTTCTCTTGTTTTTTTTTAGTTTCAAGTAACGATTCCTTTCTACTATTTATTTCATAAAATACAGATTATCCAGACAAATAATTGATCTGTCAAAGTATTACCAACGATGTTAAATAAAACATATATCTTGTTCTTTTGAGCACTTGTTAACGGCGACAAATTATTCGTGTCTAAAAAACAGGCGGGAGGGAAAAAAATTCATAAAAAGCATTTTGAGAAGGGACCGATCATCGTCCACACATCCACATATGCGCAACCTTTTTTGATAAAATAGAAATGACGGATTTAGAGATGATAGAAACCTTGAAGGGTGTCATCCCATCGTCGAACGGCCACGCGCACCCTTCTGTGAAGAACTGATTGACGAGGGTAGATTCAGTTGAACGACTTTGTCCGAATCACATTCAAATTGAGCCCGTGGGCGCAAACTCCGACGAAAATTTCATGTCAGTGTATCGAATGGACACATGTGCGGTGAGGTATCCTCTACGGTGTGTATTCATTTCCGTTCTGTTCGATGACGACGATACGTGTGTAATAGATGCGACGTTCTACCGATTTTTCAATTAGAAGAGAACTTGCGAACAAAGTTACAACTTTAATTGAAGTACAACGGTCGGACGACGGGTGAATGTTGGTCGTTAACACATGTCTGCAAGTTTTACAATCGCGGTTAACATTTTTGTAGTACGAGTATAACTTCAGTTTACTGTCGACGGAATTGGATGTGTGTGGGTGTGTGTGTGTACTTTTTTCTTCTTTCGGACGTTCTGTTGTTGTATGAACAGCAGACACTATTTTTGCCAATCTTCAACAACTACCGCATTTTATAGATACTTAAACTACTGTCGAATTTTTTCTAGATCGTTTAAAGCAAAGACGAACACTTGAACTATGTTCCTTTAATATAGTACTCACTGATGAGTTGTTTCTTACTCTCAAACTTATTGCAGAAAGTCGGAATTTACGAGCTTTAAAAAACTTCAAATCAACAGTCATATATATATATATATATACATCTTTCTCTCTATCTCTATCTCTCTCTCTCTCTCTCTCTCTCTATATATATATATATATATATATATATATATATGTGAAAGCCATTTGAAAAGAATGGTAAAAAGCAAGTTGGACACGGTTTTTTTTTGGAAAAAATCGCTTTTATTTCTCAACATGTCCTCTTAATGCAGTTTTCACTGATGAGTTGTTTTTTACTCTCAAATCTATTGTAGAAAGTCAGAATTTACGAGCTTTAAAAAACTTCAAATCATCTATCACATACACACACACACACATATATATATATATATATATATATATATATGCGAGGGTCGTTTGAAAAGTATGGCAATAAGTAAGTTAAACAAGTTTTTTTTTCTTCGAAAAAATCGATTTTATTTCTCAACATAGTCTCCATTGAGGCGCTATAAACTTGATCTAGCAAGTCTTCAAAAAATGAATTGACGACGGCGATGACATCCTCATTCGACGAGACTTTCTTCCCACTGAGACAAAATTTCAAGTTTGGAAAGAGGAAGAAGTCGTACAGGGTTAAATCCCTGAGAATAGGGTGGATAAGGAATCAATTCGAAGCCCAATTCCACTCAGTTGAGATGTTTGTGACTTCTGATATCCTTCTCACTCTCATTCACCAGTTCGAAGAAAACATATCGTGAGCTTTATCGATTATTTCTGGTTTGACTGCTGTTCTCAGGCCTTCTGAGCATAGTGCACCTTCGACGCTCATTTTTACACGTTTAAATTTATTCATCTGAAGTCGAACGGTTACACAGGAAGAACAAGATTCGTCCAGTGTAGGAAATATCGTCTCATGGATTTCCTTCGTTGGTTTCCCTTCCAAAAAATAGAACAGAATCATATTTCTTATTCCGATTTTATCCAGTCCTTTCGCACAAAACGCTTGACTTGAAACAACTGTTAAATGAAGAATCAATTGCGGATTGAGTTGAATATTCATATGAGTTACTAAGAGATGGAACTATATGAAAATATATACAGGTGTCACTCTCTTCCTCAGTGACTGCACGGAACAGGTTATTCTTCAAACAACCCTCATATAGATTAACATCTTAGTATTTCAATACGTTTTTTTGAAAAGGAAAAATTAAGTTGTGAAAGTATTAAAATGTGTTAAAAATTATTAAGTCAATAATTATGTGTTCGTGGAGATTATATATATATATTGTAACGAATTGTAATAAAAATAATAATTCGAATTTGAAGATTTATTATTTTTGATCAGTCGTGATGGACTGCTACACGACTAGCACCTAACTACCCCTATTGCGTTCTAACCTACTGTTTATATTCTGTCCTGTATTTTTTTTTGCACGAATTTTAGGGCGGTTCGAGTCTGCCTATATGTAACCGTTCCTGGGGGCGTCTAGGGCCCCGAAAACATCCAGACTCTACACATATTTATAAAAGTCTTCTTATAGATGATTAATCATCGTGCTTTCGTGCTCACATCCCGGAAAAGTTATTCTGTACTGTAATATACTGTACTTTATTTAAGCACGTGACCAGTGGGACGTTCCCGACACGAATGTGATCATTTACGTTTAGTTTTTTAAATGTTTATATATTCTGTCTTGTATGTACGAGTAATAAATGACTGTATTTTAGTTAAGTGTGTGATTACTACACTATTTACTGCCACTCTATCTGTCACATACATTTTTTCGAACACAGCGCGACACTAGTCTCGATTGTTTTGTCTTAAAACTAACAATTTCGTAACATATATATATATATATATATATATATATATATATATATATATATCTTGTATATAAATAAATGAGTGCATTAAACAAAGTACTTATAAGATTAACGATCGTCTATAACACAAAACGTAGTATTTCCGTTACAAAAGTCAGTAAAACCGTGTGTAATATTTGATCGTTGAACACATTTTGTCGTTAATTCGATACGATCGCCGTTAAGCATTAAAGCCGCTCCGAAGAGATATTGCCACTGAAGTTTATGATACAGTCAATTTGAAAATTGCCAATCCAATGTGAAATTGTGATTCAGTATTCTGGTCGTGTGTGTGCTCTGCACAAATTCGATGTTATTAAAAATGTGTACTCGATCACTTGACACTTCTGTTTATTGTTGTATTGAAATCTCCCATTCGATGAAATGTTGTACGGAATAGACGAGCGGACGGAAAATCATATACCGTTTGTCACGTGGATGCGTTTTTTTTTCATTTTTGTCAGGCGCAGTTGGTAAATGTTGATAGTTGTCACAGCAAGCTGTTTCTAGGAAAAAAGTTCTCGTTACCGCTATTAAAAGTCTAGTAGGGGAACTTTTTCAGAATTTCAAATAGAAAATGATAAAATTTACAATTTTAAAAAAGTTTTATATTGTACACACACACACACATATATATATATATATATATATATACACGAGGGTCATTCGATAAGTTTGATAAATTTCTATGATATGGCACCACCATTCATTCGGTAAGGTCATGGATATCAAGTGTCACTTTTCAAACTAGAATAGGCGAAATTTCAACCAGAAGCGGCGCGTTGTTCACGTTCTACAGATGTTTGAAATGAGCATTGTAGCAGTTATCGTCAAAATGAAAAAAAAACGATTAGGCCTTTTTGCGTCGATTCCTCATCATGGATGAAACATGGATCCACCATTACATGGCTGGGTCGAAACATCAGTCAAAACAATGGACAACATCTGGTGAAAATGCACCGAAGAAGGCGAAGACTGTTTTGTCAGTGATGGCCACTGTGTTTTGAGATCTCCAAGAAATCATCTTGATCGACTATTTAACGAAGAGACAAACGATAACAGGAGCCTACTATACAACATTACTGGACCATTTGGGAGAAGAGCTGAAACAAAAATGGCCAATGTTGTCGCACGAAAAAGTGTTCTTTCGCCAGGACAACGCGCTGCCCCACAAATCGAACGACTCGATGGCAAAAATGCACGAATTAGACTTCGAATTGATTCCTCATCCACATTATTCTCCGGACTTGACCCTGTGCGACTTCTTCCTCTTTCCAAACATGAAAATTTGTCTCGGTGGGAAGAAATTCGCGTCGAATGGGGATGTCATCGCCGTCGTCAATTCGTATTTTGCAGACTTGCTAGATTAAGTTTATAGCACTCAATGGAGACTATGTTGAGAAATAAAATCGATTTTTTCCAAAAAAAATGGTGTTTATCTTGCTTTTTTACCACACTTTTCAAACGACTCTCGCATATATATATATATAAAATTGAAGATTTAAAGTTTTTTAAAGCTCGTAAATTCTGACTTTCTGTAGTAATGTTGAAAGTAAAAAAACGACTCATCAGTGAGTACTGTATTAAAAGAACATGTTGAGAAATAAAACTGATTTTTCCTAACAAATTGGGGCTTAATTTGATATTTTTTATCATACTTTTCAAACGACCTTGGCATATCGATATATATATATATATATATATATATATATATATATGATTGATGATTTAAAATTCGTAAATTCTGACTATGCAATAAGGTTGAGAGTAAAAAACAACTCAGCAGTGAGTACTGTATTAAAAGAACATGCTGAGAAATAAAACTAATTTGTTTAACTTGCTGTGTTTAACTTGCTTTTACCATACTTTTCAAACGACCTTCACACACAAAAACAGACAGATACATACACACACCACATATATATATATATATATATATATACATATGACTGATGATTTCAAGTTTTTTAAAGCTCGTAAATTCTGACTTTCTGTAATATGTTTGAGAATAAAAAAAACTCATAAGTGAGTATTGTATTAAAACAACATGTTGAGAAATAAAATCGATTTATAGCCGGTGTATAGTCTTCAATGGAGACTATATTGAAAAATAAAATCGTTTTTTCCCCTAAAAAAAATATGTTTAACTTGTTTTTTTTTACCACATTTATCAAACGGGCTTCGTATTAGGAAAAGAGTTGAAATTAACACAGACTAAAAATGAGAGATAAAAACTTTCTAAGCACTTTTTATGTTAATTCGAGGTTTTTAGACTTCTATTTCTCTCTCCCTCCCTCTCTCTCTCTATATATATATATGTATACACACACACATATATATATATATATATATATATATATATATATATATATATATATATATATATATATAGTGAGACCGAATTCAGTATGAAATTGATTCGAGAATACGAGACAAACGTTCAGAAAAAAAACACATGTATTGTAATGATAATTTCAAATTATTCACATCGACACGTAAGAGCCTTACATAATACCACTGATAAGATTATGTTGTTCAATAGACCGTAATATATTTCATCCTTAAAACGCATCGACAACAGGACTCTCTTTTTCCCCGGCTCGTCTCTCTCTTCTTTTTTCTTGAGAGCATCGATGAATCTAACCGGATTATGGTTCGTGCAGCAGAGGTCGCAACTGGCCGCGAGAAAAAGAAACTAATGCGCCACGAGCGGCGTACGGACGGACGGCGGAGGGGCAGGATTTTTCCAACCGGCGCCGCGACGAATCGACGCGAAAACGAGACAGGGAGACGGGAATAAGTGAAGCCAAAGAGAAACGTCAAATTTCCGATTGCTTTTTGATCTGATCACAACATATTCGAGAAATGCAATTTATAATATAGAGAAGATAAAAAGATTTGATTTCGATACTTGAATTCGCCGCGATAAGATTTTGCCTCCAGTGATCTCTTTTTCGCATTGATATGATATTTTCACAGCGTGATTAAGGGTTTGAGGGACATGTCGGTCGGACGGACGGTCGCTCGACGTCGACATGGTCTTCATGACGATCTCAAATGAATTCCGAAATAAAAAGCGGAGACCGAACGATGTAGCATGTTTTAATGCCGGTTTAACTCGACATATATATATATATATATATATATATATATATATATATATATAAATTTCATTATAAGATTTATAGTATTTTTTATTACATCAATCATAAAAATTCTAGCGAGACAAAATATGAAAACAACTTAAAACTTACAAGTTATGAACAGAACCAAAAAAAAACATGAATTTCAAATCAATTCAATTAAATCAACATTTTCATGATGTATTTTTCTCTTTGGTTGAACAACTAAATATAAATTCGAATTTAAGTGGGCTAAGTATGAGGAAAGAAATGAAATTTCATATCTTATTCATTCACACACTAGTTTTGTTAAATATAAAATATTTTTTTCAAATAATAAGTAGATGTTTTCAATAAAATTCAGTAACTTGAAAAGAATGTAAGACCTATATTTTCAGCAACTATTGAATCGTGTGGCATATGATTTTAATCGATTCGAAACTATATAATTGTTTTATCTTAAGTTTAAGAACACTCTTTAATTTTGCTAAGTCAAAATATATTGAAATTCAATGATAATTGAATTGTGATTTTAATAAACGGCGAGATGAGATTTTTTAATAAATAAATTACTCTTACCATTAAAATACTAAATGAAGTTCTTATGGAAACTTACCTGAAACAAAAAAAAATATATAAGAAAATTTCAGTAAAATGCATACATATGAGGTTTATCAATTCAATTCCTGGATTGATATAATGAAAACAAACACAATTTAAGTAATATGTAAATTAGGGGTTTTTGAATTGGTTCCGCATATATAATATGAAATGATATGAAAAAACAGTAATTATCTTTGCATCCACCTAATACCTACTGCTTCACTTTTGGTTTAATTTCACATGAGTGCAGTGCTGCAGTGTCAATCCAGAAATTAAATTGCCAAACTTCTCTTACTCATTTTTCCTCTCTCTCTTTCTCTCCATACATACATACATATATATATATATATATATATATATATATATATATATATATGTCTGCATTTGTGAATCTATATGTGTTTGTAAGAAAATTAAACTTTCACTGGTGATTAACAAGTCAAATCTGTACAACTTAATATTCAGTACATGTCGACGAGTTATTTACATACGATTAAAAAGAACACCCTAATCATTTAAAAATACATGTGGCGACAACAACGTTCCATAAAAGCGAACTCCGATACTATATTATGGACATACGGGAGGGCGGTTCCGTGCTTACCGTCCTGATTGAAGTACACACTGTTCCGGTACATACACATACACAATTATATACACATATACACATACATATATATATATATATATATATATATATATATATATATATGTAATGTATGTGTGTATGCATGCAGGTTACACAGAGTTTATTATAAGTGAACAACGTAAATGTGTTCGTTTGCATTTTTTTTTGGTATGTATTTGTGTGTATGTGTGTATGGAATATTACACGTTCATTCTCCCTATTTTCATCACATCGCTAACTTTATAAAACATGACATTGAAGCCTCTATTTCGTTTTTTTTTTTTTTAATATTATGATATTGTAGACCGCGAGCATTATTGACAGTTTAGTGAACATTGAGGTAACCGTACTCAAATGAATACATTGAATACATTTATCGAATTTTAGTATAAATTTAATAGACAGATATCTGATATAATTGTGTGCACATTTGTCTGAATTAGTAAACGCATTTTCAGTCGAAAATGAGGTTAAAAAATATTCAAGTGGTTTTATTGTTATGAAAAATCTTATAACTTCACTATTTAAGAACTTAAAGACGATTCAAAGCAGTCAATTGTTGACGAGGAGAGTATATTTAATGATTGTATTTTCAAAAATCGAGACTGATGAGAAAAAACTATGTGACTGAGACGAACCGGAGGAAATCGGATATGAAATTCAACCAGTATTTAAAAACTGTATTCGATTTCGAACAAAATCAGTCGAATCAACACTCAGATTTCATTTACGCGTACCGTAATACAAAGTAAAGAAAAATCTGAAAAAAGGGTCGTCGATAAATCACCAGATTTATCTATAAATGTACGTCTAACAGAAATACAAAATCATTAAAGCTCTCGCACGGTCGCAGTACTGTAAAAAATTTGAAAGCTACATATCTTAAAGCTGTGCAACGGTGATACCGAGAACATCAACTCGTCCAAAAGCCTCGCATCAAAAGGAGCTTTTCCGACACGGCGAAATGGAATAAAGTTCATATAGTGAATTTGATTCGCTAGAGCTTTTATAAAATAGGTATATGGATGTTCGCAGACTAAAATTGGACTGGCGCATAGATACTGCCGCTGCTGCTGATCACAATAAATGACCTCCTTTTCTTTCCTTTTCAGGTGTCACGGATATTACCGTGCAAAATATATAATAGAATCGTTTATTCTTTTTTTTTTCTACATGTTCAGATAGTAACGGACAGGTGTGTGCGGTTTTTAAACCGGCAAAAGTTATATTTTTTGAATACTTATTGAATCGTACACGAATTTTAAACAACTAACCCATTTTTTTTAAGTTAAATCTCTAGAATTTACAAATTTCTATCAAGTTTATAAATCGATACGTTATTTTTTTTATAAAAAAAAACTATTTAAATCACTGATATTTGATACAACCTCACCCTCGCCCAATACTTGAAATTTATCCGTTCTAGTTTAGCAACAATGTACGAAAAACATACAGCGAATGTAAAAGGAGTAACTAAGTACACACGCACACACACATATGCACGCACTGTTGGTGTTCTCTGTAATCCGAGTAGCGAGTTTAAAATTCATACCTACTTCACAAGGATGGATGATTAGTGCGGGCGGGCGATGATCACTAAATGGGGGTTCATTGTGCGTGTAAGTTTTATACAACAAAGGAAACAAACATAACTTAAAAAGGTTAACTTGTTTAAGAGATAGCGTAAAAGGGTCAAAAACTGTATAATAGATTCTAGAGAGGCGCGGTGTACCGCTCTGGAATATTTAATATAAATTGTCGTGCGGCAATTTGTACAAGGCTTAGGAATTATATGAATTGTTAATTGATATTTCAGAATGAAATAGTGGTGCGCGTACGGGGAGATTTTGGTAAGCAATTAGGTGTAATTTTAAAATAACTGATTTTTAATTCTTTTCCTACTTAGAAATAATTTAATGTTTTCAAATAATGATGACAAATTAATAATGAGATATTAACACATTGCTGCAACAATTCGAGAGCTTGCACAAATGTTAGGTGTAGGTTATCGAACAGTCGTGGATCACTTAAAACCATTTAAATTAAAAAACGTATACGAATTTGAAGGTCATGAACCGGGATTATTTTTCTACCAATCAAATAACATTTATTTTCTTTTAAGACACTATAATACACAAACTTCTTTTTAACACATTGCCGACCGCTAATGTTTTGCTAAAATTTTCTATGGGACCGGCGATTTCAAACAAAAAAATATTTTGGAAGGTGTGTAGTAAAACTGCGATATTTTTTTGAAATTAATATATAATTGAATGAACCTTTTTTTATTTAGATATAAGTAACTGAAAAAATTTTTTTTGTTTACAAAAATTACAGATGTAGTGAGTACACAACTACTTGTCACATCTGAAAAATATTCACAGAATTCCTCTGAAAAATGTCTCTCTTATCCGTTATGAAGGTATGAAATTTTAAAACGGAATTAATTTTTACTATATTTATTTGAACACTTTTATGTATGTACCGGTCCCTCTGAAGTCAAAAACCGAACTGAAAATATCCTCAGTAACAGGACTGATAATGTTCGAAAGCAAAAAAAAATACCGTTATATGGAAAATAATCAAGAAATCATGCGCATCATCTAAAACGAGAAGTCTCGTTTCCGGTCGCCAATGTGTTAATATTAGGTCGGTAGAAAATAATCGCGGTGTTCGTTTTCTGAATTGTAACCTTAATTTTTCCAATGAGAGTGTCATTTCGTCGTATTCGTGTAAATATCATTTTAAAGTGTATTTTTCAATCTGTATTTCATATTAGGAGTTGGTCATCCAACAATTTTGGACCAGTTAAAACGGTTAGGAAAATCGAGAAAAGAGAAAAATGTATATGAATTTTAAGGTCATGAATTGCAATTATTTTTCTACCAGCCGAATATAAATAATAATGCAAAAATATTTTATAATTACATGTAGAAAAATCGAAATTTATTTGATTTGCTTTAAAGTTAATCTTCAACGACTAGCAGAGGATGGCATGTTAGTGTTAAATCTTTTGTAGATCAATTGTGCCAGTGCAAAGCGGGTTACGGGTTCAAATGCGAGGTACGGGACCTTTAACTTGAGCTGATGGAGTTGTTCGTCCCAAATGAATAGTGAGGAGAGCGAAAGGAAAAGTTTGAGCAGTATGTTGATATAATTACAAGACAGTGTTACCGGGGGGGGGTAGGTCTTGGGGCGTGAGAGAAGCCTGCTGCCCACGACCCACTGCCCGTTGTCGTGTCTTGATATCGTATGGTCAGGGAGAGGTCTACCTATCACAACGCCAGTAGCTTCGGCCGCTTATAGTGGTACCATGAGTTAGACGGGTCGTAAGCGTCGAGGGTTGACTCTTTTATTGGAGAACCGACTTTTAAATGATCCAAAGAACGGAGATTCAGTTGTATACGAAGCAGCACTATCACTCAGTACATTTTTCATCCCATTAAAGATTTATATTGGCGTTAGGCCTTTTTCGACAAAAAAATTATCATCACACCATGTTCAACTTAATCTATTTCAATAAGGGTACAAAAATAGCTTTATTTAAATGGATGTTTTGCAATAAACTGCTTGACACATTGATTATAGACTTTGAGGCTATGTATAAGATAGATATCGCTTTATAATGCGCCACAAATATTTAGAATATTACCGCTAGTTATATGTAAGGCTGAGAATTTTTCGAAACACCCTCGTGTAACACGACTCTACCACACTGGATAGATTCCACGACGCGTGCACATGCGCGGACGTGTCAGGCCGAGAATATTCGACGCTACCCCCGTAAACGATACACATTCGCACGACCACTTATGACAACATTCCTGAAACAATAACATAAATATAATAAAAGACTTTCATGCTATTCAATTGGTCGATATTCGAGGACCGTTACATGGAAAACAGCGAACGAATGGTAAAGAAAAGACGTTGAATACTAATACGTTTCCGAGTTTGTGGGACGTAAAACAGGTGCAGGTTAAGCAATGAAAATAAAAAGTCAAACGGTCCCTTCACGACTGTACGGATTATACAAGTGTCCGGAGACGAATTCGTCGCAAATAAACACATTAAACATTAATAAACGTCGGAGTAGTTTTTTTTTCTTCTTTAACTATGATAGAATATCCGTGACGTGAAAAACGTGTCGGAAATTGTTTCCAACGTTGATGTATTTTATGGAAGCAGATGCCGTGTTAATATTTTCATTCGGAGTCACTTTTCTCTACAGTTTAATCTCGATATAAAAAGAATATTCGATGAATAGAGAAGATTCGCATTAAATACAGAAGATGAGTATTCGATTTTTTTTCTCTTTTAATAATATCGATTTTCATTTAAAAATAGTTCATTTAATATTTCAGTTTAAATCTATTACGTTGGTAGACAAATAATTGCGGTTTATGACCTTCAAATTCATATAAACTTTTCAATTTAAATGGTTTTAAGTGGCGCAGGACTGTCAGATGACTAATGCCTAACTTTTATGCAAGTTCTCGAATTGCTGTGTGTGGTTCTGGTTCAAATAACGCCTTCAGCTGTTTGTTATGAATTGAAGAAGGACATCTGCAACCTTCTTCATCTTCAAGACTCTCATCATCACCACGAAATGTTTAGAATCATCATAAACGTGCTGTTCATAGACTTCATTCCATTTTAATAATTTTGTAAAGTGAGACCATTGTTGGGAATTCTTTTATAACTAGCATATACCCCGTTAAAATTGATGGGAAAATAGAAAGAAGAACCTGTTTATTGGCGTTTAAAACATAATGTATTTAAACATAAAAAATACCAAAGAACTAAACTAAACACTAGAACTACCACACCAATCAAAATGACTGGTTTTACAATTTTATTTTAAAATTCCTACTTCATGTTACATTTTTTTTCTCAACGATGTCATGACTTGCAGCGGTAATTAATGAAATAGTATGATGAATTTTATTTTTATTTTTTTTATTCAAAATCAAAATGATTTTTGTATAATGGCTATTTATATGAATACCAGTCAAAATGACTGCTACCTGTGAAAGTGTAGAAGTATCCTGCAATCTGTTTACCGAACACGAATTAAACAGTTTACACGTTTTGTACAACTTCTCACACATTCTTAGAATTTTTACTGCGTATCATTCAGTATGATTGTGAAAATTATCGGGAAAATTCCAGATCGATCATGATGGTAATGCAAAACTAATGCATTCATTTGAAAATATATTCAGTCGTTCATTTAGATCTGGAGACGTAGAATGTGTATTGAAGTTATTGTTGAATGTTGCACTCATATTATATAATATAATAATAAAAAAATAATTATATAAATTATGATAAACGACATTTTATTTCAATTAGTGTGAGGTGAGAAAAATGAATACAAATATAAATTTTATGCAATCAATAGTTTTATTTCATTTTTATAAGTCCTGAAACTGGAAAAAAGATTGAAAATCTTTGAATTATTGGAAAAACTGAACGATATACCAACTGAATGCTCTGATATCGAGAATTATGAACTCTATGACAGTGAAGGTGAACCAGAAGAAATTGAAAATGAACTATGCGGTATTCACGATGAACTTTTTGATAGTGAGAATAGTGGTAATGAGCTTTTAGACGAAGAAAATGCTCAAGAGTCCTCAGAAAGTGATAGTTAATTTGAAAATATCTTGAATTTACCTAAAAGAAGATGTGCTTGAGTGATTTCAAGTTCTGAAGATGGGAATGAAAGTATACTACAAGATCACCAAAATGAAATTGCTGCAGACAGGGAACCAGTCGGGAAAAAATATAAGAAGGGCCTAGTCCTTGAAGATTACCACTTTATAATGTTTCAAAGACGTACCCGGTCCAACAGGATATGCCAAAAAAAATATTATGAATGATGAATTTATGTTTCAACTAGCAAATGAACTTGCCACTGAAAATGCCGTTGAAAATGTAAAACAAGGGATGGAATCACGAGAATCTAATGTACAAACAACTTCAAAGAGCTCACTGTTCACGCGAATGGTGTCAAATAGGGTACTGTAATACTAATAAGACTACCACCATTTGTAATATCTGTAGAAAATATGTATGCGGAAAATGCACTCAAAAGAAAAACTACGTTTGTAAGAAATGTGACAAAATATAACTTTTTATACCTGATAATTTACTTTATACTATAAGAATAACTCAACGTTGAATTGAAAATTTATTTTAATTTTTTTTCAACAAAGCATATATTCTTTATTATACTTATTATTCTTATTGATGTGTAAGTGATAAAATGTGCCAATCCTCATTTAGGGAACCTGGTCTCAAATGGGTTAATATGTAATACCAAAAATGTACTACACAACATGGAATTCCTTTTGTAACAGACCAATAAGTCAATTAATGTAAAAATATTCTATTATTAAGAATTTTTTGAAGACCAGTCATTTTGACTGATTCTAGTAGAAATAGCTTCGTCTTAACTGTCGGTAGTTCTAGTATTAACAGTGCACACACCAAAAATATGATTTAATTTATGAGCAGGTTCTGCCGCTTTATCACCTGTTTTGAACTCATATAAAATGCTGCTATTTGCTTCTATTCCATCTTTAATTCAAAAGCTCAATTTGAAGCAAAATTATTAATAAAATCAAAGTCGATTTTAAGAAAATACAGATCTAAAAATGCATTTTAAAATGATATTAATATGAAGACGAGGAAATGCCACTTGAATTGTAAAAAAATAAGGTGAGAATTCAGAAAACAAAAACCGCAATTACTTTCTTACCGATATGATAATTAAGTCTTGAAAAAAAAAACCAAACTTTTCAAAATTGTAAGCGTGTCAGTACGAATCCAACTATTGGAACCGATAAAAAAAAATATCTGACCATCAATCCTGAACGTCACAAATCTTAATTTGGGTTGATTTCGTATCTGAGCCGTGATTTCGACGTTACTAACACTTCTTATCCCGGTTATATAATAAAGCGTTCGTTGCTAACGATCAAGATGTATTGGAAACCTTTATTCGACGGCCGAGAGAGCACTCGATGTCAAGACTCGATGGACCAACGCTTTGAAAGAAAAACAAGCCGGGCGAAATGAACAAGAAGAAAATAAGGTAGAGCAGAGCGTACTTCATGTCCTCTGATACGATTTCATTCCGACCTATATGCGGCTTTCATACCATATATTTACCTCCTCGGAGGTATCTGAAAACAAATAATCCTCCTAACTAACATTTACACATACACTTCTGTGGCTGTAAGTTGTTCGAAAATGTGTTTCGAGTGACGGGTACTATCAACGGACACTAACATTTTTATTATTTGTTGTGTTCAGTGAACATATATTCACTGTATATTGAATTTGTGCACGCTGACGTTGTGTTTTTAGTATTTTCAGAAATGGTTCTCGATGGAAATTGTTTTTAAGTCACTCGTATTATTTCATGTACTTTAAACGATACTAAATCAATTTTTAGTACTGGAGCTAAATTAACTTTCACAAATGAATATATAAAATATGTTCAGATTAAAATATTCAACAATTATCTTTTTGATTATTGACTATGGTGATTCCATCATCTTCAAAGTACTAAGAAAAAATCGACTTTTTTTTGTAATCTGATTCTGTGAATTTTATGTGTAAAAAAATCTTTTGTGAAAGTGAATTCAGTCACAGCACAAAACTACATTTTTTTGATTAGGTGCATATTTTAATCGACATTTCATTATCTTAGAACACAGAGATATGAATTATGAAAGAAAGAAACATCTCCTATAAAAGGTACAGAAAATATTTTTGATTAGATACTTTTTCTTGTTTGTGGAGTAGCGACATATATATTTGTGTAAATTAATTTAACTATTACAGAATATTCTATTAATTTTTTTATGCATTTTTTTAAGTGGCCCTGAACTGTTGGATGACTGTTGAAGAGGAGATATGAGTGATAAAAGAAAGACACATCTCCTATAAAAGGTACAGAAAATATTTCTGACTAGACACTTTTTATGGTATGTGGAGTAGCGACATATTTATTTGCGTAAATTGATTCAACTATTACAGAATACTCTGTTAAGACTCTAAGAAGTTACTAAATTTTCTACAAGGTTGGTACAAAAATAATTGCGGTTTATGACCTTCAAATTCATATAAATTTTTAAATTTGTGGTTGAGAACTGGTGGATGAGTAGCATCTAACTTTTGTGCAAGCAAGCAGTTTTCATTCAACTAACGGCTTCACTTGGTCGTTATGAAATGAAGAAGGGCGACCGCGAGCTTCTTCATCTTTTCAAAGCTCTCGTCCCTAGCACGAAATTTTTGGAATCACCATTGCATTGTACGCTCCTTAACAGTATCCACACCAGAAATGTTTCGACGCTAATTTTATTACTTTTTATTTTTCTATCATTTAAAAACACACATATATTTTTTATATTCGTAAGAGGACACTGAAATAAATTGACTGCAGCTACGCAAATTTGAAATAACAGCGCCGATCGCAGTGGAAAAGATTTCGGAGCAACGTTTTGAGGAACTTGCACAACAGTTTTTCTTGTAAAACATGCAGCATTATGTTATGTAGCGAGCCGACTGCTCATCAGGGAAAGGAAGTTCTTTGAGCGAGGGATCACGAAGTTGCTTGAAAGATGGCAAAATCGAATAAAGTTATTACCTTTTATGAAAAAAACCTCTTTTATTTACACTTAAGAAAACCGCATGGAATTATTGACCAACTAAATACATATATATATATATATATATATATATATATATATATATATATATATGTGTGTGTGTGTGTGTGATGAGAGTAAAATGAAAAAAATATTCACTTCATTTTCCATATCATTGGTATATCTTTGTATCAATATTTACCTTTTTTTTAAAAAAAAATTTGGTATAAAAACTAACCATATTTATTTATATTTTTATTTATAGTTATAAATATTTATACAGTTCGATGAACAAAATAAGAGAAATATCATTTCCAATAAAACGAACGTACACATTTTGGCTTCATTTCATATACTTCACAGAAGAAACAAAACACGAAAGACAAACATTAAGATTCTTTTCGAAAAAAAAACATCAATTTCCTATCATCTTACCATATTCTCGTTACGCATTTTCCTATAAACATTTTAAACAAATAATTACGTTTCCGAATCGGTATCAATGCGTACAAGATCCGTCCGATCCACTATTAAAAAAGAAATATGAACGTTTAACGAATATTAACTTTACGTTTGATACCGAGAAGAAAGGTACTAACATTTTTATTTTCTTTAAAGAACCGTACGAAATATTTTCAGAGAGAGAAACTAATTCAATTCCGTTCCATTCAATATCGTACGTACCCATTGTCATCTCTTTAATCGTATATGCTGTATACAATTTTTCAGAATTTCTCAGAGATATTTCAAAATTTGAACACAATTGTTCAATTTAATAAACGTCAAACCTTTTTTTTTATATTTCTACCGAATATAACGAACGTATAAGAGATTAGAAATACTCCTCATACACACAATTATATATA
Source organism: Acanthacorydalis orientalis (assembly GCA_034766995.1). Lineage (NCBI taxonomy): Eukaryota > Metazoa > Arthropoda > Insecta > Megaloptera > Corydalidae > Acanthacorydalis > Acanthacorydalis orientalis. Next base: position 49,317,505 of record CM068316.1, read on the forward strand.
TATATATATATATATATATATATATATATATATATATATATATATATATATAAATGTGTGTGTGTGTGTCGTTGTTGAGTGCTCGTTTGTATCAAGAAATAAAGCGATTCATCGATTTATTACATTTTCTATTTCTTTTGATATAGAATAGAAATAGATGATCTTATTTTTGTGCTTTCAGAAGTCTCGTTACAAGATATTGGCTTATTCGGTTATGACTGTTGCGATATAACTGAAACTCAGCTATATGAAATCTTCAAATATAATAGAAAACGCGAAAAATACTTCACATGTCGGCGTTCTCTATCGTTCTTAATATTATACAATTGTTGCTTATTCTTCTTTCTATATATATATATATATATATATATATATATATATATATATATATATATATATATGTGTATGTATATAAATACTGAACGTTCTCGATAGAGAACTTCATATCGTTCGACGTCATTGTGAGTATATTTATGTCTTCTTCTATATTGTTAACATCGTACGAGTTAGATTATTGACAATGATGACAATAGAAAATTCACTAGTAGGAAATACCAGTACCTCGTGGCAATATGAGATTGGTTTTTCATCTATTTTAGTTTATATTGACAGAGACACCAGAAAAAATATGTCTACAAGAACATTTGTCATCCGAATTCCTGCGGGTGATGTTCGCGAACTTCAACAGCGTTAAGAGCTTTCTGCAAAACCGAGAACAATATATATTGTCGGGAATGATATAGCTCCTATTTGATTCGTAACGTGATGTGTGCGCCTCTTCTTTTCCGTTCGTTCGTTCCGAACGGACGGACGGACGGCCGCTCTGTGATCAATAGATCGAATGTTCGAAACTGTGTTTACATTTTTGAGCGCCGTGCGTCGGGCGATTTTCAAATATTTGACAACTGTTTGAAATTTAAGGGGAGATTCTTATAGAAATTAAATTCAGATATGTCAATACAGGCGGTTTATTTTGTATTTTTTTTTTAGTTGTATAAAATATTGTAAGAAAATATAAATTTTATTATTATTACCAGGGGAGAGAGGATCGCCCTGTTCGCTTTGATCGACAATCCCCACGCTCTCTCTCTGCTCCGCTTCGATTTATACGAGGGTCGTTTGATAAGTTTGGTAAATTTCTATGATATGACCTCACCATTCATTCGGTAACATCACGGCCATCGAGTGTCACTCTTCAAACTATCATTGGTGAAATTTCAGCCAGAAGAGATGCCTTGTTCACATTCTACAGATGTTTGAGTCGAGCATTGTAACAGAAAAAATGGAAAAAAACAGGTCTTTGTGTTGATTCGTCACCGTGGATAAAACACAGATCCACCACTACACACTTAAGTCAAAGGAATAGAAAAGGACTGGTGAAAGTGGACCGAAGAAGACGAAGATGGCCACTGTTTTTTTCCCCAAACCAATCATCCTGATCGGCTACTTAGGGAAAAACGATGAGAGAAAAACGATAAATATTATGCAAAATTATTGGACCGTTTAAAAGAAGAGATGAAATAAGAATAGACAAAATTGATAAGATAGTGGAACAGGTCCGAAAATGGAATAATCACTTCATCGATCGAACACGACATCTTTTTTTCGTTAAGAGATTCGTCAGTTAGCCGACAGATGGAGCGAAGTCATACAAAATAATTGGACATATTTTCTAGATTCAAATATATTCCATTCATTCTCTATAAAAAAGGCACCGAATTAATTTGTACATCCAATAAAATATTATATTATTTATCCAAATACTGTCTATTTTTTTGACCGTTTTATGTTTTCGTCTGACATTGTTATTGTTCTCTGTAAACTTGAGTCGAGTTGTCGAGCCTTGGGATTGAATCCCTATTATCTAGACTTTAACTGGTTTTATTAGCAATCTTGCTGTTTAACGGTGTCATATCTACTGTCTATTTCTTCCTATTGAGTATTTATCCAGAAGTTGTATTGGAAAAAAAATGATTAATTTTGATATCTAAAGAGTGGTATATCATCATTTTCATCTCATTTTGTCTATGAATTTCATTCATAGTGTCCGTGTCTACAGATATAGTGATATATTTTCTGATAAGATGATTTCTTTGAAAACCATGCAATTCTCTGTCCTGATTTGGATTATTTGAGACAATGTGTATGTTGTTAGAGACAAATTATATATATATATATATATATATATATATATATATATATATATATATATATATATATATGGCATGAAGTATTTTTCATCCGGTTGCACATTTCAATTTGTTGTTGTCGTTATTTCCATTCCGTCGTCATAATGAACCGCCTCTTGTGCTGCATATTCGCGAATGTTTATGTAAAACTGTTGAATTAAATGCAGCATTTAAATTGCTCTCCTGGCACACAAGCATTAAATGGCCATTGAATTCATGCTAATTGAATGCTTCCACGTTATTCGCGGAACGAACGCATACATTTTTCCATCCGCGTGCATATTTTCTCTTCTATATACACACATATTTACGCCTCTTCATGTGTGTGTATATATTATTTACATTGCAATTTATTTTCCTTTACAGATGTGCTTTTTTGAAAAAAAAAAACACATCGAGTGTTAAGTTTTGTTTTTTCTACTCTCGCCTTAAGTATGCAGTAATGTTGTATGTATTTGTGTGTGTGTGTGTGTGTGTGTCTGTTCGGTATAAATTCAGAACTGAATGAAGATTTACAGAGATGGGATTTTCGAAACGAGATGGTAATTTTTAATCAAACATAAGGATTTCGCTTAGAAAAGAAATGTGTAAATTTGTTAAGGGAACTTGTATAGGTTTTTCAAGTAAATCTGAAAATGTGGATCGTCATTTAAAAAATAGTTAATGCTACAGAGACTAAGGTGAATGTGTGTATGTATGTTTATATATATATATATATATATATGTTTTCAGTAAAATTAGGTGTGTGGATCGTTGTAAAGTATTAATGACGAAGTATGCACACATATATATATATATATATATATATATATATATATATATATATATTTAGAAAGAAAAGGGAGAGAAA
>CM068316.1:49325543-49348043 GCA_034766995.1 Acanthacorydalis orientalis
AAGTATCGACCCTGTCAGCAATTCTATGATTGGTGACGTATTTGTTAGGTTATGTATACGTGCCGGTGTATACGGGTTATGATCCCGCGCGTCCCGTACACTGATCTTCGGATCGGGCGTGCGCGTTTTATATTTTCTGCTCATTTTATGACCGAATTTTATGATAATGGAAGACTGAATTGATGTTTTATTGATATTGGGGATGATTTGACATAGACACAATAGTAGTGTCTGGAAATTGACGTTCTACTCCATTCATATATATATATACATACATAAAGGTGTCTTAAAAGTCACCATCTATTTTAGTGATATATAACATTTTTTTTTAAAAAAAGTAATTCTGGCATAAAGATATATAAAGATAGATATTGTGTACTTGAACAAAAAGTTAACTGATATTGCGAATTTTCTGTAATTTATAAATTTTCTATTCCAGACTAATATTACTGATGATAAACATGGAAGAACGGGTGTTGTGGTAACATGCAAGATAAAACGTATGAAATGTGAGAAAATTATTGGAAAAACCCTGCTCAAACACTCAAAGAATTGGCTCAACAGCCCACAGTTGATAAATTAACAATTTCACGACGTTCACAAGCCATGGGAAAGATTCAGAAAGAAGAGAGATGGCTGCCACATGAATTGACAGAAATGCCATTGCTAAACGTTTAAACATCTCGATTTATTTGCTTGTAAGGCATAAAAAGAAGAGTTTCTTGTGGCGTATCGCGAGCGGCGACGGAAAATGGATCTATTTCGACCAGCCGAAACGCAAGAAATCATGGGTTGATCCTAACTATCAGCGTCTATACCAAAGCGAAACATCCACGATCACAAATCAATGCTCTCTATTTGGGGGAGGGGGATATGTAGGGTGTCGTGTATTGTGAGCTGGTTAAATCGAAGGAAACAATCACCGCCGAACGTTATCGACAACAACTGGAGCGTTTGAATGATAATTTGATGCAAAAACGACCATCAGTTGCATCAAATCGTCGAAAAGTGATTCTTCTCAATGACAACGCTCGGTCCCATGTTGCTATAGCCGTGAAACAAACACTGATGGAGCTCGAATGGGGGGTTCTCTCGCACCCAGAGTATTATTCGGACCTGGCCCAAAGCGATTACCAACTGTTCCGATCGATGCAACACGCTTTGGAACATACACATTTACATGATTAAGGAGAAGTCGAAAATTGGGTTTCCTGAATGGATTGGCTCAAAAGACACCATTCTTTTATCGCGGAATTCAACTTCTGTCAGAAAAGTCATAGTTTCTGAGGGTAAATAATTTGCTTAATGTATTCACACATTTTGTTATTGAATAAATGCTCAAAAAAAAATTCACAAAAAACAGCGGCTTTCAATTTCAACCCCTTATTGCATTGCATATATATATATATATATGTATGTATATATATATGTGTGCGTGTGTGTGTATGTATGTACAAAAAACAGTGGCTTTTAAAACAACCTCTTGCTGTATTACATGTATATATATATATATATATATATATATATATATATATATATATATATATATATATATATATATGTATATGTATGTATGTACAGTAAAGGATATTATATATATATATATATATATATATATATATATATATATATATATATATGTATGTATGTATAGTAGAGGATGGTTGTTAGAACGATTTGTAACAAAGAAAATAAAAAGAATGGTCGGTACTTTTGCTTCTTCGCAACTGTGTAATTCTGTTTCAACATGTATCTCATTTATTCAATTACGAAGAAAAGGATTGAACGTTTTGTGGCTTCGTCGGCTATTTATAGCCGCGTTTACTGCCTCCGTTCGCGAATATTACTGTTAATCTTTTCTCCTATTTTCATACATGCCGGAAAAACTTGTACACATAACAAGGAAATATCTACTAATTACATTAACATATCAAGACAACGCCCGATAATCTCTACCAACCTACTGGAAAAGTCTCTTTGATTAAATGAAATAAATAAAGGGTGCACCCGAACGATCCATACAATGTCTCGAATACTTGTTTATTGAAATTTACCTGCACCGTTAGGCAGGGGAGCGCTAAAACGTCGAAGGTGGGCCGGCGAGCGGCTCGGATAGAACGTGAAAAGGTCTCGTCTCCGCCAGTGAACGCGCACAGTGGAGGCCGTCTACAACCCCCGCGCCGACCCTCATTTCGTACACACGGCCCCCGTTACCGTTTTACTCCCCTCGCGCCGACGCTTATCACATCACCGTCGTCGGGATGCTTTCGGTACTTTAGGCTCGCCTGGAAAAACGAAGTTAGGGAAATAAACATTAAGTGAGAAAGCAATGGCAGTCTTGGAGTTTACATCGATTGCTGTGCGAATATTGCGTAGTCGGAATGGAGTTAGCGTTTCGGGCGTCGCTGGCGTCGCACGGGAGGCGAATATGGCGTAGCAAGAATTTTACCATAACCGTAGTGGAAGTTAAGTGGAAGCTGATATAAACAACGAAAACGAAATGGCTCCGACGCATGAGATACCTAGACATACGCGTAATGGGAAGTAATATGACCGGGGGTACACTCTCGCTCGCTCGTTCTTCCGTTAACACTTTTTCGATGCTATTAAGTCTCGCGTTAATACGAGAACATGCACACGTGCCACTCTGTACAGAATGCGCTCTGACAATTTTTATAACAGAAAATATATATATAGACATAAATTATTTTACAAGCGAATCGCCACGCCATACAGACAAGTTTTATTTTTATTTTAATGGGAGCTGAGAACGGATTACCGGTTTGAACTTCTGTTCATAACAATGATTGTAGAAGTTTGAGACCGAAAAACGAAAAAAACGGTCCATACGATTCGAAAATCCAGTATTAACCTATTATAAGACGAGTACATTTTTTCCTCCAAAGAAATCAAGAAAAGAGCATTTTTTACGACCCTGATTTAAGATGAAACACAATTTTTCCCCCAAAAAATGAGAAAAAATATAGATCTACGTTTTAATAGAAATTAATATTTAGAAAAATTATACAAACAGTATGTTGTTTAAAATGTTTACAGTGGCGTGCTAGCCTGAATTTCTGAAGATCCGAATATAAGACGACCCTTGTTTTTTAGTGAAAATCTATAGAAAAAAAACATCGCCATATATTCGTACTAATATGGACTATTTTTTCCTGATATTCTTCGTTCTTTTGGATTAGTAAAGTGTCTGTTCTCCACTACAAGATTCGACACTAACGTGCCATCCTCTGGTAGTAGTTGAAGATTATTTTTAAAGCAATTCAAATAAAATTCGATTGTACCAAATGTAATTGCAAAATATATTTGCATTATTTATATTAGACTGTCATTTAGACCTTCAAATTCATATACATTTTTCTCTTTTTTGCTTTTCCTAGCTGTTTTAAGTGGTCCAGAATACATACATTATACAGTAATCAAATACACATCATAAATGTGTGCATGATTATATTAGGTTGGTAGAAAAATAATTGCGGTTACTGACATCCAAATTCATATACATTTTTCTCTATTTTGATTTTAGTAGATGTTTCAAGTGGTCCAGAACTGTTGAATAGCTAATGCCTAATTTTTATGCAAGATCTAGAATTGTTGTGTGTGGTTTTGATTCAACTAACGACTTCTGTCGTATGGATTCTGTTTTGTGCTGTACGAGGATCGTTTGATAAGTTTGGTAAATCTCTATAATGTGGCCCCACCATGCATTTGGTAACATCACTGGCTATCAAGTGTCACTTTTCAAATTAGCATAGGCGAAATTTCAGCCAGAAGCGACGCGTTGATCACGTTCTACAGATGTTTGAAACGAGCATTGTAGCAGTTGACGCAAAAATTGAAAAAACTAGTAGGTTTTTTTGTGTCGATTCGTCGCAGTAGATAAACCATGGATCCACCACTACACACTTAAGTCAAAGCAGTGGAGAACGACTGATGAAAATGTACCGAAGAAGATGAAGACCGTTTTGTCGGCTGGGAAGATGAAGGCCAATGTTTTTTTAAATTTCAAAGGAATCGTCCTGATTGACTGCTGAACTAAGGGAAAAACGATAACAGAAGCCTATTATGCAACATTATTATGCAGTTTGAAAGAAGAGATGAAACAAAAACGACCAGAAGCGTTCTCTTTCACGAGGACAACGCACCGTCCCACAAATCGACCGTCACAATGGCAAAATTGCACGAATCAGGCTTCGAAATGATTCCTCATCCACCCTATTCTCAGGACTTGATCCTGTGCGAATTCTTCTTCTTTCCAAACTTGAAAATTTGGTTCGATGGGAAGAAATTCTCGTCGAATGAAGATGTCATCGCCGCCATCAATGTGTATTTTGTAGACTTTTAGAAAAAATCCTTTTCCGACCGGATGTAAACATTGGAAACTCGTCGGACCAAATGTATAGACGTTAATGAAGACTCACTGGATCAAATGTATAGGACCCTTTCATAGAGACTATGATGAGGAATAAAATCGACTTTTTCCAAAAAAAAAAACGGTGTCTAACTTGCTGTTTTACCATACTTATCGAACGACCCACGTATAAAGTTTATTATTTGATTATGTTATGAAATTTCATCTAATCCTATCTGTTAAGTAGATTTAATCCGGTTAATTTTTTTTTTTTAAAAATCCCTGTTATAAACAAATAACGTGCAACGAATTCAATATCAAACAACACTTTCTTCACATTCAAATATCCGAAAATGATCTTTCAACGTCGACTTTCCTACGACAATATCTATATAAAAAAAGTTATTTAATTGACGACGACTTTATCAGCAAATTGAAGAACGACTACCGACGAAACGAGGAAGAAAAAAAACGCAAAATAAAAATAAAAGAAAGGCGAGTGGGTTAGCAATAAAGTCAATAAAATATCGGCGAGTTTTGGAGAAGGCAATAATTAATTTTGTTACCTTGACGTGAAGTTTTCTCGCACGTATACCGTAACCTAGTTTTTTGTTTGCACGATTGTTTTATGATTTGATTTGACAAGCGTGTACTCTTCGTTCCAACGATATTTTCTCCTTTTAAGAGGTCGTCTCGTTAAGAGTAAGACGAAAATAGATAAAATTATATTGCCAACAGATATATATATATATATATATATATATATATATATATATATATATATATATATATATATATATATATATATATAATATAAACACACATAAATAGAATTGTTGAACATAAATCGTTATGTTAGTCAGTGTCTGTTAACAAATACAGTAAAAGCTTGAGGAAGTTAGTGCGTAAACTCTTTATCTTATCACAGTCTCATTATTCAGCTCTTAAATAAATTTATATTTTTTTCTGAATGATCACTGTCGAGTTGTTAAAAGTAGCTGCTAGTTTTTTAAAAAAATATAAGTTATTTATTGAATGTAAAATAATATATTTACAAATAATAAATAAAAATATTTCGACATTCATTTAAAAATCGTTTGATTTCCCGTACAATATATAAAGAATTTTTCTGACAGATGTTTTGTGATTGCAGATTGATAATGTGATGCGGCTTTTGTTTTCTGAATTCAGACCTTCATTTTTTCAATGGAAGTGTCATTTCATCGTCTTCAGGTTTATATCATTTTTATGTGCATTTTCGGTCTGAATTTGGATTTTGGTTTCATTATTAATGTTGCTTCAAATTGGACTAGTGAATCAAAGATGGAAAAGCAGCAGATAAGAGTAAATTTTTAGTACGAGTTCAAAACGGGTGATAAAGTATCAGCTAAACAAATCATTCTCGCGGCTTCGGCAGTCTTTTTTTCAATTGTAATTCATTTTTTTTCAGTAACCTGGGATGTTTTTGATCGAGAAAGATCAAAATCACCATTCAAAAACCTTCAAAACCATTTTTTTATTATTTTAAACGTCACAACACCTTCCTCAAAAGCTGAAAAAATCATACCCGTAGCTTCAGGAGTATTTTTTTAATTGTAATTTATTTTTTTTCGTTTATCTGGGTTGTTTTCGATCAGAAAAGATCAAAATCACCATTCCAAAACCTTCAAAACCATTTTTTATTATTTTAAACGTCATAACACCTTCTTCAAAAGCTGAAAAAATCATACCCGTAGCTTCAGGAGTATTTTTTTAAATTATAATTAATTTTTTTTCTATTGCCTTGAATGTTTCCAAGCAGGAAAGATCAAAATCACCATTCCAAAACCATTAAAACCATTTTCGTTATTTTATACGTCACAACACCTTCCTCAAAAGCTAAAAAAATCATACCCGTTGCTTCGAGAGTATTTTTTCAATTGGAATTCATTTTTTTCGGTTGTCTTGGATGTTTTCGATCGAGAAATATCAAAATCACCATTCCAAAACATTTAAAACGATACTACTTATTTTAAACGTAACAACACATTCCTCAAAGGCTGAACAAATCATACCCGTGGCTTCGGGGGTATTTTTTTTAATTAAAATACGAACGGTATTCAATGCTTATTTGATGATTTTCTGATGCCATACTGTTTATTACTGTTTTGTGAGGTTATACCAACTGCTTGGCCCAGATATATAGTGTTTTTATATGTTAAGGTTATCACTTCAAACTCTTAAGACGAGTGAATGTTTTAATTGAAAATAGAATTATGATTTAATCAATTTAAACGCACTGGATTCATTTGTACACCTGACGAATATCTCTTATTTATAACGATTCATGAACATGCGTCCACGTACAGATCCGTATCTATTCCGTTCTTTAAATCCAATATACTCGTGTATATAAAAAAAATGTACAATAATTAGTCGAATAAGATCCGTGTCGGACACAGTGCCGGTCGATATCCATCCATCCATCTATCTATCCGCTCACAGTACAGAAGTGTAAGTTATTTTCATTGCACCGATCCGTTCACCATGTCGTCCCGTCGTCTCCGTCGTGTTTCGTATTCAGTGGGATAGTACCGTATTGGGTATTGGTTCTATGATGTATTGGCCGTGTTCTGTTCTTTCTGAACGTGACGCGAATATCACATGCGATTTTTACTTCTCGCCGAAAGATCTAGATGTTCTAGCTGCCAGCAGGAACGACGTGCCATATGACAAGATCGGAATAAGAAGTGGATATGCTGTAGATGTGCGTATAGCTAAAAATAGTTAAAATGTTAACTCGACGGAAAAAGTTTCGAGTGGAGCGATGTGTGTGTGTTTTTTTTTACAGTAAACGTGTTCTTTTACAATTTCGCAGTTTTTTTACAATCATTTTAACAGCCGATGCATATAAAAAAGGGTTCATACAGTTTTCTTCTTTCATCTCGGGTTATTAATTCGTCGGGTAAACATTCCTAAATAAAATGTTATTTATAAAACGTATCTCTTATCAACAAAAAAGTAAAACAACATACACAACTCACTCTATAATTAAATCAGTTTTCATTCAAATAGAAATTTTAATTTTCTCTCAAGAATTATTTTGTTAATTGAAAACGTCTTGAATTTAACAGATACACTTTTTGTTTCTCTACTAATTTTATTTCAACTCGAAAAGAATTTAAGTAGAGGAGATCGGGGCAAATCCATCAAATGAGTGTCAATGAAAAAGGAATAATAAATGATTAGAAATCTTCTTAAATAAAAATATTGATTTATGACAAAATAATTCTGACGATAGCTAAATTCACTTTCCCAAATGAATCCTTTTTCCATCCCACAAGGTTTCAATTAAAAATATTCAATGATTTATTATTGATTATATTCGATTATTGCTTATGTGCATTTCGATTGCAATGCCATCGTCCACACAGCCTTAAATTATTGAAAAATATTTAAACAATAACCAAAGTATATCTGGCTATGTGTACAGCTCTCAATGGAGACTATGTTGAGAAATAAAATCGTTTTTCTTCAAAAAACTGTATTTAAATTGCCCTTTTTGACATACTTATCAAACGACCCTCTTATTTTGATGACAATTCCTGTCACTTCTTAGAGATTGAACTGACAAATCATAAATTATGATTTTTTTCCTATCTTTATGTATAACTTGGTTCATATTTTCAATAATCTTTATTAGTATGATTGGAAATTATTATTTTTCAAAAATCAATCGATTTAAAAATGTTTAGAAATTTAATGATACAAGAACTGGAGATGAATGATAGAAGAACTGGATGATTTCTTTTATATCGATCTGTTTATTAGTTTGTACAAAGTAATAAAATAATTAAATGATAGATGAAGATAATCAAATGAAAAGAAAGTTAAACTGGATACGAAATCGACGAATAATCATTATTGTTTCAAAATAAAATTGTTATTGACTTCTAGTGTTGAAATGTCGACGACGATAACGAGATTCGATCCCCTGACAGGACCTATTCTTTCCCCCAACAATCTACAGATCGTATGCAAGCGAAACGAACTGCCATCGCGTCTGTACGAATAAGGCTGAACGGTTCGAATGCTGAATAGAAGGCGACAGATGTGGTTTCTGTTCTATAATATCTTCGCCGGACATGTGCGCATGGTTGATGCTTAGCCTAAACCATCAGTGCGTGCGGCTGGGTCCACAGTTACTTGTTGTTCGCATAAGTTTAATTTAGTTAAGACAACCCCTCGTTTTCCATAATGCCAACCGTAAACTTAATTGTTGTGCGGTGGCAAAGGATTTGTGAAAGGGGTGCAGGCGAGGTCGTCGTAACGCGCGATGTACGCTACAGTCAGTGTTCACTCTCTCAAGATAAAACTTTCATGCTGCATCATAAGTGTGATAACGAATCCGCTATCTAAGTGAACAATTTTTAATGAAGTTAATAATGTTTATGTCGCGGCCTTTTCTCTCGAGTTTCTTTCAAGAGGACGTTTTTTATACAACACGGATTCGCTTAAATTCCACTAAACTATTTATAACTTTGTATAAACATTCATACATATTTTATAGGAGCGAATCAACAGGACGAACAGCACTTTGTCTATGTTTTACGAAAATTAAAAAGACATTTATAATGAAGTCAACGAGAAGTGATGACAAAAATGAGAGTGAGTTGTAAAAATATATAAAATATTAGATTGTAACATTTCAAGTTGCCGAATTTGTCAGTGAGAAATCGACCGCGATTGAGAAAGATGCAATATTTTGCAAGTTCAACTATTTGGAATTGACTAATGTACTGTAGCCTTCAACTGTTTTTAAATATGGAGCCATTGTTGTTATTTTTATTTTTTAATACCATTTAACAGGATGGTGTGTGCACAAAAGATTTGGATCTACTTTTTTTATATGAGTTCAAGTTGGGACACAGTGCAGCGGTAGCAGGTAGAAATATCAATGGAGCTTTCGGAAAAGGGTCAGCTAACAAGAAAACAATTCAGTTATGGTTCAAAAAATTTCGTTCCGGTAATATGAATCTCGACAATGAGCCTCTCTAGGAAGGCTCGAAACCATTGTGAACGAAGAACATTTGTGACCCATGGTGGAAGTTAATCCACATAAAACTGTTTGAACTTTCGCATGTGATTTAAGTGTTAGTGTAGTACTGAATAATTATTATTAAGTTGGTAGGAAACTAATTACGATTTTTGTTTTCTGAATTCTAATCTTAATTTTTTTCAATGAGATTGTTATATCATTGTATTCATGTTAATATCATTTTAAAGTGCATTTTTCGGTCTATATTTTGATAATTTTGGTTTTACTATTAATTTTACTTGACATTCGGCTATTGAATTAAAGATAGAAACAGAGTAAATAAGAGCAATCTTTTGTACGAGTTCTATACGGGTGGTAAAGTATCAGAAACTGCTCGTTAATCAAACGATGCTTTTAGTGTGGGTGCTGTTAAGGAACGTAGATGCAATAATGGTTCCTAAAATTTCGTGCTAGAGACGAGAGCCTTGAAGATGAAGAAGGTCGCGGTCGTTCTTCTTCAGTTCATAACGACCAACTGGAGGCGTTAGTTAAATCAGAACTATTCAAAACAATTCCAGAACTTGCACAAAAGTTAGACGTTAGTCATCTAACTGTTCCGGACCACTTGAAATAGTTAGGAAAATCAAATACATATGAATTTGCAGGTCATAAACCGCAATTATTTTTCTACCAACCTAATATAACAACTCAATAGAACAATTTTTTTTTTATTGGATTATAATTATGCAGAAAAACCTTGTAGTAATGACAACTAAAAATACAACAATACTTTTCCAAGTAGAGTTACAATTTATTATGCTTAAAATACATATATATATATATATATATATATATATATATATATATGTATATATGACTGATATTAACCAATCAGAACACGAATAAAATTTCAAAAAGTGTGCACGAGACTGATTTTTAATTATAGAGAGAAATAAAATGTACAGGACTTTAACTTTTCAATCTTTGGATCCGATGATATTTTATTACTACTATTTTGAGTTGCCTAAAATATTTCCAATACATTAATACTTTAGAAAAAATTATATTTAATTGAAAAACTAAAAAAATTGATAAAAAACAGATAATTATAATAAAGAATCAGAGATAAAATTCATTCTGGATAATTTTCAGGTTAATTTTCAAAATAGGTTAATTTTCAGATCTATAGAACTCAAAGATTTAAGGCCAAAGAGTTTTTTAGAAAAGAAGAAAACTGTTCAAAAATACAATTTCTAATTGAACAGTCTATATAAATGATCAATAAACGTATATCTTAGATTTAAATCCGTGAAGTGACTGGTGAAACACAAGAACTAAATTCTAAGTCCCTATTGTTTCGGTAAGTAATTTCATACAGAGTTTAATGGCAATTTGTTCATTGGACTTGAGAAGCTGGTGATGAGTCTAATATCCAATTACCATACACGTACGAGTATATATATATATATATATAAATTGCTTTATCCTTTACAAAAGCAGACACCATTAGTTGGCTAACATAATGTCGTCGTAGCACGGCGATTCCTGCTAACTATCCCGCAGCAGGACTTCATAATTGGCAGGAATTATCTGGAATGTATAGTGTAGCGGTTTCGAGCATGTCTCGTATATGCGCTGCAAGTTATGATGTCGGTCTCAAGAAACCACCGACGCCTATGGTCATTTCTCTTCAGACATCGACCTTATTCATTCCTGCTTTACGACTAGCTGTTGCTTAATCTTACTAGTTAATTCATGTTATAAATGTGTGTTTATCAGAGTAGTTCGCTGGATGTGGCGTGTCATAGTTGTTCGTCTAATTGTTTTAGTTTTGATGAGATTCGGGTTCGTTTTGCAAAAAATAAAGTTTTCAGATTTAAATTTTATATATATATATATATATATATATATATATATAATAATATTAAAGAGTATTTATAACTGAAAATATTTTAAAAATTGTATCAAGATGTCAGTAAAAGTAAATTCAAAATTTAAATTTTAATTCCCTAAGAGCATATATACCTTTTGGAACCTCAAAAATAGTCTATTTTCATGATTTTTTTCACATGGTGAACCTCCATGTGAAAGAAATCATGAAAATTGACTATTTTTGAAATGACAATTCATGAAAATGGACTATTTTCTCATGTTTTATTGCAAAACTGAAATATTAATTATAAAGGACACACACTGTAGATTATTTTAATATTTTTTTCAAGTCGATATTTTGCGCCACGCGCTAATAGTAACCCATTATTGAGGTGACGTAATCGAGGTAGCGGTCCGTGGTACCAGGTCTGTTTCCAGGACATATCCGAATCAATTTTTTTTTAAATGCAAATTAAAGCACATAGACAAAAATAATTAATGACAGCCATTTGTTTAAATAATCATTTTTTCGGAAATGGAAGCTGTTTGAAAAAAAACATGAAATTTCAGCCCTGAAATGTATGAAACCTGTGGTTTTGAATTCCCTATAATTTGAAATACAATGATATTGTATGTTTATATGTTTAGAATTCAAGTAATAACTGAGAAGAAAACCAATATTAAGGGTTAATAAATGCAACTGAAATTACAGGACAGGACTTGCATTATATTGAAAATACTGAATTGTTACAATATTAATTTAAAAAGAAAATATCTTTAAATATGTCTAGCTTATTTTAAAGTTTTACATATTTTTGCAAAAAAACTGTACATGCGGACCTGAATCTATTAAAATATTAATCAATAAAAAAAAAATAAAAAAATAGAACAGAACATCAAACAATCGGTCTTTAACTCGAAAAAATCTTTTCAAAACAGTTCAATTTTAATAAACTTCATTCGATAAAGTAAACTGATAAATTTCACTGTGTGTCATCCCGCCAACTCGTACATTTTTCAGCCGAAACTGTTGAATGTACTTCGACTAGAATTGAATAATTAAATAAAGATTTTTTTTATATAATATAGTCGGTAGAATATTCCGAAATGTAAATTATACAGTTGGGTTTTTTTTCCATGAAATAAATTTCAATACATTATCTCCGTTTCGACGTCAATGATATTCTAAGTTAATTCAACATTTTATCAGAAACATAATAGTCTATTCAACCCGTTTAGTTTAATTTAAAGTACTTTCTTGTGTATATTTTAACTTCGATATCAGTTTAAAACAATAAATTTCAACAAAATAAATTTAAAGTTTATTGTAAATACTTAAGAAAATATATAATTTCATTAGTTTCCCCATTAATGTTTTCAGCATAACTCAAATTAGATTCGTGGATTATTCTGACAATTGTATAATATTTCAATTGAATTTATATAGTTAATGAAACTAATGCTTCTCAATCTCTCTCTCTATCTATCTCTCTCTATATATATATGTCTATATATATATATATATATAAATGACTGGTTTGACAGAAAATTGAGGACAGCGTTTACGATTCTCTCGATGTGAACTTATTTATTGAAGAAGTTAAGAGCTTTCAAAAATATTGGTTGGAAACTTTTAAATTTGAAATTGGTTCGTATGGAGTAAAGACACAGGCGTGGTCGCGTTTGGCGTGATATTGAATTAAAGTTTACAGTCAGCATATGAAAATCAGATATAAGTTTATGAAGTCGTGTATGTTTTTTTTTTAATTTAATTTAAATATTGCTTCAGTATCCTCTCACTGGTGTTCCAACAACCTAAATGAAAAAATAAATTCGAACGTTTGGCTCGACTAGGCGACTGTTACGAATGGTCTTCAAGTAAATTCTGTGTGGATTGTTTGTTAATTTTTTTTATTTATTTTTGTATGAAGATATAAGAAGTTAAGTAAAGTGTGAATCATAATATTTGGATAAAATTGATTATTATAAAAGAATGAGTGATAAATTTTTTTGCATTTTTTTTAAATGATTCAATAAATGATTGATTTAAATATACTTTATTAATAATAATAATCAATATTTTCTTTACCCATATTAAATATATCAAGTTCAGAAATTAATATTAAACACCCTCCTTCCTTCCTCCCTCCCTTCCTCTCCCTCTCTCTTTCTCTCTCTCTCTCTCTATATATATATTAATTATAGTATAAAATTAGATGTTAAATGCAAAATTCAATAGAAATTATAGAAATGAAAAAATTATTAATTAAATTATTAATTATTTAAATTATAAATTATCATTCAGTCTAACGTTCTACATGCACTGAATACATACAAAATTAGGTACACTATTTTAAAATTATGACAAAATATCGTAATAAGATTTAATCATACATTTCAGAGACAAGACAAATCGCTGGAATTTATTTCATTTTAATATTTATCCACTGCATTATAGATTATCAGCGCTACGCGCCAAACGAGACCGAACACCGAACACAAAAACAAAAGAATCAATAAAATGCGCTCTTTCCGTTTTTCATTTACTTTAAAACAATAGACGTCGTTCCGTCTTTGAAAGGAGCTTTCTTCACTTATTTCGTTGCTTTTGCGTCCGTCCGTCCGACACTGAAAAGTGTACCGCACGTTTCTCAGAAGAGACACGTCTACAGGTATATATATATATATATATATATATATATATATATATATATATATATATATATATATATATAGAATACAACAAACATCTTTTTCTTCATTCATCCGGCGTCAGTAAAAGCTTTTTAATGCTTTTTATTAAAAAGGGAAATAATTAAATCATACATAGGTAGCGCGAAAGCGATGGCTTTCTGTGCTACCATCTGCGAGTGGACGACCACATTAGAGTAGCGGCTGCGTCATTCAACTGAGCGCAATTAAATTGAGTGCCATTCCTATTGGAACTAATTCCAATTAGGCGAGAGACGATGCCGGTGGGCGGTGTTGGAATATTATCACGAAGAGATGGTCGACCCCGCATCCACTAGCAAAGTTCAAATATTGCAATAGCGACGTACACCACCTCTACCTACATTACATTACATACAAACTTATATATATATATACCTACATTTTCACACGTGTATAATATATATATATATATATATATATATATATATATATATATAAATATTAAATCAGATCCTTTCGAGTCTGCACATTTTCTTCTTTGAACTCCAGTAAAGTGTGCGTTCGTATTCAAAACGTTGAATAGAAGTTACAAATGCATAACAACTATTTTCTATTTAACCTTTTCGCCGCACTATACGCTTGAGCGGGCATGCATTGGCGGCGCGGAATACTTTCAGCGGGGGCAACTACACTCGTGCGGATCATTCGACCGTTTTTCAGAATCCATTCCAAATAATTTAAAATTAGTAATTTAGCTCTACACTTATTCAAATGTAGAGATAAATATGTCTGTAGTGATGAACGCATGTCATTGTTGTCCGATAAATATTTATTAGTTATTTTGGTCAATTTATAATTTTTTTTCTCTATTTTAATCATTTCATTTATCAAACAAATCCGAAACATGTATTTTTTTTTTAAAAAAAAAACGAATTTCGTTCCAAGTCCATTAAGATATATTAGAATTTAGAATGAAAAAATATGAATTCTCACTCTTTCTTAAATATTCACCTATTTTTATCATAATACATTTGGTATAAACAACTTGAGACGTAGATATAATGAAAACAATCCTTCCCGGTATCAAAAAAAGGATAACATTAAAAGCATTCAAATAGATAATTTGAAATCCAATCAAGATTAAATTGATGAATCGATTTCCATCGCCGGCATTAAACTCTTTCCGGGATTTGTATTAGCATCGACTTAATGTACACGCTACCTAAAATCGGCGATTGGACATTTACCTTATTAACAAGAGACCATTTGATAAGGGCAATGGGACAACAACTCGCAGCCACATACAGTGTGGCTCACTTCAAACCGCAGGCATGTTTTATGTGCCAACTTCGTGCCGTTTGTGTGTTTGCACTTTGCCTGCCAGCAATGATTGTTTACGATTCCGAACGGCCGCAAAATTCAATTTATATGAGCATATTTCTGTTTAATTCGAGAGAAACGCCACGTATCAGTGTAAGTGTTTTATATTCGTACAACAATGTTATGATAAAGATTGGAAATATTATCAGAGATAGTAATTAGTGGACTGAATGCATATTGAGCCATTAAAGTTAATTTGACTTTTTCTCTCATAATATTTCTGTATCTGAGTGCTCTGAGAATGATACAATCACATACTTATTAGAAAAATCAAAAATTAACAATAATTAAACAGAATTGTTCGATTTAAGGCATGACTGAAAATTGATTCGTGAAAGTGACTGAAGTTTGATATTAAGTATGATAGAAATAGAAAAAGAATGATATATTAAAGTTTTGTTCTTAAAAGAGGATTGAATTTGTTTTAAAAAAATATTTTTAAGTTATTGAAAAGGTGTCCAATAAAATAGATTCATGAAATATTTTTTATAGAAAAAATACAATGCCGGACAGTTAAATTGAAAAATATAAAAAAATATGGGAATATTTAAAGGCCAGTCAGATTAAACACTGATTTCATTCTAAGTTCAAAGATATTTGAAATGAAATTTCTTTTTTGAATTTCGAGTCAATAGATTTTCGGATTTGTTCAAGAGGATGGAGATGTCTACATTCTTTGAAAATAAAAATAATCAGTTTTATAAAAATGGAATCTATAAATTATCTTCTAGCTGGAAAAGGGTTGTTCAATGCGTAGAAGGATATTTTGATGAATAAAGTTAATTTATGTAAAAATACACAAGTGTTTATATATATATATATATATGTGTTTATATATATATACATATATATATATATATATATATATATATATATATATAAATTAAGCATATAAATTTTTTATACCAGGAGATATAGAAAATTAGTTTATAGAAAATGGAGTGTCTGAATACTTGTAAGCGGTAGTGTATATACACACACACACACACACACGTTTAAACAATTCTATTTCAATTTTTTACTCTCCAGAGAAAGAGACATTTATGATTAATTTGTTGACATCGTTTTAATTACAGTTGAAAAGAAAACCGCACGATAGACGTTTATGTGCAAGCATCGCCCCTCAGTACCACGACGAGCACGATATTTATAGAACCCCCGTACTATATGTAAATATGGAAATTATGAATTTGATTTACATTTTCGATTTGAATACAGCTAGTTTGGTTAGGTATCCGTTACTGCTGCGACGTTCGAACCGCGTCGCTGTTGTTGATTTTGCACTGGTTGTGCCATGTTCCTTCATGCGTTACAAAAGATCTATTTACGAAAATGTGTTTACGTGTTGTATATTCACACACAACTTTTCCCATTTCTCTCGGATCAGACTATTGCCGGATTAACGTGTTCCCGTCGAACGGGTTTATTTTCAAAATATTCGTTTGTAACCGATGCGTTCGTATTTATTTTTCATTTAAGTGAGTTTAATATTATAATGTTTTTTTTTTTTTTTTTTTTTGTACTAAAAATATCTGAATAATTTTTATTAGCAAACCAACATCAGAAATAACACGATTTTATTTATTAAAACGTAAAATAATTAACAATTATCTGTTTATTAAAATAGATAAAAAGTCAATTCTTTTTATTGTAGATAAAGAAAATTGTGTAGAATTGAGAGTGAAAATTCATTTTCAAATTGGACTTATCCTCAGTACCCAATTCGTTGATGTTTATTGTTGATTTATTTTATAAAACAATATAAGCAGACACTATTTAAAACAATATTAACCCCTTAAGCGTTTTGTTTTATTTTAAGAATGTGCACTGGTGTGTTCAATTATTTCTAGATGATGCCGAGTATACTCGACGAGAACACAATAAATGCACTTGCTGTAAGATTGAGTTAAATTATAACAAAATGATTTTTTTTTTGGTTGTTTCTTTGAAAAATTTGTAATTTTATCGGTGAGTAATTCACAAATCGATTTCATTACTGTTTGTTGGCATCCATTTCTTTAATCTTGAATGTTGTTTGAAATCCAGGCGACTTTCCAAATATTGCTCAGCATATAAATTATTTTGCTCCACTATTATGTTTAGTAAGTCATAATCTATTTTTTTCCATATAGAACACACATTTGGTTTTTGTCGAATGAGGAATAGTGAAATTTAGGCCAAGATGAGCAGTAAATTTAAATGATGCTCGCTCTCCTCCTCTAATATTCCATTGTACATTTGAATTTTTATTTTCTTTATCGGGTTCATTACCTTCTTAGTCCTCATCACTACTTTCATCAGATGACGTTGAAATTATTGATATTCTTTTCAGTGTCCTTGTATGTAAAACCACATCTTCATTATCTTCTGCTCCACTATTATGTTTAGTAAGTCATAATCTAAAAAATTTTCCATATAGTACACACATTTGGTTTTTGCCGAATGGAGAATAGTGAAATTTAGGCCAGGACAGAAGAAGATTTACGATTGAAAATGATATTGTCAGTTGACAATGCCCATTATTAGTACATGGCTGCTTCATGCTGAGATCAAGTGAGTGAATCGATAATTGTGCTTATACTGAATGTAGACATGTCTTTTGCTTCGTACTGTTAATATTGTTGTAAAAGATTATAAAATGTGCAATAAATAAAATAAAATGTATATAAACTGTGTTATTTATGCTGTTAACGAATTATTCGGATTATCTGGATTTTCTCGGTCCCGGACTCGTTTGAGCCCAGTAAAAGGGGTTCCACTGTATATATATATATATATATATACATATCTGTATGTATATATATATATATATATCCGCTTTACTTGTTTCGAGGTATCATATGTTCGAAACTCGTGAATACATTTCGACTGGCGTAACTTAAAATAATGTGTCGACAGTCAGCTTTCACTAAAAAGCGTTCAGGCCGAATTCAGTGAACGATGCGGACGCTGTGTTGATATAATTTATGCGTGCATGGATTATTGGTAAATGTTGATCAACTGTTAAACGTCGACTGGCCGTTATACTCGACTTCGAGTATTTATATATAGGATGTGTGGACACATCCACAACAGATAAACGACTGGTTATAACCGAATTCAGTTCGCTGCTACGATTTATGCACAGTTATTTTTTTCTGTGCCGATCAAACGCAAACGGTAGAGTTTCTCGTACGGGAAAAATGAAAATTGATTCTTGTTGGTGTTTATTGTTTTTTTCTTTTTTTTTGCATGGAAGTAGTCAATTGGTACGGTTTGGTGCATGGCAAAATTCGTGGTTGTTAATGAAATATTTTTAGAATTTGTCACAAATATGTATTTAGAAATTAAAATGTGATAGATATGTGATTTTGGATAGAGAATATTTTGAGATTAACTACCATTCAAACTTATAACTCTCGTTGGAAATCTTTAAAGAAATATAAATGAAGTGGAAGCAGATAGATTGAATCATCGAATTAAGCTTATCAAGAAATTTTAGACAAACTATAAAGAATGAAATGTTGAAAAAATTGTGTCTGATCATCTAATTTTTTGCAAGAAGAATGCAGTCTATTAAATGAAACTTTAAATATTTTTTTTTTGATTCTATTATGTATAAAAATGAGCATTCGATGGCAACGCCATTTTCTTCTTAGCCACTGTGAAAGATGTAGTGGAACTATTATAAGTAAGGAACTGGAGAAGGATTTCAAAACAGAGGAATGTCTGGAGGTAGAAAATCGAAGAGGCCAAGGCTTGATTTGGAATGTAGCTCCATTGAAAAATAAGAAGATATGTAATTTACAGTGTAGTTTTTGAAAAAAATAAATAAACAGGTTTTATGAAATTTATAGAATTTAATAGTAAGTTTTCAAGGGTTAAATATATATATATATATATGTATATATATATATATATATATATATATATATTTCGATTTGAATTTTAAATCTTTAAAGTCTTAAATAAAAGAAGATTTGCGGACGATGATAAGACAGGGGTTAAATCACTTGCAAATCGGATAATCCGAACGTTTAGAAACAAACTGCATGTTTATACAGTGAAGTAATTCTTGTAAAAGGTCTTCGACGTCCAACATTATAAATAAATATATGCAAACGTAAACGAAACATGCATAAATAACTTACGATTTGTATAGCAGAGTGTCCACAGTCCGGAAACGGTCAGTTTGCTGAGGTAGTCCCTTTCTCCGGTGCCGTTGTACGCCGGGTTACGCATGCGTTCGTCCGTGTGCAGCCACTGGTTCGTTGCGACGGCCACGGTGACGATGGCGAGCGACAGCGATGCCAACGTCGGTGTCAGGCCCCACAGACACGTGACGGCGAGCTCGAGATGCCGGAGCGAGAGGGACGAGGCGGTGCCGCCGCTCGTCGAGCACGGCGGTGGCGGTACCGGGAACCCGCCGGACTGTGAAGGCATAGGCGCGTGACGTAGATTCGCCGGCGGGTCCGGAAAACCGGCGGGCAGGCTCGCGGGCGACGTGCACGCCGATTCTGCCGACGTCAACGTCGGAGCGCTTTGGTGGTGCGCGTGCTGCAGCTGCTGTTGCTGATGATTGTGTTGATGATGATGATGATGGTGGTGATGGAGCTGCTGGTGGTGGTTCTGGTTCGTTCTCGTCGGCGCCGTGATGGCGCCACGATGCATAATGCGACTGTAAAGAGATTCATAGCGCTGTTTATCTGCTGTACGAGCGGCACGGATGTATTGAAAAATCGGAATTTAAGTTCGAATGTTTGTCCGGGAGTAATATATTGGACGGGTAACAAGAAGTCGGGTTCGAACAATGTATCGTGAATACCTAATCAGGGGAAATACATTCTACATCTGTACGTCTAGACCACACAAAAGGTCCATAGAAACTAAACTTTTACTAGCTTACGTTTCCTCTTCGGATATTTTAACAATACTCATCACTTTTTGTGATAAATTCAATTATATTTATTTATAGAAACTCTTAAAGATATTTTGAGTCTCACCACAACACAAATATTATTATCTGATTATAATTTTTTAAAAATTTGTGATTTTAAAAAAGAAAAAAGTAGTAAATGTAAAGATAAATATAGATAAGTATATTTTCTTTTAATGTCCATGTACTATTTAGTTTGAAGCAGTATTTAAAATTTTTATTAGATAATGTAATCAAATAATGACAATAAGAAAATTTCTTAGTACACATCAAAAATGGAAAAACAAATATGCAATTTTTGGAACTGTTAGCATATTTTAGGTCGAATTTAATGGTAATTATTGGTTCAATATTTCATATAAAATATATATTTTTAAACATAATTTTCTAATAAGGGCAAATTTTTAAATTTGAAATAAAACAGAATTTGCGCTGAAATTTCAAGTTTCTTCACCGTAAATAATAGTTGGGTGTATAACATTTATAAATAAAAAATAAAATCGTGCAAGTGAAGTGTGCAGAATTAATGTGGAGGGTAAAAGCAGAGAATAGAACAAAATCAGAGGTGATCTTTTTGTATTAAAGCTAATACAATCAAAGCAACAGTAGAGGAAGAACTTTTAATCGTTGTTTTTCTAAAAGTCTGGTGGTATTTGTAATGATAACTAAAAAAAATGGAAATTACTAAAAACAATTGACTGGAGTATCAATGATATTCATACAGAGTTTTTCAATAAGGACACACTTTTTTAATTTGATACAAAGCACAGAATTTGCGCTGAAATTTCAAGTTTATTTATTTTAGATAACAGTCGAGGGTATGTCGTTTATAAATGAAAAATAATACCGAATTGTTAAAATATTGCTGAAAACTACTCACTTTATCATGACGCGGGGATACCACAAGAAAACTGCCAAGTTATCGATGCATTGAAATAAAGGGTCGATTCAATGATGTTATCCATATTTGTAATTTGTTTCACGAATACAAATCTGTAACAAAAGAGAATGTTTTTAGATACAATTAAGTATCAAATAGTTGGGAATTGAAATCAAACAATTCATGTATTTGTCTTTTCAAAATTTTATCATTTTCAACATATATTTCCATGCAATAATTAAATCATCAGAAAAATCATTTATGATTTAGATATAACAGAAATATTTTTTTGAAGTGAAACTTCTATGGGCGCGTTAGCGAGGTGTAAAATTATACAGCGTGTCACGAAAAACGTTACCATGAACATAGCCGTGAACGAGAGAGATGGAGCGAATATGAACGCATGAGTGCAAGAGAGAGAGAGAGGAGATATACTGCGCTAGGAGTACGAACTGAGAGGGGGCACATTGTCATACTCCTGAAATCCACAACTATTGTTTATTAAGTCCCAATGTGGGAGGGGGTAGGGGCGGGTCTTTTATATTTTCTTTATGACAGATATCTGGGTTTTTTGGATTTTTTTCTAGATTTGAACACGACCAGCGATTTTCTCCAAAAGCATATTATGAAACTAAAATTATATGATGACTTTAGATGTTATAGAGGCCCCTGGTGTCTAGGGACGGCCCATTAACATGGAAGTCTGCTGAGTATAGATGCTGATCAAAAACATCCTTAAATACTAGCAAAAAAAAAACGTACTGTCACACTGCCAGCACACACTGTCAAAGTTTTAGCGCCCACTCGGCCGATCACACTGACACAGTTATTCAGCAATCAAACATATTGTTTCTTTCTGAGACTTGGCTAAAGAATGGGAATCGAGTCAATATTCCAAACTTCAATTGTGTTGTTCAATATAAACGTCCAACCGTTCGATTTAGAGAAGTGGCGATTTATCACAAATCTAGTGACACAACTAATGTTGTTAGTCTCCATATGGAGTTCAATTTTCAACAAACACAATCGATAGGAGCAACAAGAACAGCTGTCGGAGATATATGTGCTGCTCAATGTGTTGCGGAAAATGGAATGGCCATCTTGATGGTCGCCATCTACATTTCACCAAATCAATCGAAGACATCATCAAATTCATACACAATACTTTATTAATCTATACCGTCGAGGGAGCAAATCAAGTCGATGTCAATTATGACAAAATGCCGAAAATTTTGAGCGGAGACTTTAACGTTAACTTTTCTTCTGATGCTTCCCAATCATTAATTGAATTTCTCCGTACAAAATTCAATTTAAATATTTTAAATAACCCTAATGAAGCAACTACGAGATCAAGAACTACCAGTATTTCTCGAGATTTCTAGATAAATTTGGTG
>CM068316.1:49353043-49405543 GCA_034766995.1 Acanthacorydalis orientalis
GCTTGTAAACTGAACGATGCTTTTAGTGTGGGTGCTGTTAAGGAACGTACGGTCGAATGGTGCTTCCAAAAATTTCATACTGAGGATGAAAGACTTGAAGATAAAGAATATCGCGGGAGTCCTTCATCTTGAAGGCGTTATTTGAATCAGAACCACGTACAAAAATTCTAAAGCTTTCATAAAAGTTATGCATAAGTCATCCAACAACAGTTCTGGACCACTTAAAAAAACAGCTGGCTGTGAAAAATGGCTATGAATTCGAAAGTGATAAACCGCAATTATTTTTCCACTAAACCTAATACTTTCACAATCGAATTTGAATTCACAATTTGCTTAAATTAATTTCCGAGTCAATCCACAAATCACAGGAACTTTTTCAAGGTCAAAAAAATTCTAGTTTTCTGTAATTAATCATTATATAAATAAAAATTGATCCTCTCTCTATCCATGACTTTTATTCGTGTACTGATTGGTTGAAGGAGATTGCACGATCTGATTTCTGATTGGCTTTAATCAAATCGGTTTATTTGTAAACACTAACGATTCATTTTTTTATATTGATAGTTATATGTTGCTTTATCAAGATGTACTTCAAAAGAAGGTATTAAATTTGAATGCAAAACAGTAAACAAATAAATCACAAACATTGTTTTCAATGAAGTGTTTTTAATTAAGGCTTGGAATAATTTATTTACTGAAAATGTGTTGTATAACATTTAAAAAAAATCAACAACACAATTTGTTTTATTATTATCAAGTTCTTTTATCAAAGGGGGAGCGAGGATTTGCGAAACGGCTGTTTCCCTACAGGGGGAGCGAGGGTTAGCGAAACGGAGGTCTCCCTACAGGGGTAGGCGAGTGCAGTAAGCATCAGACGGATCTTTTTAAAAACACAACTATATTAATAGTGATTATAGGAAAGAGTTTACCATTTTTTCTAATCTAAATAAAGATGGCAAGGCAAGAAAACTTGAAGAAAAGAAGAAAACATCGAGGTACGGAAAGTTAACCTAAAATTCGATTCCAAGAACAAAGAAGACTCAAAAAAACGCTGAGCACCAAGTTAAAAAGCTGTCTAAAAAATGTGTTTACTGATTGAAAAATTATTAAAAAAATAAATAAAATGAAAATTTTCATTTTAAAACCAGAAATCATTAGCCTAATTTACAAATATGAATTTCAGATAAAAATAATAAGGATTTATTTATATACAGAAATTATATACAACTTGATATAAAAACAACAACAATTTTTATTTCAAATCCACAGATAAAATTAATATTATTTACAGCTGTTTAATTCAAGGTGTATTGCGATTTAATGATTGCGAACAATCCTGGCAATTCGCTGATATCCGAAGATGTAATTCGATTCAGCAACGCTTTTACAAGAATTTCGTACGTGGATACGGATTTACCATAATGTATGGAGGGTGTGTCGACACATTCATCTCTTGTGGGGTCGTGAGTCAGGAGAAGAGGTTGGACCTGTGACAGGATATGCACTCACTGGACCGATTCAATGGCGTTAGCGGTTGCATCGTAGCCAACCGTTATATATTTGCATATATATGTATATCTTTTTATATATTTTTTTTTCATAGCGTACAGAACATACACAGATACTTTCTGTTAAATGATGCATTAAAATTGTTCGCTTCTTTCTAGATGAAATGTGTAGAGTTGGTAATTCGAGCGTATTTTAAAAACGAACAGGATGTGTTTATTCTAGGTTGCTGTTTTTTTTACAGATTTTATTTTTTTTCTTAAAAAATAAAATTTAGAATTGTATATAGAAATATAATGATAGGCATAGTGACAGATATTAAACTAAAACTAAAATGTAAAACTATTTAGTTTTCTTCACTCGGTAGAAAAATCAATTGTTTTCCAACTCAAATACTTAATCCAGTATTGAATGTTTTTTGATATTTTCTTAAAAAAAATCTTGAGTATATAGAACAAGGACGAATTAAAAAATTAAAACATTAAAAAGAAAACGTTTTACTGTAGGATGTGGCCGAGGACAGCGATGGTAGATTGGTTATTTATGTTTTAAGGGCGCGTCGACTAGGATAGTAAAAACGTGCTCATTCATGCTCTTGTGAAAAATGGATACCACCGAATATTGGTAACACAAAAAACCCCGGATGTTTGTGTCTGATGATGAGGTGTGAATTTGAGGTGTGAATTTATTTGAGTACTTGTGAGTCAGTATTTTTAACAGTCCATTAGTAAGGAGATGCTTTTGTGGAGTTACGCGTTAAAAGGATGAAAATCAATAGAAGATTGCGTTTTTTTTTTTTATAAAAATGATGAGAATAAGTAAAAAAATATCCACTGGGTTTTTCAAAAAAATTAGTAATGAGGAAATTAATATTTGGTTGGTAGGAGAATAATTGTGATTTATGACCTTCAAATATGCTTTTATCTTTTTTGATTTCTAAGCTGTTTTAAGTGGTCCAGAACTGTTTGATGACTAACGCCTTACTTTTGTGCAAGTTTTCGAATTGTTATGCGATATTCTTAATCAACTAACATTTTCAGTTGGTCGTTATAAACTGAAGAAGGATATCCGCTATCTTCGCTGTCTTCAAGGCTCTCATCCCCATTATGCAATTTTCGGAACTACCATTGCACCGTACGTTCCTTAACAGTATCCAGACTAAAAGTATCGTTTAGTTTATGAGCAGTTTCTACTGATTTACCACCCATTTTGAACTCATACAAAAATTTGCTTTTATTTGTTGCTATTATGTCTTTAATTCTGTAGCCCAATTTGAAGCAAAATTAATTCTTTGTGTGCCAAAGACCGATATATCGCTCCTCCATACATTTGTGAACATTGCTAAGAGTAATATATCGCTCCTCGGTTTTATATTGGATATAACTCATAAAAAAAATTTGCTTCATAAAAAGGTCAACAAAAGCTAATGCACACATAATTTTGTGTTCTAATCGTTTTTTCTAAGGCCGTGTGCAAAAACTGACTAAAAAGCGGGCTAAACTAAATTGTTGAATTTAGTGCCGATGCTACAGTTCAAACTATGAGAAAAGTAACCGTCATTAAATTAAATGTTATTTATTATTTTATCCATTTATCTACGTTTGTTTACAAAATATTGATGTTTGCAATAAAAATTCCTCCATGGGCTATATTTTTTTCAGAAAAGAGCGACAGTGTTAGTGTAAAAACCTAAAATCAATTTCTTTTTGTAAAATATATAATATATAAAAATATAAATAATAATATAAATATATAAAATATATATATTAAATAATATATATATATAAATTTTTTTTGTAAAATTTTTCGTTTTATTTTAGATTTTATTAGCAATAAAAGGAGTCCAATATGTTATTAGTATTGTGTAAAAAATAAATTAACTTGAACTAAAAATTGACTGAAATATTTTTTTTTATAACAATGCATTTTTGTTTAAAATTATTTGGCATTTTTTTAAAATTTATAAAAGCTTCCACATACACTCAAAGGGTTAATAATAAAACCAAAATACAGATTGAAAAATTCAATTTAAAATGATATTAACATGAAAACGATGAAACGACACTTTCATTGAAAAAAAATAAGATTAGAATTCAGAAAATAAACAAGACAATGGTTTTCCTACCAACTTAATAGACTTGATTTTTAGTTGTAAGGAAAAAAAATATGTAGAGAATGTAGATAATTTTTCATTTAAAGAAAGAACAAATACGGTTAATAGAAAAATAATAAATTTCATTTCATACTCTTATTTAGAGTGCGCTTGAGATAACTGAAAAAAAATTAACGTAAAGCTGAAAGTCTTCAACGATTCCTATTAAACGCACTCCGTCCAATCATCCAGCATTCTACAAATTCCTTTCATACGATCATCACAAAATTATATATACCTAAATCATAAATGTGCGTCGCGCTTAAAAATTCAAAACACACACAGACAGACAGAAATTTCTTAACATTTTAGTATCGTACTTTGTTAATGTTGCACACAGTTTTATCACGGTCGAGAGTGGCTTTACAACATGGAAGTGTAATCCCACTTAGTGAAAAGCAGCTTTTCAACAAGACAAGAACTTCACTGCCATAAAACGGCTCCACTATTCATATTCAATGAGCGCATTAGACTACACAGACATGTAATAAAGATTCATTTCTCGAAATGTATTTTAAAATTTACTACTGCAAGATACGAATTTAATTACTACGTACAGTTTAATTATTAAACGGAATTAACGGTTTAATACTTGTATTATTTCATATTATTATTAACGCTGTACATAAAAACGGGATACGACAAGTCGGACGGGAAAAAATCAGACGGGTACGTTTGATGCTCACCGGATAAATTCACGTTTGTATTATTCATCAGATAACGTTTTATATACTTTACATTAAATACAACTGCCGGGATAAATTCTCACAGATTTAATTATTGCTGCAGATGAGTTTATTTAAACTACTTGATTTTTGTATTGTTTGTACGGACACGCAGTGAGAAATATTCGAAATGAAACAAAAAATAAAATGAAATAAAAAAAGTAGACTTAATCGAATATACAAGAATTTTTTTTAAATATTATTTCAAATAGTGTTGGGTTTAAATAGTCATTTTTTTTTATTTTCACAAGAAACTTGTTAATTGAATTTGACCAATCAAAAAGCGGATTACTCGATCTCATCATCCAATCGGAGCATGAATGAAAGTGACGACACAGTGTCGATTTGTAATTAAAGAGAAAAAATGAGATAAAATAATTTATAAGAAATGAAATTAAAAAAGTAGGCTTAATCGAATATATAAGAAATCTTTTAAATATTATTTCAAATAGTGTCGGTTTTAACTAGGTACTTATTTTTTATTTTCACAAGAAACTTGTTAATTGAATTTTACTAATCAAAAAGCAGATGACTCGATCTCATCATCCAATCGGAACATGAATAAAAGTGACGACACAGGGCCGATTTTTGATTAAAGACTAAAAATGAGTAAAGGTATTTTTAAAAATTATTTATGTGAAAATGAAAAAGAAAAAATTAAAACTCTTTTTTAATAAATATCTACTGAAAGTCGAAAGAAAACATATAGTAAAAAAAATTGTCACTCTTGATGTCGAATGTGAGAATAACTTGGTGTTCCATTTAATCGTACAGTAAATTAAAAACTAATTAAGAAAACAAAACGAATTCTCGACTGAGCGAACGCCAGAAACAGAGATGAACATGAAATTGAAAAAAAAAACGCGCTATAAAGTTCACAACGCTCGTCGTACAGTTTGTCCTTTCCTGTACATAAATAAATAATAGCGTTCGCTAGTAAAACAGGAAATAAAATGAGCGAAACACATCTCAATAAGTATTATCGTTTATCAGTACTGAAAAACGAACGGATCGAATCGATTCCGGCAATGATCGGTTTTAATCTCACTAAAAACCGGAGATAAAATAAAAATTAAACGCCCAACAATCCGAGCTCCTGCGAATGTTCTGTAGCGGCGTTAGTACACCGATACTGGCGTTTCTTCTTCATCGTCGTTGCAACGAGACGACGGAGATGTTCGACTTTGGCACTGGGCCAGTGCGGACGGGCGACGGCAACGCTCCTGGCGATCTGCGGACCGTTACGAACCGCAGCGGCGAGCCGGCAGCAGGAATCGAGTGGTGGTAGGCATAGCAGAAATTCAGTAGCAGGAAAAAAACGACTGGTCAGTAATATTAAAGATGTTTTGGGAATAAAAAAGAGGGACTCGTGTTACCACCGCAGAGTATAAATATATGAAAGATTAAAATTGCATCTTGACTGGAATTTCATATTACATGACGCACACGTACACACACTTTTATATATCTATACATAGATTTTTTGGATTTTTTCTATACATACACACACATGCACACTACATACACACATACTGTTATCTTTAGTTTTAACTTTTATTGTAGCTGTTACTTTTAGAGGATTTTCTTACTTTACTTTTCATTCAGATAAAAACTTTTGAAACTGATTAGAAAAAAACATTATATACATATATATATATATATATATATATATATATATATATATATAAACACATTTAAATCAATTTATAAACGTTTTTATATCAAAAATCTCAACAAACAGTTTTGTTTGAAATTCATTGTTAATGAAATAAGAAAATTCATATAATGATTTCTATAAAATCAGGTAATTTATTTTCATAAATGTTAAAATATTGCGACAAGGAACGCCAGTACTGGTAAAAGTTGTCTTATAAATATTTTATAAAATATATTTAAACAGAGTCACTTTCACCCTTTCAATGAGATTTTGTGGTTCTGATTAATTTCAGTAAATGGTAATTAATTGCATTAAGAGGAAGATAAAATTGTCCAAAAGTATTTATCCAAAAATTTTCCTGACATCCTGAATAAAAGATATAGTCCTGAAAAATTTTCTCATCAGTATTTTATAGTGGGTTCATTATATAAAGTGTTGAAATTCACTTTTTCTGTGCACACCGATTTTTTATAAAAAAAAGCACCAAATTAATTTGTACATCTAATATATAGAACAGTTTAGAATTAGTGTAAGTTAATTCTCAGTTAGAATTAATTGAGTGGTCATATGGCGTAGATGTATAAAAAACGAGTAAATCAGATCAAAAGAATCAATATATCAAATCATAAACATAAAGAAAAAACATCCACAGCTGCAGAAATACTATAAATGGAAAGTACAGAACTTATGAACTAAACAAGTAAAGAACATATGCTGCTACTTAGAAAACAATAAACGTTGTCTACGGAACAGTTCAAGGAAAGATAAATTGAAGAATGTGAGGTTATACTCTAAATGTTTCTTATTAAAAAGATAGATGTTATTCAATTGTTTTTTTTTTAATCATATAATATGATAAAATACTGCTGAAATGTAAAGAAATGCAGCTGAACATTTTAAAAAAATGCCCAGCTGTTAATTTCAGTGTAAACAAAAAAACCATAATTTATACTCAAAGTAAAAACGTTTTTCAAATGAATAAATGCAGACGCACACTTTGTTCCATCATTAAATTCAATACAGTTTACAATAGAGGTCAATACGCGTGTCAATGTTGGAAATTATTTAAATAATTATCGATTGTTCAAGCTAAATTGTAAGGTCGTGTTTACAATTCAGCTGGCACCATTAGTCTTGTCCGTAAACAACGTTGCGGAATCGTATCGCAATTTGCAATTCACTGCTGTGCGCATTCACTTTTTCGGAATGGTTTCCGAATGTTGTTCTTTAAAAGCAGATTTAGACGATGACATCTCTGTTCGACAATATATGAGATAGTAATTCATGAGCGTCTGAAGAGACATTTATAGCTAGTTTTGATATCTGTTCTGTTTATTTCTTAGGGTTGTTGGTTTTGGTGGAAAACACAGACACACCAGTGACGGATTAGGGGAGAGAATCTGACTGGGCCATCGCTCGGAGCCTCGTTGAAAATCATGGAAGGGCCTTTATCCAGCAGTTGATTAACAGAGGCTGAAGATGATGATGATTATATATATATATATATATATATATATATATATATATATATGTGTGTGTGTGTGTATGTTAGTGGCGAATTAACAAACATATGGAGCGCTGGGTGGTGAAATTATTCGGGCGCTTTCACGCAGGCGCATTTTTGAAATAGCAACAGAAAAAATTAAATCCCAATAAACTAAATCGTTTACATTATATTAGGTTGGTATCAAAATAATTGCGGTTTTTATCATTTTAAGTTTAGTGACGATTTTTCTAATTCCCGTCATCTTTGTTATAGTCATGTGATGATACATCATTGAAAATGTAACGAATTCTGCTAATAATGAGAATAATATTAACACATTGACGCCGGTGCGTTTGGAGCCGCACTTTATATGGCGACGGGAAGATTTCGCATGTTTCGTTTCAATCGCGTTACGTTAGAAAAAACTGCTATAGCTTTCAGAATAAATAAAAACTGTTAGGGAAATTTTGTGGTATGACAAATTAATTTATCGCATGATCATCATCATCTTCAGCCACTGTTAATCCAGTGTTGGATAAATGCCTCTTCCATGATTTTCCATTTTGTTCGATTCAGTGGCTCTCTTTTCCACAGATTTCCAAGAAAGTTTTTAATATTCTTATCCCATCTGTTCATTGGTCTCTTTCTCGGTCTTTTTATGTTCCTTGGTTCCCAGTCAATAATTTCTCTTGTCCATCGGTTGTCTTCTCTTCTTGCGATATGTCACGCCCATTTCCATTTCAGACTCTTTACTCTTCTTATTATATCTGTGACTCTTGTTTGTTTTCGTATCCATTCTATTCTCTTTCTATCTCTTCTTGTTATTCCTAATATGCATCTTTCCATACTTCGTTGTGTTGTTTGGAGTCTTTGAACTATTTTGGCGTTAAGCACCCATGTTTCGCTGCCGTAGGTAAGGAATATATATATATATATATATATATATATATATATATATATATAGAATATGTAAAATCAAAAGACACGAAATCTATCATAATATCACTTAATCCATAACCGAAGCAATACGAGTTTTTTCTCACACTTATCGCGCGTTCGATATTAAAATCCGAACGTATCGTCTACGACATTCGATACGTTTCGCTCGTGCAGACACGAATTGCACGGTACACAGCAATGATCCTTCCATGATCCCCGTACGGAATGAAATGTTTTTGGCGCAGAATCGAGACTTTAAATCTTCTTTGACGTCAATAAACGGCATCATAGTGGTGCGCCGACCTCGCAGCGTTAAGGTCTCTCGATCTGGGATCACGGCACTCGCATTCAAATATAACAACGGCAGGAATTATTGTTCAGAGGTTACACACTCGTGTCATAAAGTACGTTTCAAGCGGAGCCATGACCGTACTTGTTGTACAATACAACTTGTACGGAATTAAACGGATTGTCGCTGAAAGTGGAGCGTTAATGATTCGAACGAGAACTATATCTGTGTATATACTTTTTATAAATGATTGGATATTAATTCGAGTAGCTGACTTATTTGGAATTTTTATGTGTGTTTGCTGGGAATCGCAATTGAAACTAATTATGTATGGGAATGTTAATTAAGGTCTTATTCGCACGAGCGTTAAAAAACGTTGCGTTCAGGGTTAGCGTTAGCGCTTTTAAAACGCTCACACTCACACTTCACACTTAACACTTCACGCTTCAGATTAAATTAATATTAATTTTATTGTTTGTAATAACAAAAATCAAGATTAAATGTTTTGCTGATATACATTCTTTTCTCATAAGACCTGCACGTTTTTCTAGCCCTCCAGTACCGGAAATAATTGTCTTCAAAGGGATTCACGGTATTTTTCAGATTAATAAAGACATTCTCTGTATTCAAAGATTGTGAATCGCTGCTTTACAGTAAAAGAATTGTTACAAATTTTAACATTGTATTTTGTTGACAATTTTTATAAACTTTTCCAATAAAAAATTTACGCTTTACATTTTATTCAGATTATCTGTGTGTATAATTTGTTAATTTCTGTTATTTGCTAGGGTGGGGTTGCGGTGGAGTGCGGAGGATCGTTGGAGATAGTGGGGGAAAGCTCTTCCAGGAGTTGGCGAGCGTACCGTGCAGTGAATGGAGGCCCAAGTATTTTTAATTGTTGAATGTTTACATACTTTATATAGTGATTATAATTTTGTTTTCTTTATGGAATAATATTTTATAAAAAAAATATTACATATTAATGTTTTACATTCTCACTAAATTGGTATTAATTGTATTTAGATTGATAACATTAACATTCAAAAAATTTGAATAATAATTTAAATATTTTATAATTTATTAAATTTAATGCCAATTATTATTGTTTTTTTTTCAATGTTTTGGCTTTATTATCAATAACATTCTGTAGAAATGTATAAAAATATATCTGTCATTTTAATATTGTATTTTGTTGCTAATTTTTATAAACTTTTCCAATAAAAATTTATGACTTATATTCTACTCAGATTATTTGTACGTACAATTTGTTAATTTCTGTTATTTGTTAGGGAAGAACGTGATTCAATGAGCGGAGGAGGGGGGAGTGAATTTCTTTGGGGATGGGCGGGTGTAGCGAAAAGAGAGCAAACCCCTGGTGATAATAAAAATCAAACAGTTTTAAAAAAATAGAAGCCTATTTAGTTAAGAAAATGTGTTAAAAGAATGGAAAAATTTAATCAGATAAACATCCATGACTATTAATTGATTTTTATTACAAATACGATTTTTTGAAATTTAATATTTTAAGTAAAGGGATGTAAAATGTTTTTATAAAATATAACAATCTGTTAGGTATATATATATATATATATATATATATATATATATATATATATATATATATGTATGTATGTATATATGTATAATTAGAAATTCTTCACGATTCATTTTGTTCGTTCGTTCGTTTTTCATTTATCTTCTCCGACTACTATCAATCTCAACGTCATCAATCGTGCTTAAATCCCACCACTTACGCTGATAAATTCGTAAATCTTTGGCCTTATTGTAACATCGACCAAATAAAGAATTATTTATATATTTTCGTGCCAAGTTATATAATCAGCAGTTTGTGAAAAATGTATCCTCCGTGTCCGTCTTTCGAAACTGTTTATTTGTTCATGTAGTCATGTACGTTGTTCGGAAACTAGATCGACGATAACGTCTATATCTACACTTGTCTTTATATTCAAATTGATTGATTAACATACTGTTATAATAATATGAAACGATATTGTTCAACTGTACAAGAAACACTGATATGCAAGTCAAATTTTACAAGTGTATGTCTTCGAATTAAATATACAAGGAACTGGTGTAATGAATGTGTGTATTTGGATAGTGGTGTGTTTTGAATATTATTCACGGTTTGAATTTCAAGAGTTTTGTGTTTCTGTTAGAATCACACAAATTTAGTAAGTTGTTTGGGATTTGAGGAAAATTTCTTAAAGACTAATATATAAAATCATTTAAAAAAAATTACATCACAGAGTATATGCAGCTGCTGTGAAATTTAATTAATTTGTAATAAAATGGTATTTGATTTTTTTGAAAAATCAATAATTTTATTGATTAAAATTATCTTTATGAAGAGTATACTCGTAATACACAGCTAACAGGTTGATTAGTTTAACTTAAAAACCTTATTATTGTAAAAAATTTCTAATTGAAACTCTAAAATACTTTTTTTGTAGAAAATCGCATTTATAAATTTTATTTTTTCTCAAGAACAGTTTCTTCTTGAAAATAAATAATAAAATATACAATATTTTAAAAAAATTCACATTAAAATATTAAAATTTTGCAATTAATAAAACTTGATCGTTATAAAATTAAAAAATTCATATATTTTTCATTCTTTTATAATTTTCTGAGAAAAAAATCCTATTCTTGTAAAAGATTCCTGCCCAAACATTAAAATACCTTGATGTAGAAGTTTAAACTTTTTATTTTAATTTTTTCTCAAAAATACTTTTATCTTGAAAATAAAGACTGAAATATACAATTATTTTTAAAATTGATACTAAAATATAAAAAATATTAGAATTAAAAAAAACTAATCTTTATAAAAGAAAATCTAATATATTTTTCATTCTATTCTAATTTCTTAAATTTAAACACCTTATTCTTGTACAACATTTCTGGTTCCAGATATTAAACACTACTTAGATGTAGAATCTTCAACTTTCAATTTTAATTTTTTCCCAAGAAATTATTCTTAAGAATTCTTGAGAATCAAGACTAAAATATATAATTATTTCGGAAACTGATTACAAAATATGAAACTGTTCAAAATTAAAAATCCAGACATTTACTTAACAAAAAATCTTATATATTTTTCATTTTACTGCAATTTCTTTAACTTAAAGACTTGATTTTTGTGAAACATTTCTGGTTTAGACATTATGTTTAGATATTATGTCGTTAACGATAAATAGATATACTTAAATAATTATTTTTTTTTAATATTCTGTTAAAACAATTCTGTCTCAAAGTGTTTGCAAACAAACTATATACAAAAATTAAAAATAATCTTGAAACTAATTACAAATATTCTTCAAAGAAAGTCTACATAATATATTAAAATAAATTATAAAATATTTATAAACAGGTTTTTCAGTCTAACTATTAAATTTTATTGGTCGATTTATACTTGTCGTTGATGAGATACAATGCGAAAAATACATTTATAATTTTAAATAAAACGACATTCGAATAAAGTATTAGTTATAATGCACTTGTGAATTAAAACGTTAAATTTCATAAATTGTTTCATAAATGTGATCAGAAAGTGTTCATAATTGAAATATTATTTAAAAAGTCTTTTATACAAGACAAAGAAGAAAGTCAATTAAATTTAAATTAAATCAAGTTGTGTGTTATTAGTATGCTTTTTTAAATAATGAATGTAAGTATTTGAATGTATATTAAAATTGCAAAATTAAATGTCATATATTAGGTTGGCAGGAAAATAATTGTGGATTTTATTTTCTGAATTCTAATCTTATTTTTTTCAAATAAAAGTTTTATTTATCGTATTAATGTTAATATCATTTTAAAGTGCATTTTCGGTCTGTATTTTGATAACATTGACTTTGGTTTTATTATTAATTTTACTTCAAATTGGGCTTTTGAATTAAAAATTGAAAAAAGAAAATAAAAGGGTTTTGAAGTTTTCTATTTTCAGATTTTTATACATCAAATGAAAATATTTGCAACTATATCCACAAGAATCGACTTGCAGTATATTTTAATCAGCATTTTTATTTTCCTGTCAATAATAAAATGTTTACACAATTACTATCAGTATCTGAAAAGCAGTTCGAATATTCCAGGTCCTCGCACGGTACCATTTCTTGGCAATGCTTATTTATTTCTTAATGCTGATACAACAGGTATTCATTTATTGTTACAAATCTCAACTTGTTCAATAATCAATTTGTTGTGATTAATAATAAAGAAATTGATTCTAAATATTTATGTGGAATGAAAATAGTTCTTTATGATTAAAATGTGTAAAAAATTCTTAAAATAAATAATACAAGTCGTTTATTAACCAGATAAATGTTTTTTTTTAAAAAAACTACATTATTATTTTTTCTTATTTTCATAAAAGAATTATCTTTTCATTCCACAAACAAAAAAAATTTCTCTGGTCAGAGATGTTCAATAAATAATTATTGATCATATTTTAATATTTATATACGAATTTCGACGGGATTTTGAAGCTGATGGCTTCATCTCCAATTTAATTTAACTACAAATAATTATTCTGATAATTATAGGACTCTGGCCCTGGACTTGTCTACCGTCCAGGGGGAGGGGGAGGTGCGTTCAGATCGCTAATGCTTGTATTTTATGTTGATATTTATAAATTATTTCAATACAAATTTTATGATTTATATTTTACACGGATTATTTGTGTGCATACTTTATTAATTTCTATTATTTGTCAAGTGGAGAGAGTGAAGCCACCCCGGGGGTTGTCGAGCGTATCGATCAGAATGCGAATCCCCCAAGTAAAATAAAAAAAATATCAACTTAATAATACATTTATAAAAAAAATACACTGTTTTTCAGATATTTACAACATATTCGAGAATCTTTGTAATATGTATAGCGGTAAAGTATTTAGATTCTGGGCTGGTTCGAAATTATATATTGTTCTAACAAGACCAGAAGATCTGAGAATGTTATACAAATCGAAAGATCATTTCGATAAAGATCCAAGTGTTTATAAGTTTCTGATACCTTCTTTAGGAAAAAACAGTCTGTTATTAGCACCAGGTAATTGTTATTCATTTTTTATTCAAAAAGGTATTGGATATTTTTATGTTTAAAAAAATTATAAAAATATAGATAATATATTCAGTTATTAGAAGAAAGCATGAAATAGCATTGCGTTTTGAATTTTAATTTATATTATTGTATACTTTCACAGTTTAACCCTTAACGGTCGAGAGCTTTTTTTGTAATACTCGCCCATAAGATGATAGAAAATTAGCTGAAAGCTTATAAAACGTTTATAAGAATGAACACTTAATAAAAACATTTAAACTGGTTTATTTAGATATAAATTCAAGATATTTAGTTGATAAATTCTTTACATGTCCCCGTAGCGGGGCCATTCGACCGTTAAGGGTTAAAAATAGCTTAATCATTTTTTTAACTATGAAATATTTAGATTTGTCTCAACTAAGAATATAGTTAGTTATATTCAATTTACTCACAGATCTGGTTTAGTTTTTCGGATATGAAATTAATATATTTCTTTTTTTAAAAATTACAAAAAAAAACGTCTGATCTAAAATATTCAATAAATGTGTATTGATTGTTGCTTATGCATATTTCAAAGCAATTCAAGCAATCAGAAGCATATCAATTCCATTATATACAAAGTACAAAAGTATAGAAAAATCTGTACCTCGGCACTCAAGAAACATTCACAAATGATTTATTGAATCTTTTTGATCATAAACTTTTCTTGTGATTTTTAGTAAAAAAAAGAATTCGCTTTTGAAATTGAATTCATCCACTTATCAGAACTGTATTCAGTCTTGTATATTTTTATAGTCATTAATATTTTACATCCACTATTACACTTTTCAATTTCTAGTTGACAAATGGAGAAGACATCGGAAAAAAATATCGTTAACATTTTCTCAACGAATTCTTGACAGCTATATCTCCATTTTTGCTCGAAACGCAGAGAAACTAACAATGAAAATAAAATCTAGTTCAACATTTGTGATTCAATTTTATCATCCAAATGATATTTTAAACGATGTACATCTTTGTACACTGAAAGGCGTTTGTGGTAAGTGCAGACTTGATTAGATACAAGAGTACGATTTTATTTTTTTTAAAAAAAAATTATAAATATTTTTTTAAAAAAAAATATTTAATTATTTAATTAAAGTTATACAAAATAATGAGAGATGTTCTGTTGACTGAAATGTATTTTTCTGTAAATATTCATTTTTCATAAAAAAAGGCACTGAATTAATTTGTACACCTAGTAAAGATATTTTTTTAAAATCGAATTATTCTAAGTGAATAGGCAGTAAAATAAAGATTTGATCTACCTGAATCATATAATATTTACTTAAATACAAATAATTGAGCAATTAGAATACAGTTTCGGCACTGATATTAAAATTCACTTATGCAAATTAATCCTTTTTTCATTCCACAAATTACAAAAAATATTTAATAAATGATTAGTGCTACTTTTTGATTGTAGCTTATAGATATTTCGATGGTGATGATAAACGTTAAACACAGAAAATAAATCATAAATCATTTAAGCACATAAATAAATCTTTTAGTCTTTTGTACCTCGATAGAGTGTTGTTTTATCTTATGGACAAAAACGGAAATTTTCTGGTGTCCCTATTAATCATTTATAAACTCATTACTGTAGTAAAACACTGTACATGGGACCCCCAATAATTCAAATTTGTCTGGGTTTCATGAAGCTATAACGCGCCACTGTCTCGATGCTCTGATTATGATGACACTGCTATTGAAATGCGTATAAACAACAATCAAAAATATTCAATTATCCTTTATTGCAAATTTCTAATAAAATTGAAAATAAAATGCGGTTTTTAGGATTAATTTATGAAAATAATCGATTAACATTTCAAAAAAAAACCCTTAACTAATTAAAAATTTAAATAAAAGTATAGTTTGTTAAACAATTCGAGTAAAATTCAATGGACGGAAATGGCGCCGTTCGTCGATTGTTGGCGTACAACGTCGTCGGTACAGAATAAAATTATGTGTAGATCGGAAGTGATGAATTCGTTTAATGAAGTCAGTGAAAGCTATTAGCACGGCTTTCACTCAAATTTTGATGAGTAGTTATCGATATCACGTCAAAGTGGCTGCCGTTCGGGCCGTGTCTGCCTCATTCCTTATTCATACATAGATCATTTTCCATTTTAGACACGTGTAGAGCCAATTATTACATATTATATGTTATAATGAAGTCTAATAGAGGTCTTGTATAATCGCTACGAACAAGAAACAATATTGACAAAAGTGCGCCTGCTAACACATATTACAAGCGCGCGTGTTAAGTAATTAATGTACCGGAGACATTTTGTAAAATGCCTATATATTCTAAGACTAGTTTCATGTATTTCATACAAGCTATTAAAATACAATCTATAATCATTTACTAATTGTATTTTAAATAATCAAAGGTTTTACATAAATAGAAAAGAGATTTTTTTGTAAAATTTCTGAATCTCAATTTCTCACGAATCAGTTCACAATTATAATTTT
This sequence comes from Acanthacorydalis orientalis, assembly GCA_034766995.1. NCBI lineage: Eukaryota > Metazoa > Arthropoda > Insecta > Megaloptera > Corydalidae > Acanthacorydalis > Acanthacorydalis orientalis. The sequence continues at coordinate 49,369,367 of CM068316.1, forward strand.
ATTTATAAACTAATTGAAATAAAATATTTGTTCAAAAATGCCCCAACAACGTATTAGGTTGGTAGAAAAATAATTGCGGTTTTTGTTTTCTGAATTCAAACATTAATTTCTTTCAATGCAAGTTTTCTCTCTCCCGTTAATAAATATTATTTTTTTTTATTTTGTTTTCTAATAGCAACTGAAAAAAAAGATTGTTCTTGATTTGTTGTACGAAACCTTGTTTAGTAATTAATGTGCTCCATTGCTAAACAACTATAGATTTATAGTTAATATTAGGTTGGTAGCAAAATAATTTTAAAATGTATTTTCTGGATTCTAACTTTAACTTTTCAATGAAAGTGTAATTTCATCGAGTTCATGTTAACATCATTTTAAAGTGCATTTTTCAGTCAGTACTTTGGTAAAATCAACTTTGATTTTATTCTTATTTTGCTTCAGATTGGGCTATTGATTAAAGATTGAAAAGAAGCAAATAAGAGCATTTTTTTAAGACTTCAAAGCGGGTGGTAAAACAAATTTATAAAACTCAAATCCACATTCCCCAGATTTTAATATTATAGAAAATCTAAGAGAGATCAAGAATTGTGATTTAATTTGTTAGGTTGGTAGGAAAATAATTGCGGTTTTTGTTTTGAATTCTAACCATATTTTTTTCAATTAAAGTGCCATTTCATCGTGTTTATGTTAATATCATTTTAAAGTGCATTTTTCTGTCTGTATTTTGGTCAAATCGATTTTGATTTTACTATTAATTTTGCTTCAGATTGGGCTATTGATTAAAGATGGAAAAAAGCAAATAAGAACATTTTTTAAGAGTTCAAAGCGGGTGGTAAAGCAACAGAAACTGCCAGTAAACTAAATATTCATAACATAATACATACAAATTGTATTTGAATATTTTATAAAAGAAATCATCAATCAACCAAAACTTATACCCATATTTTAGATGAATATATATATATATATATATATATATATGTGTGTGTGTTCGAGAATGTTTATGCAAATATAAGGATGCGCATTCAAGTTTTTTTTATACACTTATCTTCTCAATTTTCCCTGATACTAAATGTCTATATTTTTTTATGATTATTGAAAAATAACAAAGATGCGGTTATCATAAAATTTTATTTCAGAATCTATTATGAGCGTTTCAATTCAAGAGGAATCTTTTTATACGGATTTCATATACTCAATTAGGAGGTATTTGCAAAATTTTGATATTTAACAAATGTAGGTTATATATACATGCTTTTATATATATATATATATATATATATATATATATATATATGAATTTAAATAAAAGTATGTATATATTTGATATAAAAACTTTTCAGAGAAGCAGAAATTGTGTACAATCGAATGTGTAAAATTTGGTTACATTCAGATTTTATTTATATGTGGACGAAATTAGCGAAGGAAGAACAGAACTGTGTGAAAATTATGCACGATTTCGTCGAAAAGGTAAGAGTTTTAAATAAAATATTTGTCTGGTTGAAAAGGTTTCGGGTAATTCGTGTTTAATATTATATTGTGTACTTCTGGATAGTTAAATCTGATACATTCGGTCATCCTATAAGTAATGCGGTGTTTTTATATGGGTGAAAATGGATGATTGAATACTTTGCAATTATTTAAATAATGTATCGAAAAGGATCTCTCATAAACGATCGATTTTTATTACTCCAACGATTTAAGTATCTGGTCGATGGCCAACTCTGTATGAATTTTATACATTTTGTAATAATATTAGTGAGCTCTGCCCCCTGGTCGCTACCTACACCAACCGTTGTGGCTGGCTTCGGCCCTGCTCGATAATGCTCCCTTCCCTCCTCCAACAATTAACAAATTATACACAGGAATAATCCGTGTATGTCATCACATTTTTACTGAAAAAGTTTTTTAAAATTAACATAATAAAAAACAATGTTAGAATGTGCAACAATTTTTTTACTCTAAAGATTCAGAGAATACAATATTTTGAATAAATTTCTTACCAGTTTCACATTGAAATCGTAATCCCTCTTTCAATGTTCATCCTTGAAACAGGACGCTGATCATATGTCTGATATCAACCAATCAGAACAGAGACCACGTGACCGATATCATCCAATAAGATAACGAATAAAACGCAGACATAGCCGTGGGACCATTTTTAAGTTATAGACAGATTTTTAACCATATTAGTTAAATCACATGAATTTTTTTAGGAAGAATTTCAATTTTATTATAATATAAGCATGTTATAAGTGATATAAATACATTTATATATTTAAAACGATCCAAATCTTTATATTTTCAGACGGTTTTAAGTTAAAACAATCAAATTCGAGCACTGGGAATGGAAATGCCGACCGTTTTTGGACAGGATAAAAACCGTGACGAAATTAGATTAGATTTTCATCGTTTATAACTTTACCTAAATGTTTTGATTTTGTAAGAATGAGTCCTACAGTGAGACAGAGACGCACAATCTTTTCAATTTATGACTTATCGAAATTTGTACATTACTTAAAGAAAAGTATTCATTTATTTACAAGATATTTATATATGAGAGATAAGTCGAATAATTATAAATAATAATGATAGAGGAAAATTTGAAAATTATAATAAAAAGAAATACTGTATTTATCTTTCTACAATTATTATTATTTTCCAATATAATTTCCATACACTACAATATACTTTGCCCAGTGATGCTGTAACGCATTTATGTCATCCTGTAAGTCGAATATCTCAATATTTTAAAACTAGTCGTTTACTAGGGCATTCAGTTTATCATTTTAAGAAAACCGCTTGTCACCAAGGATTTTTTTAGGTTTTGGAATAGATAGAAGACAGACAAAGCTAAATAAGGCTTAATAGACAGACAGGACAGGAAATCTAGACAGAAATACACTACAATACAGTTCAGACACTGTGACTAAATTCATTTCCAGAAACGAATTATTTTTTCACTCCACAAACCACAAAGTACAGAAATATTCAATAAATTATTATTGATTGCTCGTTATGTGCATTTAGATAGCGATACCATGATCTTAATAGCGTTAATAAATGTTAAAAGAAAAATATTAAAAAAATATTAAAAAATAATTTTATGTACTTTGATGCTTCGAAGTTGATATTATCACGAAATAATCCCATAAACAATAACAAAAAATGATCAACAATAGTTTATTTACATTTTTGATCAGAAAAATGTTTATCGCATGTGAAACGAGAAAAGAATTCATTTATAGAAGATTATTTTTAATTTTTTTTATTACTCATTCATTTTTTTCATGCTGAATAAGTTACTTCAGAAATGTCAATTTATATAAATGTTATAAAATAACACGTTGATCATTTTTTAAAAAAAACTTATAAACTCTATTCTATTGTGTAAAAAATAAAATTACAACCGAAATAGACCAATAATAATTTATTAAACTTCCAACTAATTTTCCAACTAGAAACAATTATATGGTGTATGGAATGAACAAATAAAATGTTTAAATTTGTAAAAATTTATTATTAGAGTTTATAAATCAACTTGAATAATAATATAATTTATTTGTTAAGAAATCACCATCCGAATCGAATTTTGAAATCTTAATACTCAACTTTAAATCTGAATAACTGAATCTTTAGTCGTTGAAGAGCGAGCATATCTTTGATTGTGAAATAACTTTGTCAAACAGATAGTAAAAATCAAGAATTCTGCAGCAACGTTTCATGAATATATATATATACATATATATTAAATGCACGTAAAGACAATGATAACATCATTCATTCTGATACATGCGACTAGTACATCATTCTCGATGGGTTATTAAATCTTAGTTGTGAACAACTTGCGCCGACAGTGTGACAACTATCTTGTTATCTGTGTTCAGTAAACAATCAATCTCCCCTTAATGCCTCCTATACTAAAACGGAAGTTCACAAGTTAGAACTTGTTTAATATTAAATGTGAACCGTTGTTCTTGTGATATTGATAAGTTGTGTTTAACTTGCATAGACATTTCTTGTCGTTAATTACATGCAAGACAAACATTCGAATAATGCACGTTTTTATGTACATCTTTTTTACAAACGAGCCACTGCATACAATAAACATTGTTTGTGTAATTGCACACGTGATAAAATCAAGTCGTTAAGTTTATAATGAATGGTTACGAGAACTAATTAGAAACTTGAACTAGAAAATATGTGTGCCGTCTTGAAGTTCGGATAATCTCAGTGCGTGGTTTGTTGTATTAATCGGAACTGTTTACAGGTCTTAGATCGGAAATGTAACGATTTTTCGAAGAATTTAGAAACCGAAACGGGGATTTTACAAGAAGAGGACATAAATAAAAAGAATGTAGCTAGAAATGGATTGTTAGATCTTATGATCGAACTCTTATATCGAGGAGAGATGCATAGAGAAGAAATCGAAGATGAAATTAAAATTTTCTTAACGGCGGTACGTTTTTATATAAAAAGATTTTAAAAATCTTGACACTACTCGATAATATCATTTCATAAATGAATTTTGACATACAAAAAATATATAAAAACTAAAAGGTTTTCTAATAAGCATGTAATTTTTAACAGGTTATTAAAATTCAACCACTAAGTTATTACGATTGATTGCTTATTTTTTTCTATTTAATTAATTAATAAAATGTTTGTTTTTCTGTCTTTAGGTTACTGTTTTTTCTTGTTTCTCAGTGCCAGATGAGCTATTCAAACATCTTTAGATATTGGTTATCAATGTAGATTTGTCATGCCACTTCTAGGTTATATTGTGTGATTTTTTTTACAATTTTTTAATTTTTCGGTATTTTTAAGATGTGGAATATAGAATTTTGTTCGTTTAGCAATTTGTTGTCAAATTTAAGTTTATATATTTGCAAATGTTCCAGTATATTTAGTTTTTTATTTGTGTTTTCGTTCATTTGGAGAGTGTTATAGTTTCATTAATTGCGATAAATTCATGCTCTGTGTCTGCTACGTGTTTAGAATATTGTGAGTGAATTTTATTGTTTCATTCTGTTTATATGTAATTTGAATCTGTTCTTATATTTAATCCCAGTTTGTCCAATATATCCAATAAATGTTATCACAATTTTTATATATTTGCTCTGAATAATTCATGTTAGTGTGTTATACAATGATTAGTGGTCTTCATGTTTTTGGATCGTCTGAGTAATTGTTCCACAGTCTACTTGTAGGTTGGCACGTGTTTCATTTTTAGAAAGATGTCAGAGACTGTTGGTAGATGTCAATTTGTCAGTCTCTAATTTTTAAATAAATATTAAATCTTGTAGTAATTATCATATTTACCTAATTTTAATATTAAATATCGTTTCAAGTTGTAATTTGTATGGTTCAATGTAATGTTAGTTATGAGGAGGTGGAAAAAAGAAGAAAAACAGCGACCTAAAGAAAAAGAAACAATTAAAATCCAGGTACACAAGTACAAAATAAACCAGAAATAAAATAATTAATATTTGAAAATGTCAAGAAATCTACTAATCTTTATTGATTTTTTTCTAAAATCATATCTTATAAAACAATCAGGTTTATTTATTTAGTGACCTATTCAAGGGTAGTGATACAACAGCCACAACGATTTGTTTCACGTTGTTAATGATTGCGATGCACCGGAATATACAAGAGAAAGTTATTAGTGAGATGGATGGTATTACTGAAGATCGAAAATCATCAATAGCGCCGAATGATGTACGAAAAATGTATTATCTAGAGATGGTAATCAAAGAGACGTTGAGAATGTTTCCGATTGTACCGATTGTAGCAAGAAATGTGTCCAAGGAACTAAAGTTAGGTACTGTTGTTTTGAGAATTGTATTCAAATATATATACATATATATATATATATATATATATATATATATATATATATATATATAATTACTTAATGAAAAAATATATTTAAAAGAGTATTCTTTTTAAAATTCTGTTACAAATGAATTTTCATTCTGAAAAAATACACAAAAGTTTTATTTGATTTAAATATAAGATTGGTAAGAAATGATTGCGTTTTTTTTCTGAATATTGATTTTAATTTTTCTGAATGAAAGTGTCTTTCCATCGTGTTCATGTTAACATCATTTTAAAGTGTATTTTTCGGTCTGTATTTTGTTAACATCAACTTTGGTTTTATTTATCGATTTTGTTTCAAATTAAGCTATTAAATTAAAAATGGTAACGAAACAAATAAGACAAATTTTTTGTACGAGTTCAAAACGGACGATAAAGGAGCAGAAACTGCTTGTAAATTAAACGATATTTTTGATATGGGTACTGTTAAGGAATGTACGGTGCAATGGCACAATTATTGATAATTTCGATTAGAAAAAATGTATGGTTTGTAAGGAAATGAAAAATTCATAAATGAAAGTAAATTATTTATAACGAAAAAAATTAAAAATCAGATAGTTTTTGAATTTTATCCCGTTTTGGAATAGAATCCGTCAAATTATTAATTAATTCTAATGGTTATTTAATAAAACAATGGGATCCTGTTCAGTTTATGAAATTAATATTTTATTAAAAAACTTTAACAATAATTAGGAACTATATTCGTAATGTGTGTTCATGAGTATATTTTATTATAAATTTGTAATCTTCTACTGTGTATAATTAATTTACTGTATGAAATTAAACAAGCTTTATACAATAACTATGTGGTATTTAATTTTTTGGATTGACCTGGTAACTGTTTTCACTACCAGTTATATGACATACGTGAAACATCTTTAGAAACATATTAAAAAAACTCTTGGTAGATATCAATCTGCCAACAGTCTCAAATATTTAAATAAAGATGAAATGTTGTAGTTTTTTGTCTGAGATTAGTACTGGAGTACAGACAGTCAAGTCATTCAAAAAGATGAAGACTATCAGAACATCCAATCAACCGGATCACAGTTATTAAAATATAAAATTAGAATTTGGATACAATAAATTCTTTTAAACTAGGATGATTCAACTTAGGCTTCTACACGAAAACATTAAGGAAAACGCAACAATTAAAAAAATAGGGAATTATTAAAAGATGGCGCAGGAGTTAAGAAAAGTCATTTTATTTTTTATTTAGTATTTTAGTTCGATTGTATTTTAGTATTGTCCTGAACTAGAATACTAAATAAAAAATAACATGACTTTTCTTAACCCCTACACCACCTTTTAATAAATCCTCGTGAAAGTTTGAATTGAATCACCTATATAAGAGAACTAGGAGAGAATATTCTGCAAAGTACTAGGAGAGAATATTTTGTATTTTAACACTCTAAGGACGATGAAATGTGCAACAATTAAAGTCGATTAATGATTAATTATTGATAATGTTTGATCAGAAAAATTGTGTGAAAAATTCATTTGTGAAAGTGAATTCAGTCACAGCACTGAAATAAGAACAGTTATTTTTAAATAAAATTCTACTGTTTTAGAAAGCGTCGCTGTTCCTGCAGGATCTTCATGCATTGCTGCTCCTATAGCTGTTCACAAAGATCCGAATATTTGGATAGAACCTTATATGTTCATTCCGACAAGATTTCTGAACGAACACAGGCATAAAAGACATCCGTATAGTTTTATTCCTTTCAGTGGCGGGCTGAGAAACTGTATAGGTAATTTTCAAGATACTTTATTAAGATATACTGACGATTTTCGTTCTTTTAGATTGTTTGAGTTTTCCTGTTCTTGTCAGATATTTCTGGCCCAGACATTAAAATACTTAGGTGTAGAATCTAGGAAGAAGAAGTAGAATTTTCAAGAATTTTTTCTTGAGAAACAAGAATAAAATGAACAATTATTTTAAAAATTGACACCGAAATATTCAACTATTCGGAATTAAGAAGCTAAATATTTATTTAATAAAAAATTTAATATTTTTTATTCTATTTTAATTACTTAAAGACTTTTGTAAAACATTCCTGGTTCAGTCTTTAAAATACTTAGGTGTAGAATCTTGAACTTTTAATTTTATTGCTCAAAATCATCTCTATGACAAGCATACTCGTCATAAACAGGTTAACTATTTTCACTTAAGAACCAAATTTTTGTAAAAAAATTTCTGGTTCAAATTTTGAAATAGTTAGTTGTAGAAACTTATACTTCTAATTTTATTTTTTTTCTCAAGAACAGTTTCTTTTTCAGAATTAAGACTAAAATATATAATTTTAAAAATTCAAGTTTAAATATTAAAACTATTTGCAATTAAAAAAAACTAATCTTTATAAATTAAATATCTACTATATTTTTCTTTCTATTATATTTTTTTAAGTGAAAAATCCCGTTCTTGTAAAGTACTTCTGGTCCAGACATTAAAATATTGAGGTGTAGAATCTAAAAAGAAAAAATAGAATTTTCAAGAAGAATTTCTTTTGAGAAACAAGACTAAAATAAATAATTATTTTAAAAATTGACACCGAGATATTCAACTATTCGGAATTAAACAACTAAACATTTATTTAATAAAAAGTCTAATATTTTTTATTCTATTTTAATTACTTAAACTTTAATGACTTTTGTAAAATATTCTTGGTTCATTCTTTAAAATAATTAGGTGTAGAATCTTGAATTTTTAATTTTCTTGTTCAAAATATTAAAACTATTAAACATTAAACATTTATTTAATAAAAAAATCTAATATTTTATATTCTATTTTAATTATTTAAACTTAAAGACGTTTGTAAAACATTCCTGGATCATTCTTTAAAATATTTAGATTTAGAATCTTAAAGATGAATTTGAGCAATAAAATTAAAAGTTTATGACAATTATACTCGTCATACACAGCTAGAAGGTTAATTACTTTAACTTAAAATCTTATTTTTGTAAAACACTTCTGGTTCAAATTTTAAAATACTTAGTTGTAGATACACTTCTAAGCTTATTTTTTTCTCAAGAACAGTTTCTTCTTGAGAATAAAATATAGAATAATTTTTATAATTGAAGGTAAAATATTAAAAAAATGTAATTAAAGAAAACTAATCTTTATAAAATAAAAAAGTCTGTCTTTTTTATAAAAGTCTAATTTATATTTCATAAAAAAATAAATGATTCATACATTAATTTATTCACTTCTTAAATATTCCGTGAGTTTTAAATAATTATTTTGAGATATTTTCCACACGAAATTTTATTTTTAAATTTTTGTACCGTGTTTCATAAGAAAAATCTAAATAAATTCAGTCTTTAAAAAGTATTTTTCGAATCATAGAAAACAAGTATAAAGAAAATATTTAAACGAATACACGAATAAAAAATAATAAATTATTTCTAGGCAAGAAATTCGCATTCATGATAATCAAAACAGTCCTGGCGACAATTCTGAAATCGTACAGCGTCGAAACCGATTTAAAAATGGACGACGTACGATTAAAAGTCGAAGTTACTTTGAAATCAGCTAATGGGTTTCCGATAAAATTCAAACCACGAAGTGAGACGACGGAAATGACAGCAGAATAAGCGTCAATAAAATCGGAAATTAATTCAATTATGTTTTGTTTATTGCGCGAAAATTAAACGTTTTTTTTTCTTTCACCTCTCTGTCAGAGAGACTGTTTTTATTTTTTATTTTTTTTTAAATAACTTACAATTTATCAAAACATATATCTTTGTACGAATGAAATCGAATTAGAGACGAAGTTTATTTTTAAATTAAATATTTATATCTCTGAAACGAATAAACTTTTTTTTATTTAAACGATTTTCTAGTAAAAGAAAATCATTTTAAAACGGCTGCTGTTCTCTATAATAATAAATGTTTCAATAAATTAATACAATTTTATACGTTTACACTTTTTATGGTAAAACAGTACTTTATAAAAATAATCTCTCTCTTTCTCTCTCTATAATGTATGTATGTGATTAAAAATAAAAGAAGAAATGTGGTGTTATAATAGAAATGCCTCGAACATTTTAGTTTTAAGGAAACATTTTACAAATATTACATAAATTAAATTATTTCGATTCCGAGCGACCTAAGTACGTTTTCTTTTGATGTTTTCTGTGTACGTTTCTGTTTACATTCACATTACTTTTAAGTGCACTGCGTATAAACGAACGTACGAGGAACACAGACGGGAAAAAAATATTTTATATCACAAGTGGAATATTGCTGTCAGTGGATTCTTTTTTCGATTCGATGCTTCGTTCTATAACTAGCGGCAGTTTTTCAAATTTGTGTTCGTATTAAACAGAACAAAAATCATGTTAGTTTAATAGACAGACTTGTATATAATTAATTGAATGTGTTTAAACAATATTTAGATCATAAACAGTTCGGGAATTGTGGTTAAATTCATTAGATTTTTCTATAACTTAGCGAGGTGACAGCTCGCCATTTGAATTTGTTTAAACAGTTTAAATGATTTATTAAATATTTTTCTACAGAAAAGAGGTGAGAGACCTCATTTAAGAATATGATGAGGTGTTTTGACGTACAATTACGTAATAATAGGGCAAATAGGGCAATTGAATTAGAGATGGAAAAGAGGCAAATAAGAGCATTTTTTTGTATGAGTTGAAAATGGGTGGTAAAGTTGCAAAAACTGCTTGTAAAGTAAATGATGGTTTTGGCCTCGCTACTGTTAAGGAATGTACAGTGCAATGATGGTTCCAAATATTTTGTGCTGGAGACGAGAAACTTGAAGATGAAGAAGGTCACAGGCGGCCTTCTTCAGTTTAGGAGGACTAACTGTGGGCGTTAGTTGAATCACAACCATGGACAACAATTTGATAGATTGCACAAAAGTTAGGAATTAGTCATTCAATAAGTTTGCACCACTTAAGTCGGCCAGAAATATCGAAAAAAAGAAAAATGTATATGAATTTGAATGTCACCAACCGCAATTATTTTCCTACCAACCTAACGTGTTTGTAAATTATTTTATTTGGAATTCAAGAGAAAAATATTGAAAAATCGAGCGCATGAATTCATTCAAACGAGACAAAAGTCCTGTTTTCAAGGTTAAATAAATCCGTCTTTGATCTCGAAACGAAAATAATCGCAATACCTAGAAGCGTCTCGACGAGAGACCGGAACCCACATGGAAAATAATTAATCCCGTCGAAAACAATAAATATTTATTCTTTCCGTCAAATTAAAACTTAATTCAGATGGAATTTTAAATTGGAAAAAAAAGTGTACACACAGTCGCGCGGGACACAATTAAACACTCCGCCGTCACCGACACCCATCCCTTATGTCGACAGGGTGTGTACCTTCGCGCGTGCATAATGACGTCCTGACGATGACATCAGAGCGTCAGCATTGGTTTAATCGAATTCCTCTTTGTATATCGGCCGACGGCGTCGGGATCGTCCGTCGGTCGCATTCTGGAATCGAACAACGAACGTATCAAACGACAGACTGAATATGTCCAGAGGGCTTAACCGCCTGTCCGTTGGTTTGTTGCACGCCGGCAAAAAAACTTTAATGAAATTCTGTTCGTGGATGATGAAGAACCATCCGTGATACAGAACGGAAAGAAGCGTTGTATACATAATACGCTGGTCGGACGGAACCTCGACTGGGGAAAAAGTGTCGCTTAACAGGATCGCTACCAGTATTTATTGTCGAATGTAATCTGAACACTGTCTAAATTACGTTCGAAATCTACATGTCTTCTGTAATAAAGTCGATGCGACTGAGATTTATTTTCAAACGTTCTCGTACTTTTTTCTGCCACTGCGCTTGTATACGTTTTTTTTTTAGTCGCTTGTTCTATGAAAAACAAGAGGATGGAGAGGTTTGGCTCGGTTCGATATAATTGAAAAATCCTGACATCTTATATTGAACGTTTGAAATAGAAAATTAACAAAACAAAGCATATTTAATTAGAGATGGATTTCAATACGATGTTATCAGGGGCGGATTAACCTAACTGTGGGCGGTACAATTTTCACGAGCACCAAAATTTGTCCGACGACCAAAAAGTGGTCTTGTGTAAATATATATTTTATAACATTTTTGTTTATAACTTTATTCTACAAATATGTAAATGGGATCAAAATATTATAAATTATTTTTTAGAAAAATAAAGAAATAAAAACTGAAAATATGTCTCCGACGGACGGTGATATTGTTGTACAGGTGTGCTGTATGAATAAAAATACAACTAAAACTTCATGATCCCATCTATGGTATTATCTATCTGTGGTAAGGGATCCCATCTATGGTAAGCAAAACTTTTTTCTCTCGCTTCTTTCCCTTGCCCCACCGATCATTTCCCTACATATATTTAATTTTTTCACGCAAATTTATTGATATCAGCCAAGACATTGAAGTGTAAGCTTCGTTTCTTCATGTAAATACATTTTTCCCCCGAGCTTGAATCCCCTCCGAACCCAGGACCCCTGACGGTCGCCATGTCCGAAACCCGCCTGACCAGCCACTCTTGACGTATTTTGTATGATATTTTAAGTTTGTTTGTTATTTTCAAGATCTTCAATGGAACCTCTTTCAGTCATGAAGCGCCGGGCGATCGCCCAGTCCGACCACCCCTTAATCCGACACTGGATGTTATTAAAAAAATCGAGCAATAAAACTATCATTACTATGCTTCATAGAAAAAGATCCTATATTCTCATTTGAATTCCTCTTAACACTTTGATTACAATGAATGAGAGAACGTACAAAAATAATTTGTCATAAATTGATTCTTTTCACTTTTCCACGAATCTGAAAAAGATGTCGCAGTTGCCGCAAAAATAGGAAAAAAACAAGCAGACCTCTTTGTCTTGATCCGTGGATGAAACATGGAACCACCATTAAACAACTGAGTGGAATTAGCAGTCAAAACAGTGGACAACAACTGGTGAAAGTGCGCCGAAGAAGGCGAAGACCGCTTTGTCAACTGGGAAGGTAATGACCAATGCTTTTTGGATACCAGTTTTTTTCACTAGGATAACGCAATGTCTCACAAATCGCCTGTCGCAATGGCAAAATTGCAAGAATTAGGATTCGAATTGATTCCACATCCACCCTATTCCCCGGACTTGACTCCGTGAGACTTCTTCTTCTTTCCAAACTTAACAATTAGGGTCTGTAGGAAGAAATTCCCATGAAGATTACAATGAGGATGCCATTACTGCTGTCAATACATATTTTGCAGACTCTCTGGACTAAGTTTGTAGCCTTCAATGGAGATTATATTGAGGAATAATATATATATATATATATATATATATATATATAGGTTTATAACGTTCCACGAAGTCTTCCGATATCCATTCTCCATTGCCGTCTGTCATTATTTTGATCTCCTTTTAGATCCCTTTCTCTCATTTCTTCTCGAATTCCTTCTGACCAACTTCTTCTTGGTCTTCCCTGTCTTTTTCTACCTTGGGGGTTCCATAAGAGCACTTGTTTTAGAAGTCTCTCTTTTTGCATCCGTCGAACATGCTCGTACCATCTCAACTGATTAGTTCGAACGTCTTCCACTATGGTGGTGTCAACGTTCATGATTTCTCTAATTTTCTCATTCCTAATCCGTTCTTTTCTTGATCTTCGAGGAATAAAATATATTTTCCCTACAAAAACTATATTTAACTTGCTTTTTTACCATACTTATCAAACGACTCTCATATATATATATATATATATATATATATATATGTATATATCTGTGTGTGTATAATTACAGAACTACTTTTTGTGTCTACTTCCAACAAACTTCTAATATTTCTGCACACTGTTATGAAAACTCATTAAAAGCATATTACATATCATTTATAAATGGCGAGCGCTGTATGAAAAAAAATTGAATAAAACCGAAAACATAAACACCTCCTTCACACTAGTCGAACTGACCACGGACTCGACCAGCGCGGTATGCAAAAAAGCCCGTAACCATGTTATGACATAACGTTTCTCTATTGCAAAACACCACCGTACCACGTACATACACACAACACACACACAACACACACACAAATATTCACACGTACATTACACACATTCGCACGTTTCGCAGTCGCAAGAGACAACGTTTGTGCTTTGTGAACGCGAGATACGAACCAATATATTCTCGTATATTAGGTTTTTCCAGAGATTCAAAAGATTTTCGTGACGTGTTTTTCTCATACATACATTGAAGCATGAAGACAAAGGACGGCGATAACGATTCAGTGTTGATTTCGGAATATCGTGGAATTGTTTTGTGTACGAGAATGTGTTCAGTTTTCTTGGTTTAGTTAATGCTCGATTATTTATTTATTAAAAAAAAATTATTTGGACATTCAAACAGGAAACTTCATTCTTACTATTGTAACAAATCAGTTATGTTTAATTTTTGATGCACATTCCGGACATTCTCATAATATAATTAATATCATAAAAATTCAGAATATGTATGTTAAAATGTTAGTAATGAATAAATTTAAAAGTTCTGTACAAATTCATATTTTGATGAGTGTAAATGAAGCGAGGAAATAGAATACAAAATACTTTATCATAAATTATTTAAATGTTTATGTAATGTACAATAATATAATTCTGTACATTTTCGAAAACAAGTACTGCATGTTTTATTAAATATTTAATAAATTCTGCGTGTATGATTTAATATCAATTAATTTATTATATATTTTAATGAAAATAAATTCGAAATAAAATTTAAAATGTTACAAATGCATATAAAATGTGTTTATTTTTCATGTGATGCATGAAAAAATTCCCAACACGAATAATAAATTAAATGAAACATTTTATAGTTTGTACATTAGATTACATCGTACAATACATTTCAATGTATCTTTATATACGAATGCAATGTTTGTTCACTGTCAAAAAATATAAATTCTGCAACATTGTGCATAATACACAAATGTATGCTATATTTCAGATTCGAGTTCGGAGGTCATCATCATTATGTGAACGTCAAACGTATGTACGTATAAATATATATATATATATATATATATAACATACATACTCGTACATATACATTTCAGTCTAGACTTCTTGAACCAGAAAACCGAATTTATTCGCAGAGCGACAAGCCAAGTCACTCTTCTTTATGTAAATCAACAAGCTATATTCACAGATATATACTGTTAGAAAGAATTCAATTTATATCAGTTTCGTCTCTATGCTAAAATTTTTTTCTGATACCAATTTTAAAATATGTATTTTTTTATAACTTGTTTCTGTTTAATATCTGTTTCTTATCAAAGAAGAATTATGGATAAGTTGGTACTTTATGTATGTTAATAAATATAAATAAAATAGAATTAAATTTGTCACTATCTACAGTTTGATCAAATAAAAGTTATAAAGTGTTTTCCAACAGGAAAATTATAAAGAGTTTTTCTATATATATATAAAGCATTTTCAATGTATTAATCATCTATAAAAGTGAAAAAAATCATCTATAAAAGTGAATTTAGTCAGTCATAAAATTATATAAATAAAATAGAATTAAATTTGTCACTATCTACAGTTTGATCAAATAAAAGTTATAAAGAGTTATCCAATAGGAAAGTTAAAGAGTTTTATATATATATATATAAAGCATTTTCAATGTATTAATCATCTATAAAAGTGAAAAAATCATCTATAAAAGTGAATTTAGTCAGTCTTAAAATAATATTCTCACAAATTTTTACTTTATTGATCAGTAAATTAAGAATTTATTATTTGTTTTCTATAAAAATATATATTCATTAATTAAATTATTATTCTGTTTACATTTTTTATGAATTAAGGCAGTTGGAAAAATGTGTATGGGTTGTAGGGTGAAAAAATTGTTTTTAAAAATAAATTTCGTTACATTATCATTATTATATTGCACCATCCTCAAATGCTCAGTTTCAATTAAGAAATCATTAGAAGAAAGATGTTTACGATTAATCTCTCTTTATTTCTCTCTCTCTCTCTTTTCCCCTCTCTTTCTATTCCTCTCTCTCTCTATAAATATATTAATATATAAAATATATCTATAAATATATATATATAAAATATATTTTTATAAATAAATAATGCAATACAAAAATATATGATTATCCAATTCAGGCTTTCACATGAAAGTATTAAAAAAATTCAAAATTTAATAAAATAACGCGATTTTCTTTTAATTTTTGTGTTTTTTTTAATACTTTCATGTGGAAGCCTGAATTGAATCGCCCTATAGTACCCCAAAAAGTATTAATAGACAAAGAGTTATGATTAAACGTGATTTAACTCATGATTAGAAACGACCTTTTTCGGAGAGTATATATCTTCTCTCTCTCTCTCTCTCTCTATATATATATATATGTATATAGATACATATATATATATATATATATATATATATTCACATTTACTTACATACACACATACTTTATTAATTGACAGAAAACTATTATGAATATTCAACAACAATATTCATGCCATTATTCGAGATTGTGAATCGTAAACGAAGTGTAAATTAAATTTGACTAAATAAATTTGCCCTCACGTGATGCAATATGAATGTGAAATGCAAATCAAACACGTTTACTTTGCATACCACATTATTTGGCTTGTTACATAAGAAAAGTTGACACACAGGTCCCAACGAGACTTGTGCCTTCATTATATAAAGCCAGTGTAGCATGCAAACAGTTGCGGTTTCGAATCTCGACGATGTCAGTTGTGATATTTTCGTTATGTGCATGAAATAAATGTCTCTTACGGTCAGTCGACCTGACGAATCGGCTCGTGTTTCTCGTTCCTTATTCCCGTGTCGTATTTATCGACGATGAGGAACTGTTTATTATTGTTTTCAATGTGCTCGAACGATTGTACGACTCGATGAACATATATTTAGATGAACAAAACGTGTTCTGTACCCTTAATCACACATTCTGATAGAGTAGGAAATCATGAAAGCGATTCTGCGCTCACACAAAGCAAAACTAACCCAATCTACTGGAAAAGTTTAATGGAAATATTTTCTATTTGAACAAAACTATCGACTCCTCTTTAGAAATTATTCCGAATAAATATTATTTTCACGCGACATCTTTAAAAGCAGCTCGACGACGAATCGATCACCAATTATTTTCCATACCTGCTTATAATTTTCCTTTCTCGTATGTTCATTTATTCGAAATTCAATAATACAGCGGAGAAAATATATACAGAGCTGCCGAGTCACATCGCAGCACGTCAATAAGATAAATCATTAGGGGAGACACTGGAAGATTTTCAGAATCCGTATACACAAATACATGAGCGTTACGACTGTGACGTCACAGGCGACGTTCGTTTCGCCGTCGGCGGTAGAAAAAAAATGTAATCATCATCAATAATTAAAAAATGTTCGCATGAATGATTCGCGATGCAATTCGTCGTCGACCTGTGTAACACACAAGAGTTGTTGTCGACTGTACAATTAATGGCGGGTAAATAAAGTGACGTTTTTTCTGAATTGATTTGTCTCTGTACTGAAAAATGGCTTGTTTTAGAAAATATGTTCTGTAATAGTATTATGCAAGTTTTCTATGTGAAAACTGAAAACGTAATACATAATATACATTTTTTAAACAACTAAAAAATGTATTTTATATGGAGGAGTAGCAGAAATTTAATATTTACAAAATATCTACACTTTTTAAATAGTAAAAGAAGTTATAGAGGATATAAATTAAACTCAAAGTGTTTTAAATTCATTTTTACTGACCATTATTTTGGATAAATTTATTGAAATTTATTTCTGATCAACAGAAATAAGAGACTAAACTAGTGTTTCTGATCAAAAAGATTTCAATAAGAGGTTTGGGAATTTAATTCCTGGATTGACGCTGTAGCACTGGAATGAATTGACCCGAAAGCAAAGAAGTATATAATAGTTTATAGTTTTATCAATTGTGGATTGTTAGTGGAAGATTAAATCTGTTAGTTTCTGTGGAGGAAGATAGCGCTTAAATTTTATTTCTGTCAGTCGTCATAGAGCAAGGAGTGGATATTAAATTTTGTTGTAAATTAGGGAAATGTGCAAGAGAAAATTATAAAATGTTAAAAACTGTGTACGGTGATAGCACCTTAAATCGTAATAGTGTGTTAGAATGGCTTGAACGTTTCAAAGATGGACGTAAGGATGTTCAAGATGATGCCTCGACAACTAGGCGTCCGATGCTCTCTAGAAATGCAGATTTGATCATAAAAATTCTCATTTTTTTCAAAAAATATATTTGAATTATTGAAATGTACAAAAATAAACATGACATCCTGAAAGAGACATGACAAAAACCTAGTGTACGAAATGAAAAATTATCGATAGGGAACAAAATGTCAATCTCTAGTTATTAATAAAGAAGGAAGTGTATTTTTCAAGTATGTGTATAGCGACTGCACTGCACTGTTCCTTTTTATAAGACGGAACGAATCGACGATGACAGGGAAAAATAATGCTTGATATATGTGACGACGTGCGATTTTTATCAGCTCGACACTACGAAAGTTCAATGGAAACAAATTCCGTCGAGTCGAGACCACGACAACGCACTTGAAAGCGTACCGTCGACATGAGGATCCGACGACATTATCGAACATCTTTCGGGGCAGCGGCTCCGCCATGCGCCGTTGTAACCGAGCACAGCACAGTAGGAGCGAGTATCCAACCGCCACGGCCGCTGCCATCATTACATTGCCACAATTTCCGTTTCCTGTCGATTTCTTGCCGCTCGGAGCACATAAAAATCAAGTCTCGCACATTTTTCCTCGTCGGACTGAGAGATGCGCACTCAATACAGAAATATAATTTTATGCGCAATAAAAATCACCATCCTGACATCAAACCCACCCGATGCAGAGACATTGTAGCTTGCGTTCGGACAAGTCGACACTGCAAACGTACATTTCGATACGATTTTTTTGTATATTTCTACTTACAAGACGTACAAAAAATATAAACATACATGCTTTACACTCATATCCTTACACACACACACACATATATATATATATATATATAATAGGAGGTTGCATTGAAAGCCGCTGTTCACGTGTAGATGTCTTTAGGCACATATGTTGTGGACAGTGTTGAATACTCACTGATTACCATCTCTTTCGGTCTAAGGGACACGCCTTAAGAGATACAAAATTCCTTAATGTGGCCGAAATAGAAAATCACTTGGTCAACTATTTTGATTTGAAATCAGGAAGTTTTTATAGAAAAGGGATTGAAAATTTGAAAATACAATTTTGAAATTTGAGAATCGAAAGAGATTGTTAATAATGATGGAAATTATATTTCATAATATTATATAATAATAAACAAAAAAATAATGTTTCACGTTGTACTATAAAATAATGGTACAATTTTAAGTATCCCTAATATATATATATATATATATATATATATATATATATATATATATATATATATATTAGATTACACTCTGTTCATAGAAAAAATTAGAGAAAATTGAAATTTCAGCATGAGCTCTGTTTTATAATATGTTTTATTTTATATTTGATTTAATATTTTATTTTATATTTTATTTAATATTTCATTTAATATTTCATTTAATATTTTATTTTATATTTTATTTAATTTAATATTTATGTTTTATTTAAGTAAAAAAATGCATCATTATTAGAAAATCTGTACATTGTTCAGAATAGCTAATTGTTCTAAATAATGTTTAAAATAAAAATCGTTCATAAACCTCAAATAAACGATTTTTTACTTGTAACTCTTTCAGAAAGTGTATTAATTGACATTCAAATATATATATATATATATATATATATATATATATATATATATATATGAGCTACAGAACGGGATATATCTCTACAATTACAGATAAAACAATCGAGCAATTTATAATAAATTCTGTTTAAATCAACATACTTTAAATTAATAACACCTAACCAATGTCATTTTGAAACTCAGGTAAATTAATGTGTTTTCTGTTTGATAAGTTTCAATTTAAATATTGTAAAATTGATATCAGATTTAAAGATATATATATATATATATATATATATATAATTATATAATATATATATATATATATATATATATATATATATATATATATATATATATATATATAACGAGTTGATATACCCGTTCGAGCGTCGACAATTAAAAACATATTAAAAACGGTATCATCAAAAATTCTACAACTTAATTGATTAAACTGTCGGATATTCACTTGAAACATTCAGTAGCCAGCGAAATAACTTCCAATAAAACCGAGTTCACGTTGACGTAAATGGGTTTTTGAATCGCCACGCTACGCTATCCATCAGCCTTTCGAACAACAGAGACCCTCACTTGAAACACGTTTCAATTAGTATAACCATTTCCGTTGAAACAACGATGAAAATATGGCATCTCCGTCATTACCTTGCAATCTTCTCTGCGAGGTTCCTGTCACTCAGCGAAAGTTATCCCTTATATATATATATATATATATATATATATATATATGCATGGAAATATATTCTCATTTGATATTTTTTCATCCCTCTTTTTATAAGAAATTATGAGTTCTCGTATAAAGAAAACAAAGATGTATTTTTAAGAAATGTGTATGAAGAGTACTTTCGTATCGTTTTTGTTTCACATTCAAGCGAAATTAAATCAAAAAATAGTTTTAAATATATAAAAAAGTCTATTTTTATTGTAAATTCAGTTAAATGAATGTCGAATGATCAGAATTTCCGCTATCAGTTTCCAAATTTCGTTATAGCTTAATCAATATATTTAATTAATTAGGGTTAAATTCGTTCAATTTCTAATTAATCGTCATTAAATTATTCGATTTATTGAATTTTCTAACATTTTATAATAAAAATCATTGTGTATTTTGTTAAGATACGCAATGAAACTCAATAATATGAAATAGATTCTTTGTGGTGTTAAAAATATGTAATATATTTAATTGTTCATGAAATATATAGCTTGGGATATGTTTATAAATGATAAAAAATCGAAATATTGAGAAAAATACAATTAAATCGTCTAAATATACTCAATGAAAATATGTATATAAAATAAATAACAATTGGTCATGAATTCATTGTAAATATGATAAAAAATATTTCATTTCAGTCATCTTTACTTAATATTCTGAGATAATAAATAGGAATTTAACCCCCTATCGCCCATGAAACTATTTTATATATTAATTTATATATAAGATTTCAAAATTGATTTTAATATTCTATATTCATATAAGGCTATTTTCTATGAAACATGTATATTTCCTGACATGTAAAGCAACATGTCTCTATTAAAATCATAACAAATCAAAGGAAATTATAACAAACATTACTTTTACTTTTTGTTTTGTAAATAATTTTCTATCATCATAAAATAATAAAATCATTTACAATTTTTACTAATATTATTGTTCTACTTTGGATTATCTGAGAATCTTTTCCTACTACTAGTCTCGGCATGTGAGCCTTCTACAGGTAGATGTTAAAAACTGGTTTAAAACAAATTTATGTTTATTAATACATATATCATCACCAGCTTCTATCAATCCACTGCTGGAAAAAGGCCTCTTCCATGATTTTTCATTTTTTACGTTTGAATACGATTTTTTACGGTTTTAAAAAGTGTTTAGGGATGGATACATTTTTTTGAAAATAAATATAATTTCGAACTTAGAACAAATATTATTTTAGAAAATTTGTATTTACTAAAAATGAATTTTTAAATTTATTAATTTAAAACTGACCTTTCCACAGCGTGCAGAAGTATAAGTCGCCCGAAGAATATTTTCCTTCCAGGAAGTAAACTGATACTTGATTGCATTCAAATATTTTAACCCCCCGGATATAAATAATTAATGCTTAATAACAATCAGTCCATCCACAACACGTACCTGAAAATAAAGAAAAAATACGATTAGACAAGAAAAAATTGCAAGTGTATACAGAAAATTGTATAAAATCAATACATACATATATATAAATACATACACACACACACACACATAAATATATATATATATATAAACAATAGGTTAAGATAAAACCGTCACGATTTAAAAATTTATCTAGCCACACCGACCTATTTTCACATTCATTTGAACTTAATGTAGCCACAATTTGTTTAGTCTCGACAAAAAGGCTCTATAGCTGGAAAATCCATTCCACTCGTTTCATATTTTAACAATATCCTTTTTCGTGTTCCGACGTTACGAAAAATTGAAGTTTTAAATTGTTTATTATCTGTGTTTTCGAGCCTCGTTCTACTGTCAAGTCTGTTGTCATACGCATTGCTAATATATTTTTGTAAATTTTATAAAGCTAACACTATGCATAGAATATATATATATATATATATATATATATATATACATATATATGTATGTATGTAAATATATATATATATATATAACTGTTATATTTAAAAAAAATATAAAATGCTTTATTAAAATCATTGTAGCACCTCAGATGAAATTCTCAAAGGATAGATAAATACAAATCAATAAACACAAAGTGCTTCAACTTCAAATAATAGATATTTAAGTAGATAATTCTGTTTTGAAAGAGATTTTTTAGATTTAAATAATATAAAATCACTTCTAATCAAAAACATTCAAAAATTAATGATTCCACTGTAATCTACCTAAGTAATGTACTTATCTATCTAAATACTGATGCAAGCTAGATAGTTTCTTTGTTATCAAATATTCTTTTCAAATAAAATAAAAACCTTTAATTTTCAGAACAGAATTTTTCATTCATCCAACAAATCTGAACATCTCTTCCTAGTCAATAGTTAAGTAATTCTTTTTATTTCACTGAATAAACCATAAAAATTATTGCTCTTGTTTACTTCGTTTCCATCTTGAATTCAAATGATCAATTGCAAACAAAATTAATAATAAAATAAAATTCAATATCACCAAAATACAGACCGAAAAATGTACTTTACAACGATATTAAGATGAACACGATGAAATGACACTTTCATAGAAAAAAATTAAGGTTAGTATTCAGAAAATAAAAATTTGAAATGTTTTTCCTACCAATCTAATAATTAATTACTGAATTTTTTGGTTTGAACACAAAATAATTCGATAGTTTTTAAGATATTGAATCAATCTCTAAATTCATCAAATATTAAAATACCTACTAATGTGTTTTAAAATCCTAATGATATATTAAACAATGTAAATCTTTGTACACTGAAAAATGTTTGTGGTAAGTGAAGACTATTAGATATTAAAATAGGTTTTTTTTCTTTAAAAAAATAATAAATTTTTTTTTAAAAGAAATGTTTAATTAATTAATTATTATTTTCAAATTTATTTTAGCAAAATGATTTTTTTTCAAATAAAGATATTCTTTATATAAAAAAAAATTATTGAAATTTAAGAATTGTATTAGACCGGTAGAAAAATAATCCGGTTTATGATCTTCAAATTCATATACACTTTTTAATTTGAGTAATTTTAAGTGGTCCAGAACTGTTGAATGACTAACGCTTAAATTTTATGCGAATTGTTGCGCGCAGTTCTGATTTAACTAACGCTTTCAGTTGGTCGTTATGAACTGAAAGATGCTTGCGACCTTCTTCACCTTCAAGGCTCTCGTCCACAGCACGAAAATTTTAGGATCATCATTTCATCGTACGTTCTTTAAAAGAACCCACACCAAAAGAATCGTTTAGCTTACTAGCAGTTTCTGCTGCTTTAATACCCGCTTTGTACTCTTAAAAAATACTCTTATTTGCTTCTTTTCCATCTTTAATTCAAACGTCCAATTTCAAACAAAATTAATAATAAAACAAAAGTCAATATCACCAAAATACAGACCGAAAAATACACTTTACAATGATATTAACATAAACACAATAAAATTACACTTTCATTGAAAAAAAATTAAGACTAGAATTCAGAAAACAAAAACCACAATTATTTTCCTACCAATCTAATAACTGAATTTTCTATCGAATGAAAAAATATGCTCCCGACCTTTAGTTCCATTAAAAAAAACAAACATTGTTTATTTTCAGTATATTATCTCTGTAATCATTATTTTATTGTCTTCCTTTCTATCTATTATTCAGAAAGATTTCAGTAGAATCATTTCAACTACCTTAATCCTTATTTTTTGAATCGTCGTTCTTGAATCCTTATTTTAAACATAAGTAATATTCATGTAATATTCATAATAATATTTGAATTTATTAAATGTTTAAATTGACTACTTAGAGATATTATCCTTGAGATTTTAATTTTTTTAAATCATCTGAATTTGTTTTCTACCAGTTTCCTTCTATCTATTATTCAGAAAAATAGTTAATCACTGAACTTTTTGCTTTGAACAGAAAATACCTCGATAGTTTTTAACATATCAAATCTAAAACGAACGATTTAATATTTTTGCGTAATTAAATTCATCAAATATTAAAATATTCGATTAAAAAAAAATAATATCTACTAATGAGTTTTTATTAGCAACAAACAATGCCAATATATAGATGTTATCTAAAGCAATTAAAAGACCTTATTCGTTTATAATGAAGATATATATATATATATATATATATATATATATATATATATGTTTGTGTGCGTGCGCTTCCGTGTGTGTAGGTATGACAGACAGGATGTCACTGATTATGCCGACTGAGTGATCGATGTAGGGGGCGCGCGTGGCGCCATCCATCACTTGGTGTTCCGTATTAACGCCCGGCGTCTGCACAACGGCTCACCAACGTATTTTATAGGTGTTTTATGAGTCAGTAATGTTGCGGATGACGCCGTAGAAATAATAATTTTAAAAAATTGGCTTAAAATTGTTATTCTCGTGCCAAAGTTTCGGAAAGCGATTTCATATACATTTACGAGCAATAATTCGGTTAGTAACAGTCAAGATGGTCGACTTCAATTTCGCTGATGATATATTGTACATACGTGCGCACATATATATATATATATATATATATATATATATATATATATATATAAAGTATGTGGAGTGTAATGTATATCAAATCTGCTAGTCGGATATAAAATATATGTCTTGCTTATATATTTCAGTAATTTGTGTTATGACATAATGTATAGTAACAACTTTTTTTACAGCGCATTTTTACAACTGCGCCTTTAAAGTAGTGATAAAGTTTAAATTTTTATGTCGGATCATTTTCGTGAATAACGATTCTGATACGGGGATATTTTTTTTAAAAAAAAAATGTTCGTTTATTGAAAATAAATTCGCTGGATTTATTTTCAATTTTAATTTTTTTAATGGATTTTTATATTCTTGTTCAATTCGCTCGTTCTTAAATTAAAAAAAAATATATTCACATAAATGAACATAAAATAAAATTATTTAAAAATATGTTTTGTTTCTGTGATTTTTTTTGTTTTGAAAATCGTTTTAAAATATCAGGTTGGCAGGAAAATGATTACGGGTTTCGTTTTATGAATTCTAGATGATGAAAAAGATTTATTTAAATAATTTAATTTTTTTAATATTCTGTTAAAACAATTCTATGTATCAAAATGCTTGCAAACAAACTATATATAAAAACTGAAAATAATCATGAAACTAATTATAAATATTGTTCAAAGAATGTCTACATAATATATTAAAATAAATTAAAAAATATATATGACAGTTGTTCCTGGAATGAAGCAAAACTTTTACCGTTTTCTGGATTACATATTAATAAGGAAGAATGATAAATTTAAAAATAATACATTTACAGAATTTTCAAATCGGCTATTTTTTTAGGTCGGTAGGAAAATAAATCTACCTTGACATCTCTCAGTCTTACACAAATTTATTTATTTAGATTAGATAATCAAAATAACATGAACTTGAAGTTTATTTAAATAATAGAAATGTTTATTATTTCGTGTATTTTCTTTTTTTCAATTTTTTTCATCACAGGTTTCGTCCTTGACAGGTACTGAGTGTGTACACCTGACTATGTTGTATGGACGAAACCGATAGTGAAAAATAGTGATTTCAAGGACACGAAATTCAAATCGAGAAACACAGGAACGAAATAAAATACAATTAATAAAAATGTATGCGTACAAACTTAAAAGAATATTTAATTATGATGATAAATGTACTGTTTTGAACCTATGATCCTGTTACTAAGTTATCCTGGAGGTCTTTTTCCTATATGATCAACTGTAAGTCTATACTCTGCGACCAGTTTTGGTATGTGTGCCATCTCCAGGTGGATTTTAAAGATTTGGGTGGATTTTGAGTCTTTAAAACCAACTTGAAGAGAGCATATGTTCTGAAATCGGTCGTGGAGAATAGATTTATAGCTGACCTATAGGAACAAGACCTCCAAGAAAAAATAATTAATGACTGACTATAAATTTCGAAGATAAAATTCAAACATATTTCTTTTAATGATTGATGTTTTATCTAATTATGTTCATATTGTGGAATGTAATGTAAGAAATTATTATTACAATTAAATTATTGATTTAAACATTTTCATTGGATTAAAAATTCAAGTTGTATAATGAAATTATCTGGTTTATTTTTGTAAATTGTTTATATATATATATATATATATATATATATATACACATACATAAATTTACAAATAAGAAAGTAATTGTAACCGTTCTCATTGACTAATTTTATGTACAACGACGCATTGGAAACACAATTGGTTAAAAACAGAAACCATGTTATCTGAAAATTTAAAATCTGAAACAAACGACTCAATTTTCTCGTGACACATTTATGATGTGTATAAAATTGATGGAAGGTCGTAAAACCGTGATTTGTACTAATACATAGCACATATCCAACCATCAACGTACGTGAGAGGTACAGCTTGTACGTGCGGACCGAACACACAAACAAGATGCAATTGGACGGACGCTGTCGGATCGATCTGAACGATTTCGGTGCGTTGCGTGCGCGGAAAAGGGTTAATTGATCGTAATGAAACGAGGAATGGTAGCAATTTGAGATTCTTATATGCTCGTTTCAATGTTATAGAAAAAAATACATAACTTTTCTCTAATTACATTTAATTATTAGACCGTAAGAAATAAAATTTTAGGTGTGAAATTTAGTTCGGCGAATTTAACCCTTTAAACGTTTGTGCCGAGTATGACAGAATGCTAAAAAATAAAATTAAGTTCGAGAATTCATAAAAATTGGAATGTTTAAACGATTTTAATCTCCTAAGCGTTTATGTCGAGTATGCTAGTCATGAAAAGATGATATTTTTTTGTTTTCGAGTATATTCGTCATGTAGAAAAATTTAGATTGTTATTTATTGTAAAATTTAGGTAAAAATATATATATTTGTAATTTTAGCACATTTTAAATATTTCTAAGCAGTTTTCTCTTTGTTTCTTGAATCTTAAGTCTGATATCTAGAGAGGGTATTATAGGATGTAATAGAAAAACTTGTAAAGTGAATAATGTTTTTATTTATCCTCCCAGACGAGTTTTACTGATAGTGATGAAAACGTATCTTTACATCCAAGCAAACGGAAAAGAGCGATAACACCTGTAACGTCTTCTGATGAAAGTAGTGATGAGAATGAAGAAGGTAATGAACCCGATAAACCAAATAAAAATTCAAATGTACAATGGAATTAAAAAATTGGCTCACTGAGAAGAAATTGCCATCGAATGAGGATGTCACCGCCGCTGTCAATTTGTATTTTACAGGCTCGCTGGACTAAGTGTATAGCCCTCAATGAAGACTATATTGAGAAATAAAATGGGTTTCAAATTTTTTTTTACCATACTTATCAAACGATCCTTGTATTTGAAGATCGTCGTCTAAATGCATAAAAGTCATTATGAAAATAAACTTTTAATTTCGATCAGAAAAAAATCCTTGTATGTGTAGAATGAATATTAAGTAATTTCAAATTTATTTTAGAATTGAATGAGAATTGTTTTGATGAATATCTGAACAATATGATATAATCACATCTTGTCATATCATCGGGAAGAAATGCAAATACAATTAAAGATAATTACGTGTACAGACAGGCACGAGCCCCTTTACATTCCTTAATAGTTTACAAACGAGTACAAATCCGCCTATAACTATTTAAGGCACATATTGTTCAGTATGTGCGAACGACGAAAGTGGCCCGGAAAAAAAATCTGTATTATATCTTTTATTCAAACGCGTACGTGCATGGAATCCAATATTGTTCGAAATAATCTTCAGCGCTTCACTGCGAATCAGGTGCTCGTTTTTTTTTCCATTGACACAATCCCGGCGTAAATATTTAAACGGACCGAGAGAGGGAAAAAAAGTCAGGCCCGACGTCATCAAAGATTCGTGGCGCATCCATTTAAATATTAACAGGAGCGATTCGGCTTATGTACGGACGTCAGCCATTCACCTGACTTGCTACACTCGTCATTCACCTGTTGATCGACGAAGCATGCGAGAGGGTTGCGTTCTGCGAGCGACGCCATCAGTGGGGTACGTTCTGCGAGCGCAGGTGGTCGTTGTACATATTTGATTCGTGTTTGATCAGTGTCCTTTCATTATCGTGATTAAAGTTTGAGAGGTCTCCAGTTCGACCCGGCTCCCGTCGTTCAGCGCGTACAACGTTACTCGCTTTGAGTTGATTGCTACAGGTTGATTAATGAGTTGTGTTTCCGTTTAAATATGTATGCGGAATGAGAAGTGTCGACTAGGGATTTGAAAGTCGTTAATGTTTATATACATACATTTATCTATCTATCTATAAACACACACAAATACACATACATACATACACACATATATATATATATATATATATATATATATATACACATGAGGGTCGTTTGATAAGTTCATTAAACAAGAAAGTTAGACACCATTTTTGGTAAAATCAATTTTATTTCTTAGCAAAGTCTCCATTGAAAGCTATTCACTTGGTCCAGCGCGTTTCCAACTTTTTCATCCCGTTGGAAAAGTAGTTTTTCTCAAAGTCTAGAAAACAAGCATTGACGGCGGTGATGACATCCTTATTCGATGAGAATTTCTTCTCATCGAGCCGTATTTTCAAGTTTGGGAAGAGAAAGAAGTCGCACGGGGCCAAGACCGGAAAGTAGGGTGGATGAGTAATCAATTCGAAGCCTAATTCGTTCAATTTTGCAACTGTGACGGTCTATTTGCGAGGGGGCGCGTTGCCGTTGTAAAAGAGAACTCTTTTGGTCGTTCTTGTTTCATCTTTTCAGTCAAACGGTCCAATAATGTTGCATAATAGGCTTCTGTTATCATTCTTCCCTTCGTTCAGTAATCAATCAGGACGATACTTTTGAAATTTCAAAAAACATTAGCCATTATCTTCCCAGCCAACAAAACGGTCTTCATCTTCTTCGGTACACTTTCATCAGTCGTTGTTCACTGCTTTGCTTTAAGTGTGTAGTGGTAAATCCATGTTTTATCCACGGCGACGAATCGACACAAAAAGTACTTTTTTGTGATCCAATCTTGGCCGTTTTTGTTACAATTCCTTTTTTTCACTCGCCGGTCTTCCATAATGATACTGTGGATTTTTCAACGATATGGTGATTTCAAATCGGCGACCAAAGCCCGCTTCATCTTCAGTACATGCTCAGCTACGTTTAAACTCATTTATTCAGAAATAAACAAAGTCTTCAACACTGGTGCAGAGTCTCCATGAACTTCATCCAACTCCGCTTCGATCGTCCACTTTTCGGAATAAAAATGTTTTTTCAGTGTACAGAACTCGTTTTTTTTGGTTAAATGCTACAATGGTCGCTTCAAACATCTACAGAACGTGAACAATGCGTCGATTCTGACTGAAATTTCGCCTTTACTAGTTTGAAAAATTGACATTTAGTAGCCGTGATGTTACCAAATGGATGTTGGCTCCATCTCATAGAAATTCACCGAACTTATCAAACGACCCTCGTGTGTATATATATATATATATATATATATATATATGTATATAGTGTAAATGGAAACAGCTTCATGTCGAGTCGAAAAGCAAAAGTCATCTAAACAAATTGATTCCAAGATTAACATTTCAATGTGTACGCACGCATCGCGCACGATAGTTCAGATTAACATTGAGACACATTGAAAGGGAATTGTTATCAGCGTGTCATTTGAATTGCGTTTTAAACGATAATGAAAATACAATTTGTCATTGTATAAGGACGGGTGTTTATATAATAGAGGCGAGCGTACTAGGGTACTTTACATATGGGAACCGATGACAAAAGGATCGGAAGGTTAAATCGCGTTGTCATTTTTCGGCGACATTGTTTTTGTATTTCGTGAAAAACAGTATTCGTGTCAGTTCAGCGAGTGAATCATACAGATTAAATCGTTAGTGTGTCAATCCGTACTATTCGAAATTTAAACCGAAATTATTTGTCAAGACTTAACAGATATAGCCGTATTGATCGTTGTAATCGATCGAATTTAATTCAGTTTGAAATTTCAATCCGGACGAAATTTATAATTTGTTATCTCGCACGCGAATCTGTTTTTATTTTATTTTTTTAAAAGTGTTCTGAGTATAATTTCAGTTTAATTAGAAATTAATTCATGTGTTTTTCTATTTTTGTTTAAAAAAAATATATTCATTAATTTAATTCTCGATAATTCTCTCTTCTAAGAAACGACCTGGACAGCCGAAAAAGTTCGACGATGAAGAATTGGAGGCATTGCTTAATGAAGACCCATGTCGAACACTTCAAGAATTGTCTGAATCGTTGGGAGTTGACTTGTCAACGGTAGGAAAACGTCTTAAAGCCATGGGAATGATCCAAAAGCAAGGAAATCAGGTCCCATACGAATTGAAACCGAGGGACATTGAAAGGCGTTTTTCTACCTGTGAACTGCTGCTTCAACGGGAGAAAAGGAAGAGATTTTTGCATCGAATTGTCACAGGCGATGTCAAGTGGATCAATAATGACAATCTCAAGCGCAGAAAGTCATAGGTTAAGCCTGGACAACCATCAACAACAGCGGCGAAGCCAAATATCCATGGATCCAAGCTCATGCTCTGTATTTGGTGGGATCATAAGGGTGTGATCTAGTATGAGCTGCTCGAATCGAATGAAACCATCACTGGGGATCGCTACCGACTACAATTGATGCGCTTGAGCCGTGCATTGAAGGAAAAACGGCCGGAATACTTTGAAAGACACGAGAAAGTGATTTTGCAGCACGACAATGCTCGTCCGTACATCACAAAACCGATCAAAACATACTTGGAAACGCTCGAATGGGAAGTCCTACCCCATCCGCCATATTCTCCAGATATTGCTCCTTCTGATTACCACTTGTTTCGATCGATGAGTCATGGCCTGTCTGGGCAGAAGTTCTTCTTATGAAGATTGCAAAAAATGGGACGATTCGTTGATTGCATCTAAAGACGAGGCGTTCTTCCGACGTGGTATTCGTCTCCTGCCCGAAA
Source organism: Acanthacorydalis orientalis (assembly GCA_034766995.1). Lineage (NCBI taxonomy): Eukaryota > Metazoa > Arthropoda > Insecta > Megaloptera > Corydalidae > Acanthacorydalis > Acanthacorydalis orientalis. The sequence goes on from CM068316.1 coordinate 49,400,726, forward strand.
GATAGGAAAAAGTAGTGGCTAACGATGGACAATACTTCGAATGATACGTTTTTTCAATTTGATTTAAAATAAACGATCGTTTTTCATGAAGAAAACGCTACGAATTAATTCCAACACCCAACATGAATTTAAAGGTCACAATCAATTATTTTTCTACCAACCTTATATAAACTCTCAAATTGTATATTTATCGAAAAGTGAAATAATAATAGTATGAAAAAAAATTAATTTCATTTAAATTTTTGAAACAATACCGTCCTCGATAAATATTAATGAACAGGCACTGAACGCAACACAGTACATCAAATCAGAAACGATGAAGAAAAGCCTAAAAATGCGCGCGCCCGCCTCAAGAAATCCGATTTTGAGTGTGGGCGCCGCGACGAACAATACAGTTTTTTTTCGTAGGAGGGGCGGATCGTAATCTAATTTCTCGTAATAAATACCGAACCCGTTTGTATTTGCAGACGGGCGAATTTGTTTTCATATTTTATACGCGCGTTTCCATTTAAAATGAACTGGAAGATTTTTTTTTAAATACTTGAACAATTTCGTTTGAAACAATGAACGGGATTTAATCAACGAAATCTATCTGATGCGTTGTGTGAAAGCTTTTAATTTTTTTTTCTAGAATATTTATGTTGTATCAGTATTAAACAATAATTTTTTTTCAATTCTATTTTTTCTGATGAATGAAGTTAATTATTTAATATATATTTTTTCTTAGATAAGCTTTAAAATAAAAATTAACTAACAACAGAAAGAATATACAAAAATATATCAATATATATATATATATATATATTCTTGTGTGTATGTAAACATATGTGTGTGTGCAGAAAAGATTAAAACTAGTAATACAATATTTGTAGAACACAGAGCTACAATAAAAGAAAATAAGCGCCGAACGCAGAAAACATTCCAAGAAAAACAACGAAATTCATTCGTCGTGTTTATTTCGGTGTGCCATGGACATACGAATATTTTTCTCCTTAAAAAATATTTTTATAAGAGTTTCTTTTGTATGTTTACGTTATAAAAGCTTCGCTTTTCTTCCATTTTTACTAGATTTTCGTCAAAGATCAAAGTGCGTGAACCGGACGTAAAATGTCAACATAAAAGGGAAGACGAACGCGAACGACATTTAGTGATTTTTACAGTAATTTCGTTAAATTTTGGACATGAACACACATGTATCCTGTATATATATATATATATACAGGATATATATATATATATATATATATATATATATATATGAAAATGAAGCTAATATTTTTCTTGAAACGTTTTTTGAATATTCTTGTTGTTCAATGAAGCATTCTCGTTCTAGAATATTTCACTGATGTCATTTAATTTTCAAATATGTAAAAGAATTTCAATATTTTATTTAATCAAACATATATATATAGTATATATACACATACATAATCTATAGATTTTGCTTAAACTTATTTGTAGTATTCGGGAGGTGGAATGTAAAAAAATTGTTATTCATTTATGTAACACATTTTACTGTATTTTAGAAAAAGTAGAGACTTAATGTAAACATGACATCTATATGATAGGTGTACAAATTAAACCGGTGCTTTTTTTAAAAGAAAATCAATGTTCGCAGAAAAATGGAATAGATTTCTGTAATCTTTCATCATATGATTAAATCACAATGAATCTCTGTCAGTAAATAACATGTATTTTATAGAAAGAACAAAAATTTAGAGTATAATGTTCACTTATTTCCATTTATCTGTTCTGAAACTGTGCTGTAGATAACATATTTCTCATTTTATTGTTTTATAAGTAGTAGCATATGTTATTTACTTGTTTAGTTCATAACTTCTATATTTTCCATTTATAGTGTTCCTGCAGCTGTGGTTGATTTTTTTTTAAATTTATGATTTGATATATTGATTCTATCGCTCCGATTTACTCGTTTTTTTATACATATACACCATACTATCACACTGTTAATTCTGACTGAGAATTAAATGAAATTATTAGGCCGGTAGGAAAATAATTACGGTTTATGTTCTTCAAATTCATATACATTTTGATTTTCCTAGGTGCTTTAAGTAGTTCAGAACTGTTGATTGACTGACGGGCAACTTTCGTGCAAGCTCTCGAATTGTTGCACGTGGTTCTGATTCAACTAACTTCTTCAGTTGGCCGATATGAACTGAAGAAGAAGACCCGCGATCTTCTTCATCTTCAAGACTCTTGTCCACAGCATAAAATTTTTGGAACCATCATTGCACTTTATATTCTTTAAAAATACTCACACAAAAGAGTATCGTTTAGTTTACGAGCAGTTTCTGTTGCTTTACCACCAGTTTAGAACTCATACAAAGAATGGTCTTATTTGCTTCTTTGCAGTCTTTAATTTAATAACCCAATTTGAAACAAAATCGATAAATAAAATCAAAGTTGATGTTAACAAAATACAGACCGAAAAATACACTTTAAAATAGTATTAACGTGAACACGATGAAATGATACAAAGAAATTGCATATATTTGCTTATTTTTCATTGCTCTAATTCAATAGCCCAATTTGAAGCGAAATTAATAATAAAACCAGAGTCGATGCTACCAAAATACAGATTGAAAATTCACTTTAACTGCATTGTTAGAACTAATTCTGAATTATAACGAGAAACTTTGCTCCAAAGCTTCAGTGAATATACAATATTTTCAATAAATTTCTTATCACATTTACACTGATCGTATACTTTCTTTTGGTGAGAGAGTTACATATTTGTGATTGATATCAACCAATCCGAACAGAGCCCACGTGGTCTCCAATCGAAAAATCAGAAAATGAAAAAAATCCTAAAAGTATTCAAGGGACTGATTTTTAATTGTAGAGAGATATTTTGTATTAAATCAAAAATCTAAACGATTAGAAAAATATTTGTCAGATCAGTCAATGGTTGCAAGCTTTCACTCATATAATTAACAATTCGTTGCAATTAAATGTCTTGCAAAAATCGATATTCAACATAATTAAGATCTACATAAAATATTTTACAAGGATTGGCTGTATTAGAAGAACTGAATAAATCTATGTGATTATATATGGTTTTGGAATTAATTCGTAGCGCTTTCTTCATGAAAAAAGATCGTTTATTTTAAATGAAATTAAAAAAACATATCATTCAAGGTATTGTCCATCGTTAGCCACTACTTTTTCCCATCTTTCGGGCAGGAGACGAATACCACCTCGGAAGAACGCCTCGTCTTTTTAGATGCAATCCACGAATCGACCCATTTTTTGCAATCTTCATAAGAAGTGAGCTTCTGCCTAGTCAGACCATGACTCACCGATCGAAACAAGTGATAATCAGAAGGAGCAATATCTGGAGAATACGGCGAGTGGGGTAGGACTTCCCATTTGAGCGTTTCCAAGTATGTTTTGATCGGTTTTGCGGCGTACAGTCTAGCATTGTCGTGCTGTAAAATCACTTTGTCGTGTCTTTCGAAGTATTCCGGCCGTTTCATTCGGTTTGAGCAGCTCATAGTAGATCACACCCTTGATCCCATCAAATACCGAGCATGAGCTTGGATCCATGGATATTTGGCTTCGCCGCTGGTGTTGATGGTTGGCCGGGCTTAACTCATAACTTTCTGCGCTTGGGATTGTAGCGATTGATCCACTTTCCATCGCCCGTGACAATTTGATGCAAAAATCTCTTCCTTTTTTCCCGTTGAAGCAGCAGTTCACAGGTATAAAAACGCCTTTCAACATTCCTCGGATTCAATTCGTATGGGACACAAATTCATTGATTTTGGATCATTCCCATGGTTTTAGGGCGTTTTCCTACCGTTGACAAGTCAACTCCCCACGATTCAGACAATTCTTGAAGTGTTTGACATGGGTCTTCATTAAGCAATGTCTCCAATTTTTCATCGTCGAACTTTTTCGGCTGTCAGGTCGTTTATTGTCTTCAGAGTCGAAATCACCACTTTTAAAACGTGGAAACCACTTCCGACACGTTTGGTCACCATAAACTTCCACTAAAATACAATGACTTTCGGTAGCACTTTTTTTCATGTTAAAGTAATGAAGTGAAACTCTCCGCAAAAACAATTTACCCGGCACGAAATTCGATATATTCGATAAAGTACAAAGTGTTGTTATTTACGCTTCAACCAAACGACATATACTGAAACTGACGCCTAAGGAGAGCTGTTTTACGGGGAATATTTGGTTAAAGGGAACAATGGAAGAATATACTACCTACGCCATCTCTTGTAAGACGCTACGAATAATTCCAACACCTAATATATATATATATATATATATATATATATATATATATATATATATATATATATATATATATATGAACAATCCACTGTCAACCCATCATAAACATATCGTCAGATTTAAATCATTTCTTTTGAAGTTCTCATTCTCATAAAGACATTTCGAATTTAACAAGATTTATTCCTGAAAGTATATGACTATCGTCTCTTTGATGTCATTCGAAATATTTAATAAGCTAATTTATATAGTCGGTCCCATCAAAAGTATTTGTAGAATTAAAGTATCAGTTGTAAATTAATTACGATACATCTTTGATCATTTCAGCGTTTCGTCATAATAGCTTCGTACGAGTATATTTCATTCCTCACCTATGAAATTTTACTGTCTTTAATGTTCGCTTAAAACTGTAAATGAAATATACTCATGTTAACAATCAGTGTATTTTTTTTTTATTAAAAAACGTATTTGAAATGTATGATTATTCAAATGTTTATAAATTGGTTTTATTTCAAGTGTGTGTTTTAAAATTCTAATATATATATATATATATAT
>CM068316.1:49410543-49528043 GCA_034766995.1 Acanthacorydalis orientalis
CCCAACCCGTCATTACACCAAAAAAAAATTATGGTCACTGTGTGGTGGACAAATAAAGGAATAATCTATTATTCTTTTTTAAAACCAGGCGAAGCAATCACGGCTGATTGATATTGTCGCGAAATCGACGATATGAATAAAAAAATAAAAACAATACAGCCAATGCTAGTCATTAGATATGGGCCAATACTATTGCAAGACAATGCTCGATCACAAACATCTCGAATCACAATTTCCAAATTAAATTCATTAAATTTTGAAATTTTACCGCATCCCCCTTATTCACCAGATCTTTCACCGACAGACTACCATCTTTTTCGCCACTTGGAATATTATGTAAGAAATAAAAAATTCCAAAACTAAACAGAAGTGATTAAAGGATCGGAGACTTTATAAGCTCTAAAAAATGTCGATTTTTCTAAAAATTTGATAAACAATCTAATTTCTTCTTGACAAAAGACCATTGAAGCTGATGGAGGTTATTTTGATTAAATATATTTTGTTTTATTAAAAATACTGCGTTTTAATTCTCACCTACAAATTCCGCAATTTCTTATGTTACACCCTAATATATTCTCATATTCATACAAGACTAGTTACCATAGTTTTTAATAATAAATAGTCAATAATTCTATAGAATTTGCTTTGTCAGCTCTATAAGGTAGATTATTCATCAGTTTTTAATCAGAATTAATATTTTGATATATTTATAATAACAAAAACATGCAATTATCCTTCAATGTATGTGTGAAAGAGAAACTGTAACGTTATTTTACATAATTGGTACCTTAAAAATCACTTTGATCACTCAAAATAGTTTTGTCCGCCTAATATTGTGTTTCCGACCGCTGTGCGATATAGAGTGTTTAGGACGGCACCATGCTTGAATAGTTAATTGAATATTTAGAAAATGTTCAGCGATGACGTTATCTTTTATTAAAACATATTTATTTGATTTCATCCATGTATATGTTTTAATATGTCGTTCATCGATATCTGTAACGACCACAATCGAACGCGACCGTTTGATGAATGAGATAAGAACGTTTATAGACGTTACTAATATAAAATGAAAAAAAATCGTTATCTGAAACAGAAATGAATTGACAACAATGCCAGCGAGACGTTCAGGCACGAACAGCAATCACCATCATCACAGCGTCGCGGCGGTGGCACGGAGTCGAAATGTAGCTAAGTTGACGACTACGAGGGCACTGCGAAAGTAGCTGCGACATTTTATATTGGCAGCACTTAGTCAAAGTCAACGGAGCACCACGTTCGCTGGCAAAGAGCCCCGGCTCCGTCCTCCCAGCGCTGCGGTGACGCGGTGGCTTTGAGAAATGAGACAAATACCGGTACTAACGCACTCGTCGTCCCTGCTACGCGGCAGGAATGATTACGGTTTTTCTTTCTTTACTGATGTGATATGGGAATACCACGATGGGACTGCACAATGTTTTCGTGTGATGAAAAAATAAAGTAATGTCTCGACGACGCTCGACGCACCGAACGGGAGGATTCCACGCGACGGGATTTTTTTTTTTTTTTTTTTAATAACGAGATTGCGTGTGCCTTACTGATTTTCATTTCATTAAACGCTATTCTCTTAATTAATTGGCGTTTTATTATGTACGAGCGGTGTACTGCCGCTGATGTCGTCGATTCGAGTCATTTGTATACCCTTGTTTCTCGCTCGTCGTCTCTGAAAATGGACCGTGTCGGTTCGTTATACTGCTTGAAAATTAGATTATCGTACTGTGATTTTATACAGAGATTTAAATATCTGCCCCGAACACATCTCCGTTTCTTGAAATCGTTGTCGACGAAATTGATTGAATAAACAAATACAATTCTTTAAATAACCTATTATTTTATTGCTTAATTATATATATATATATATATATATATATATATATATATATATATATATATATATAAGAATACCGGAATTTTCAGCAGGTTTGTATCTTTTATATAAATATTACTAATTGAATACAAATATTGAATTTAATTGAATGTTGTTCAATATTAAACACAGAATTTTTCATTAACTGTAAGGTTGGTGCAAAAATAACTGCGGTTCATCATTTCAACCCTTAACGGTCGAGAGCTTTTTTGTAATACTCGCCCATAAGACGACAGAAAATTCGGTGGAAGCTTATAAAGCGTTTAATAAGAATAAAAACTTAAATAACACATTTAAACTGGTTTATTTAAATATAAATTGAAGATATTTAGTCGACTTGTAATTCTATAAATAAAATTAATTTTTATAATTTTTGTATATTATATATATATATATATATATATATATATATATATATATACGATTGTCGTTTGATAAGTATGGTAAAAAAAAGTTCAACAGTTTTTTAGAAAAACTTAATTTCATTCCTCAACATTGTCTTCATTGAGGGCTATATACTTGGTCTAGCGAGTCTGCTGAATACGCATTGATGGCGACGATTACATCCTCATTCGTCGAGAATTTCTTCCCACCGAGCCATATTTTCAAGTTTGTGAAGAGGAAGCAAGTCGCACGGGGTCAAGTCTGGAGAATAGGGTGGATAAGGAATCAATTAGAAGCTTAATTCGTGCAATTTTGCCATTGCGACGGTAGATTTGTGAGACGGCCCGTTATCCTGGTGAAAGAACAGTTTTGTGTGCCAGTCTTAACCATTTTCGTTTCAGCTCCTCTTTAAAACAGTCCAATAATGGTGTATAATAGGCTCCTGTTATCGTTTTTTTCCTTCGATTTGTGAGACGGCACGTTGTCCAGGTGAATGAGCACTTTTTTTTGACAAATCTTAGTCTTAATCTTCTTTCGAACGGTCCAAGAATGTTGCACAATAAACTCCTGATATCGTTTTTCCATTCATTAAGTAGTCGATCAGGATGATTCGATGGGAACGCCAAAAAAACAGTGATGAAGCCTTCTCAGCCGACAAAACGCTCTTCGCTTTCTTAGACTCATCTTCACCAGTCGTCATCGACTGATTTGACTGCTGCTTCGACTCGGATGTGTAGTGGCAGAATCCATGTTTCATCCACGGTGACGAATCGACACAAAAATACCTGCTTGTTTTTATCCATGTTTGCGGAAACCCTTACAATTCTCGCTTCAAAAATCTGTAGAACGTGAACAACGAGCCGCTCCTGGCTGAAATTTCGCCCATGCTACTTTGAAAAGTGACACTTGATAGCCGTGACGTTACCAAATGAATAATGGCTCCATATCTTAGAAATTTACCAAACTTATCAAACGACCCGCATAAAGAGTTTTCAAGATACTTTTCTTGATGCAAGTGAATTAACTCATAGTACATTTGAATTGAAATACACACGATTACAGTTGTTCTATCTAAGTTAGACATCAATTTGCAGACAAGTTCAGAGTGAAAACCATTCAGAATAGATTTTCAAGTAAAATCAGGGAAAAATTAAGATTTGTTCTTTGTTAAAATCCTTTTTTTTAATCATGACCAACAGATTTTCAATGTTAACCATATGTTCGTTTGGTAGAAAAACAATTTCGGGTTATGACTTTCAAAATAATATAATAGGGAGACCATAAACTAGAATCATTCTTTATTTTATTGTCTATTCAACCGAATATTCGTTCAGATGTACGCACACAGAGCGACATATTTAATATTCCATTTGAAGTAGTCCGAAAGCGCCAGCGTCGCAGGCAACTACGATCACGACTGCATGCAACAAGCGTTCGCTCCTACAACACAATTACATTCATCCGGCTTGAATACACATGTAATAGAAAATACAAAATATACGAACGAGCTTCTGCCGACAGAACATCACTAGCTATCGCCGAGTCGAAATTAACTTTAGTACTACTGTATACCGCAACACGTGAACCATATTCGCTTGTATTATGCGGACTCAAATAAACATATCTGTTCAGCCGACATTGTTCAAATGTTTGCTTAGTGGGAAGCGAGTTCAAGAAACTTTTAACCGTTCGTTATACGAAATAAAGTATATTTATATTTTCGAGTATTTATATTAACTTTACATACAAATTACTATATTTATTTCGAAACTATATTTTGGGAGCGTGTGTACATATCGTACATCGTTCTAGGGTACGTTCCAGAACAAACACTTTTCATCTCATCGTCCTGTTCAATATTTATTATATATATATATATATATATATATATATATATATATACATATGTACGATTCGTATGTTTAAACAGAGCGATTATTTCCAATTCTTAGTTAAAATATCTACATTATATATAAATTAAACATTAATTATATACAGAAAATGAAGATAAGAGTACAAGGAAACAGATTTCATGAAGAATTTAAATTTTAATATTTTTTAAAATAGACTAGTGACTATCTGTTAAATATAAGAATGTGTATAAAAATCTTCAGAAAAGTATCAGGGCTGTATTAAGAAAATGATAATAAAATTGAGGTTAGTCCAATAACTGTTTCGATGTTAAATTTATAATTTTCAAGATAATAACATGAGATTGGTAGGAAAATAATTGCGTTTTTTCTTCTGAATTTGATTTTAATTTTTTTTAAAATGAAACGTCATTTCTTCGTGGTCATGTTAATATGATTTTAAGTGATTTTTTTTTGCTCTGTAGCGTCAAGGATATTTTAAGATAGCACATGCTCTAAAATTATGCTCTAAAAAATGTACTAAAAATCGGTAAGATCCTGATAAATTCGACATATTTTTAAACAAATTATAAAGTATATCACTTCGAACGTTTAAGATAATTTAATATTTTAAATGATTTGATTATTAAGCTTTTTATTCATGTCAACTGTTTATAATTTTCTTTAAATTGGAGTTAATATTCTATTATAAATGTTTACATACTTTTTTATAAATCAAAAATATGTTAAAAAAATATGATGTCAGGTTTATACTCTCATATAAATTTCAAAGAACTCTTCAAGCAAAAACTGATTTTGATGCCAACATGCGTTTTTAACAATGTAGATGCGCTATTTATAAGATAAATATACTTTGAAATGTAATCATTTTTACTAGTCTATTCGTCGTTAGTTCGATATCACTTTAGCACCGATGAACGAAGATATCATACAGTTGTACCGTAATCAAATATAATTAATCAATCACCGTGATCGTACGATGGCCGACACAAGTTAATTTAATATAATGTAGCTCAGCTGCAGGCGATAATGGATTACGGATACAATGGTGTTCATTGTATCGAGTTATATTTACATACAAGTAACCAATATCTGATATTAATATAAGTAATACATACATTATATATATATATATATATATATATATATATATATGTGTGTGTGTGTTTATGTATATATTGAAGGTACAATGAACTGAAACAGAAAATACAAAGAGACCAGAAGCATATTGAATGCAATTTTTGAAGGATTTTGTGTTCCGTGAAACATTTTTGATAGATGTACCGAGCCAAAGAAGTTAATCACAGAAGTAAATTAATTACAGTCGCTTTTATATTGAACAAAACAATTTCCGTTCTATTTTACGAATTGTTTCCAGCGAAAAGTCAATGTGGTAAGAAATTCAATTACATAGCGCCAATAAAGTACGCGAGGTTTTCTCTGCCAACAGATTGTAAGTAGAAATGAATGACTATTGATCACATTTTATTTCTGTACACACACACACACACACATATATATATATATATATATATATACATATATAAATTCGATACATAAAAGATAGAATTTTATTCAAATTCAAAAGTTTCTAAAATCTACGAGGACCGTTTTAATTAAAATCATTTTTCGTATTAATAAAGAATTCTTTTTAATGGAAATATGTTCGTTGATAAAGAGATTTTAATGAACATTAAAATTTCATGAACTTATTTAAAACGTACGCTGTATATAATTCAAAGTTTATTAAATTTATTATATATATATATATATATATATATATATATGTATATATGTATGTATGTATGCATGCGTGTGTATAAACAATTTAATAAAAATAATTTTTATTTGAAAAATTGTTATTTTAATATTTTCCAAGCTCGTCCGTTTTTTTTTAAATGTAATGAAAGACTCATGTTTAATATACAAAATAAATATATATTTCTTACTGAAATTATTTTATTATTTTTATTTTGAATTATTCTTGTGTAAAAAAATTTTTTTTAACAGTTTGTGAACAATGAAAGTTACAAAAAAGAATAAAATAATATTAAAACAAGAGTGGTAGTACAAATTGTTTTATGTGTAAGTGGATATTGTAATTGTGTGTAAAATCATATATATATATATATATATATATATATATATATATATATATAAATGCGTATTTGAATTAATGAAAAGGTTGAAGTTAATATTTATTCAGTAAATAAAATATGATATTTAATAATAACTTTGTAATAATTAGAGTTATGTGAGATATGTACAGAATATTTTTTCATAAGTGTACAACATTCATGGAGTGAAATATTTACTGTTTTGATACAAAATGGTTGGGAATTGGGCATCGCAAAGTTAAAATTTTTGAAATGAAAATGTTGGTAGTCCTTCCACTATAATCTATATCAAAAATTATTGCCATCTCTCAAATCATTTGTGAACAGCTGATTTGTTTTGTAAGATATTAGGGTGGTAGAAAAATAATTGCGGTTTATGGCCTTAAAACTGATATACATTTTTCTCTTTTTTGATTTTTCTAACCGTTTTCAGTGATTCAGAAGTGTTGTATACACTAAAATGTATGTAAACTAAATTCCAAAAACAATACAAAAATGTTACATCTTCCCACTAACTGCTTCCACTTCCCCAGGGAAGGCACACCTCACAGGTTAAGAACCACTGCTTTAAAATGACATTAACATGAAAACGATGAAATGATATTTTCATTGAAAGAAATTAAGGATTTAGAATTCAGAAAACAAATGCTAATATAACTAATAAACAGTGTTTTTTAAGAAAATTACAAGGTCGGTATTTCATGATCCTAAAATGACAAGAAAATATTTTAATTTGAAACAGAATTATGATTGATCCAATTTATAGAAAGTCTGTTGGATGACTAACGCCTTACATTTGTGTAAGCTTTCGAATTGTTGTGCTTGGTTCTGATTTAACTAACACTTTCACTTGATCGTTATGATCTGCAGAAGGACGCCACAGACATTCTTCACCTTCAAAGCGGTCGTCCTTAGCAGCAAAACAAAAACCGCAATTATTTTCCTACCAATCTTATACAAATCAACGCAATTAAAAACCTGAATTACATAAAATAATTTACGATCAGTTTCTGTTGCTTTGCCATCCGTTTTAAACATGCAAAAAATTGTTCTATTTTCTTCTTTTCAATTTTTAATTCAGTAGCTCAATTTGAAGCAAAATCAATAATAAAACCAAAGTCAATGTTACCAAAATACAGACCGAAAAAAGCACTTTAAAATGATATTAACATGAGCACGATGAAATGACACTTTCATTGAAAAAATTAAAGTTAGAATCCAGAAAATAAATTTTGCAATTATTTTCTTCCCGACCGAATATTAACTATAAATCTATAGTTGTTTAGCAATGGAGCACCTTAATTACTAAACAAGGTAAAATCCATTGAAAAAAAGGTTTCCACTGAAAAAAATAAAGTTAGAATTGAAAAAACAAAAAAAACGCAATTATTTTCCTACCAAATTAACCGTTTTTAGTGTGATCAGCGAATTTGACTATGTCTAAATTTATCGAATAACGATTTTGTATTTTATGTCAAAAACGAATTTTTTTGTGCTAACAGATTTATAATGTTGGAGGAAGTATTTGGATATGAGTGTTTATTGAAAAGGTGGGTATAATAATTTGTTTAAAGAGCGCCGAGAGTCGGTAGAAGATGATTCTCGTTCGGGAACGATGAAGAACATGTTGAAAATGTGAATGTTTTGATCCTGAATGATCACGGATTGTCTGTGCAAAATATTACTGATGGTAATTGCATATTGTGAGGATTTTTCAAAAGCATCTTGACCGATACTTTGAATTTCAAACGAATCACAGTGAGACTTGTGCCAAGAATACTAAATTTCTAGCAAAAACAGTGTAGTAAAGATGCTACTACCGAAATGATATCTGAAGCATTTAAAGATCCCACATTAATAAAACGCATCATAATTGAATATGAGACTTGGGTGTGTAGATAGAACGTCGAAACAAAGTAGCAATCGTCCGAATAGCTTCATAAATTTAGACATAGTAAAATTCAGCGAACACACTAAACACTACTTTATAAAAATATTAGCTTTTCACGAATAGTTTGAGAGAGAGAGAGCAATATTTTTTTGGTATAGATTACAGTGGAAAAATTATCAAAAATATCATTTAAAAAAATTTAACATCAGGTCTGAGTGGTCCTTTTAAAATAGAAAATCCCGAAATTCTTCGATCAACGTAGCACATACTGTTGGACTTATAATAAAACACACACACACACACACGAATCGTATCTCGAACATATAAGAAACGCATCGCATGAATATGAAGAAATAGTGAAGGAGTCATGTCCTATCTAACAAAAAAAATATTCGTCGCAAGTGAGTGTTTCGCCTCGACACTGCCTATAGTCATAAACGATTCAACTAATCCCGTAATGGAGGTGAAAGTAGGTCACGTTCAAACGTCCCCTCGTTTCGACTAGTGTGACAGAATGTCAACGGAATATGAGGACGCCCGGCGCCACGGTGCCTTGTACCCTGAGGGACGTCAACGCACGTATATGATGTGTCCATTTCATCCCTTTACGTCATTCCGTCCGTTGACGGACACCGTACACAGATTGGATGATAAATATTTTTCGTTTTGCATTCAGTGTCATTATTTTCAAAGTTTTATTTTTGTTGTTGTGTGTTCGATGTTGAATGTATATTATATCACTGTTTCATTTATTTTATGGCTGGTTTTGATTATATTTCAATGTATTTATATTCAAACAAACACACACATACATATATATATATATATATATTTATATATAAATTTTCAGAACTACAAACACATTCATCACTTCAAAAAAAAAACCGTATTGTATACTCTATTTTTAAATTCATGTTCTGAGTAAGAGATTAATATTTAATTTAAAATGTATTCAAATCAAATTTTTATTTATATGAGGATATTTATAATAAAAATGATTCGCAGAATATCGAATTATGTACTGTATTAAAATCAAACTTGATCGGCAAGAAAACCATCACAAGTCGAAAAATAATTTCCCTGCATAACAATTATATATTTGCTATTTTTTGTAGTGAAACTTTATTATCCACGGTTGGGAGCAAATTTTAATTATTGATTATGCACATTTCGATGGAAAAGTGTCATCTTCTGAGAAATAGCGTATAGAAAATCTTTTTTAGAAGTGAAATTTCTTTATCCCCGTTGGAAGTAAATTTTCATGGCCGAAATAAAAAAGTGTTACGCAAGTTGTTAGGATGTACAGTGGGGAAGTGTAGAGAGAGTGGATGGCTCATACGTAGACGGCAAAAGCGAGCGACGGCTTAGTTATCATTGTCACTCCGTTCATAGAAATGGAAGATGGAGAAACAATCTCTAGATGGAGGAAAACTCAACTCAGCTTAAATTTCAACTGATCAAAAAGAAGTTTCACTTCTGGCACGTGTACTGTTATACACACCCTTTTTATTTATCTAAGATTCATTTCTATACCTAAAAATTTTAATTCATTAAGTAAAATTTGAGTTTCTCATTTTCATCTGAGTTTTTTTCCTGTTTAAACTTTTCAATTTATGTGATTATCCTTAAACTGCAAAGTAGAAAAAAAATTTTCGGTGACTGATCAACTGATTGCAAAGAAGTCTCAATTCTGGCGCGTGTGCTGTGTTACACACATCCTTTTTTATTTATCTAAGATTGATTTCTTTATCTAAAAATGTTAATTCATTAAGTAAAATCTGATTTTCTCATTTTCATGTCAGTTTTTTTTATGTTTAACTTTTCAATTTATGTGATTATCTTCAATCTGCAAAGTAGAAAAAAATATTTCTGTAACTGATGGCAAAGAAGTTTCACTTCTAGGGCGCGTACTGCGTTACACGCACTCTTTTTTATAAAAAAAATCACCAATTTTATCAATTTAATTGTTTTTCTAACTATAGAATATCATATTTATTCAATGAATTGTTTAATGAAAAAAATGTGAGACTAGTAAACTGAAAAACATCCTCCAACATTTTTCATAACCATTCCGTACAAAATTCAACCTGAATTATTTTATTAAAACGAAACTGTAGAGAGACGTAACCGAAACTTCCCTTAAAAAAACTTTATATCCTGAAACTGTTCCAGAACACCATCTTTCGTTGAAATGTGACGTCGTGCAGAAAACATAGCCTCGCGTAAACATCATTATACACCGACCGAATATATTAAAACGGACGAAATGTATTTTATACGTCGAAATTAATGAAGACAGACACATGGAAACTGCTTTTTTAAGACGAGGTAGAAGATTATTATGCAAGGAGTGCGATTATGCAGGACTGTACGATTTATTATTATTTCTTCATTTTTTTTTTTACTCCCGTATAAGGAAGAGTAACTTTCGTCGGCCGTGTCGGGCCGAACCGTGGAATAAAAGAGAAAAGTACAGTGTATAATAATTTACATGTTTTTTTTCTCGCATGAAAATATACTCTGTTATGAATAAGTGTTGACAAGTATCTGTGTTATTCTTACTTGCCTTACAATGAAACTTGAGAACATGTAAACAAACAGATTTCATATATATGTATATGTATATATATATATACCGGGTGCATCAAAATAAACCCTCCAGAATTTTGTTCAGCATTGGTCGGGCGCTAGTAAAGTGAGACGGAGCGTAGTGAGGTCTTTCAATTGTATGTGCCTTACCGTTTTCAGTTGCCGTCATGGCTTGGACGTGTGCATACGGTTATTGATTCATTCATCCAAAACAAACAATCAGTGATTGTCATGCAGAGAGATTTTAGAATCCACTTTTAGGTAGATCGAAGTGCTGCTGTTTCAGACCGAAAAACCATATTGGTATGGGTTGCAAATTTCAGCATGGGATTAAAACGAAAACCACATGGAAGACCACGAACCGTTCGGATGTCAGAAAAAGTCAACGATGTGAGGCAGTCTTTTGTGAAATCTCAGAAACTTTCAACCTGTAAACATGTTTCTACTTTGTGGTTGTCTGATCGAATTGACAGGAGAATTTTACATCCTGATCTTAAGATACATTCATACAAAATGATGGTTGTTCAGAAACATAACTGAGGAACATAAGAGAACCAAATGGCATGTTGTGAGGATATCTTTCAATTTTTTTCTGCAATCACTGTTCTGCTCACAAGTAATGAAGCTTACTTTCATTTGTCTGGCTATGTTAACTAGCAGGATGTTCGTTACTGGCCGGAAAACAATTCTCATAAGCTTTAACAAAGGCCTCTCTACATAGCAAACGTGTCACTGTTTGGTGTACTGTTGCAGATTTTCGCGTTTATAGCTCTTAATTTTTTGAACGGAAAGGCTAAGCAGTTACAGTAACTTCCCATCAACATGCGAAGATACTACGGAAATTCTTGGGACCGAAATTGGAAATCTGGATGTGTGGTTTTAACAGAATGGGGCCATCGCCCACATGCTGAGCGGATCAATGGAAGTTTTGAGAAAACTGTTTCCAGGACACTTGATCTCATTACATGGTGACGTTGAGTGGCTTCCACGTTCACCCGATCTTGTCCCTCGTGACTTTTTTCTTTGAGGTCATTTGAAAGCTGAGCTCTACAAACATTGATCAAAAATCGGTAATGAACTGAAGACAATGATCGACAATGCCAGAAATGACCCACCGACTGATGTTAAACTTCAGAAGACGGCTACGGATTCTTAAATTGAGAGGTGTGTCTCTCCTGATTATATGTAAAGGAGTTAATGGAGAGCTGTGATGGTTTTCTATAAAACAAAGGCAAGAAATCAGTTGAATTCCAGGTATTGCAAGCAGCTCGTTTGATTTAAGATTATATCCCGAATTTGTGGTCCCATTGATCAGATGAATCAACAAGTATCTCGTTAAATGACACTGAGCGCTTTAATGACTTCATGATAACGCTGAAAGACAAAAAGATGTTTCTGAAGAACAAAATTTGAAGATTTTGTGTATCTGAGGATGTTACAACAAAAATTCAATGTCATTTACCTAATTTATCAATTATTAATTGCTTTCGGAAAGGAGGGGAAGTGTGAATTTTAAGTTTACTTTCGGGAGAGGTGTGAGACTAAAAAGGTTAAGAATCATTGATCTAGACGATATCATATTCAACAGCAATGGACAATAAATTGTATTCCATGTACTTTTAGATTAAGGTAATAAGATTTTAAATAACATTTACATTGCATTTTTTGTTAACCTTTAAAATATGAGAAGTTTTTATGCTGCACCCTGTATATATATATATATGTGAAGGGAATTTAGAATAAATTTTATATTCGAAAACGACACAGAGATAAAATACATAAATAACGAATGGTAAACAAGTAAAAAAAAAACCATTCGAATTTTCGAAAAAAGGAGAACCGTTCGTGAAGATTCCGATAAAGACGAAATGATATGCATTCAACGGTAATAAATCATACGATATCGTGATTCATATTACCGTGATATAAATTTATAACATCATCTTTTATATGCAAATGATCAAGTTTAAATTAGACAAAAAGTCACTTGAGAAAGATATGGGTTAAGAAAGTTTTTAATGAAATTTAATCGAGCAACTGGCCTACGTGAATATTTAATTTAATTATCTTTCCACAAAAGAGAAATTATTCGTCGAGTATTTGATGCCTCGAACGCAGGCAGAGGCAATTGCTCGCCGGGTAACTTGAAAACAGAAACTTTAGTTATGCGATAACGATTCGAATACACGGATGTTTTCGGGCCGCCACTCGGGCACGGCTCCTGTACGCAGGCACGCTGACTCAAATGAAAATTCAATACTTGCGAGTGTATTTATATATATATACTTTTTTTTTTCTTTTACATAACAACCAAAACGGTACACTGTCTTCGTATACGCAACGAAGAAAATATTAAGAAATATGCGCATACATAAAAGATATAAACGCATATGTATACTTAAATACATACCTACAATATATATATATATATATATATATATATATATATATATATATATATATATATATATGTATGGAGATATATATATATATATATATATATATATATATATATATATACGTATATAGATTTATATATACAGGTGATTCAATTTAGGTTTCTAGATGAAAGTAA
Organism: Acanthacorydalis orientalis; assembly: GCA_034766995.1. Taxonomy (NCBI): domain Eukaryota; kingdom Metazoa; phylum Arthropoda; class Insecta; order Megaloptera; family Corydalidae; genus Acanthacorydalis; species Acanthacorydalis orientalis. The sequence continues at coordinate 49,423,877 of CM068316.1, forward strand.
AGGGGGCCCAGAGGTTCAGAAAAATCATGTAATTTTTATTTAGTATTTTAGTTCAATTTAATACTAAAATACAATTGAATTAAAATAGTAAATGGGGGGTAAATTGTTTTTTTTTTAATTTTTGTGTTTTATTAATACTTTCGTGTGGAAGCCTTAGTTGAATCTCTCTCTCTATATACAAATATATATATATATATATATAAATGTATGTATATATATATATACATGTATATACATATATATATATATATATATATATATATATATATATATATATATATGCAAGTATACTGTGTGATTAAAAAGTCTATTCGCAGTAGTATAAATAAAATATAAATTTATCGATAACAATTTTATACAGAACTACATAACACTATATACATGGTGTCCCGTGTGAAATTTTAAGGTAAATAAGGCTAAAATTGTTGTAGATAAATAAATAAACAACTATTCGAATAAAAAAATATTTATAAAGGTGTCAATTGCAAACTATGCATAATCCATTTTTACATACAGGAAAGGACCGCTTTTTTAAAGGACGAGTGCAGAGAGCAGGATGCAGAGCTCTTTATATATATATAATCATATATATATATATATATTAGAAACACATATTCATTCAAATTCTTGCTAGATTTCTCATAAAATGTAAAACTTGAATAATTTGTCTTAAGAAAAGATATCACCGTAAGATATTTTAGTAAATTTTTAAATATTTACATAAAAAAAAAACAAATATAAAAATTTGTATTTGCATAAACTTGAAATGAATTTTATTTGTTTTTCATTCGAATATGTTACTTTTGTCTTATTTTTAGTTGTTAATTTTCAATTCTTTATAGAGTGATTCTCTTTATATATATATATATATATATATATATATATATATATATATATATACATATTTATATATATATATATATATGTATGTATATTAAAAAACACATATTCATTCAAATTCTTACTAGATTTCTCTTAAAATTTAAAATTTTAATAATTTGTCTCAACAAAAGATGTCTTTCTGTAAGGTATTTTAGTAAATTTTTAAATATTTACATACAAATGCAAATTTTTAAATTTGTATTTGCATACATTTAAAACGTTTTTTATTTGTTTTTCATTCAAATATGTTATTTTTTTCTTTGTTTTAGTTGTTAATTTTCCATCTTATATAGGGTAATTCAATTTAGGTGCATGGAAGTATTAAAAGGGTGGCCCCTATATATATATATATATATATATATACACATATATATGTATACTGTGTGATTAAAAACTGTATTCACAGTAGTAGTAAATAAAATATTAATTAATTAAAACTTTATACAGAACTAGATAAAAACTATATACAGAATGTCCCGTGTGAAATTTTAAGGTAAATAACTGATTTCTTGTAGGTAAATAAATTAATAAACATTCGAAAAAAAATATTTATACAAGTGTTAATTACAAAATACTGTATTATCCATTTTACATACATGAAAAGACTGCATTGTAAGTTTGTTAATTTTTGTTATTTGTTACCGGGGAAGCGAGTGTGTGTATATATATATAAGTATATATATATATATATATATATATATATATATATATATATATATATAAATGTATATACTTATGGGATAAGGATTTGACATTCTAAATGACTGTGTAATAAAACCGAACACATTCGTTCCAGCAAATGGCGTCTGTAACGAACATCAAGAAATGGCGTTCGATCGGGAGATGTTATCCTTAATACTGTTATCCTTTTATATATATATATATATAACTATATACTAATAATTTCATCCATTATAACAGATTTTAATTACAACAATCGATATTGAATAAGATATTAAGTAGATTACACAAACTGAAAAGATATTAACGGTCCGAACAAGACATTAAACTTACTGCTAAGCTCGATATAAATAATAAATTATATCAATGAATTTTACTGCGAATTATTTATCAACATTTATACACACACACATATATATATATATATATATACACGTGAGATTGTTCGTCTTCTACCTCCACTTTAACACACAGACCGAATGATTTTCGACTTTTTAGATAACAAAAAGTGTTGTTAAAGTGTTACATGGATTCTTGAATTTTTTATAAGTCAGTGTGCATAATATATGTGATGGAATAATATTTTTCTATTATTGAAAATATAACGCCGGATATATAAAAGTCTGGTCTATAAATATATATATTTATTGCATAAAGATTTGACATTCTAAATGACTGTACTTATAATAAAACAGAGCACATTCGTTCCAGCGAATGGCGTCTGCAACGAACATCAGGAAACGGCGTTCGATCGTGAGATGTTATCCTTAAATCTGACAAATATCTTGGTAATTTTATTTTCGCCAATAAAGCACGTCCCGTCGCGGTAAAATAAAACTATTTCCCGATTACGAAGTTAAAAACTTTCGAACGACGCAACACATACACACGGTGACAGCAGCGCGAAGAATTCGAGTAAACCGAAACGATTCAGTGTCGTGTGTTTGTGTGCGGATCGACATCCGTGCCGTTAGAGCGTCGTTTCGATGATTTTTTTTCACATGCTCCTTCTTTTTTACGTTCGCTAATTCAATAACAGTTTTCAAGTATTGAACGTATTGTAAGTGATTTGATTATTTGCAACGATTCGATTAAGAATGAACTGTTTTAATACCGGTACCGTTTGTTTGAATTTTACGAGGGAACAGTGGAGTTTTAAACTGATTGTGGTTTTGGAAATTTCATTTGAGGTTAGGTTTTCAGTACAGTTTTCTACAATCGATCGATACTGTTTAGATAGTGGATAAAAATGATTTTTTTTATACTCAAAAATGATTTTTTTATACTCGAGAGAGAAGAGAATACAATGATTAAACTATAAGTCTTCTAAATTAAAATCTTCAAGTATTTAACATAAATAAAATATTAAGTTATATCGTTTGAAGAATAGTCATTGAGATAATCGAAACACTGGCTAGATAAAACTCAAGGTGATAACTTCAAGTTTCATTGACCTATCGCGCTGATCTCTCCGTTTCAATTGGCTACATAATCTTATCAGAAATTCATCAGAGTCAATTTATGAAAATCGAACGATACTGAGACTGAAACGAGTGCTTCTCGTTCCGTGTATCTGTACAAAGTTGAACGGGGCCGTTATCAAATATCGAACAGACGGAAAGGCGGACGTCGACGCTAAGATATAACTGTGAACGAATGATAAAGTATTTATCTTACAAATGTAGCTGCATTGACTGTGACATAAATAAAGTTTCAGAGCAGTTAGAACTTCAACTGCAAGAAGTGTCTATCAACACACTGTATCAATGGATGTATTCAATTCGCCACTTTTGATCAGATCGTAAAGATATAACAGAAGTTAGTCGACGTTCGAGTTGTGTGCCGTTTGTATTGACACAACGGCTGACATGTTGCCGCTCTGGAAGTATTGTACACATTCGAAATGATATTTTTATAATATTTGTCGAGATGACAAAATATTATTCTACGTTATTCACACACACAGACACAAATTCACACTATATATATATATATATATATATATATATATATATATATATATATATATATATATATATATATATATAATCAAACCATTTATTTTCTCTCTATAATTAAAAAATTGTCCCATCGCTATTCGAGCGTTTTATTCGTTCTCTGATTTGTTGATATCGTTCACGTGTCTCTGTTCTGATTGGCTGATACCAGTCACATGGCCAGTGTTCTGTTTCACTGAGTAGAACTCAAAGAGGATATACGATTTTAATGCAGTACTGATAAGAAATTTATTCAAAATCTTGTATTCACTGAAGCTTCAGAATAAAAAATGTGTTTATTTTGTTATATAAATTTATATACATTTTTCCAGTAAAAATATTACTACTTACATTTGACGCGGATTATTTATGTGTATAATTTGTTAATTAATGTTATTTGACAACGGGGGTGCGACCGTTAGACATCGGGTGGTAACCTTCCCCCTTCGCAATAAGAAGAAAACGGATCCCACTAATATTATCAAAAAAATGGTTCAAAATTTTACCATACATTCATAAAAAATCAATATTTAAAATAGATTTCATAGATTGCTTATTATAATTAATTTTTTAAATCCCACTACTTTCTCAGTAAGCCATAATTTATGAAAGTGTGCTTTATTGTATTAGATTGATAAGAAAATAATTGCAGTTTTTATTTTCTAAAATCTAATCTTATTTTTTTCAATCAAAATGTCATCTCATCGTGTTCATGTTAATATCATTTTAAAAGGCATTTTTCGGTCTGTATTTTGGTAACATCTACTTTGGTTTTATTATAGGTTTTGCTTCAAATTGGGCTATCGAATTAAAGATGGGAAAGAAGCAAGTGACAGTTCTTTTCCTGGATTTGAGCACGAATAGCGCGATCGCCTACTGAGCCATAAGCTGATTTTTTAGCATACATTGACTCTGGCTGCTGGGGCAATTTCTGCCCCTAGAGACGGCCACCATATAGCTTAAAAATTTTCTTTTTTACCATAGGCTGATCAGAAACACCGTTAATTCGTGCAAATAAGTGACAGAAAATTTATTATATACTTTAATTTAATTATAATACTATACTATAAACTTTAATTCAGTTATTTTTTTAAAAAAAATGCGTTTTTGAATTAAAGATGGAAAAGCAAGAAATAAGAGCAATTTTTTGTATGAGTTCAAAACAGGTGGTAAAGTAGCAGAGACTGCTCGTAAATTAAACGATGCTTTTGGTGTGGGTACTGTCGAGGAACGTACGGTGCAATGGTGGTTTGATAGGGACCAAAACCTTTTTTTTCGTTGTGTATTTCAGTTTCATCGACTTTGGTTTTATTATTAATTGTGCTTTAAATTGGGGTACTTAATTAAAGATGGAAAAGAATCCAATAACAGTATTTTTTATGAGTCCAAAACGAGTGGTAAAGCAGCAGAAACTCCTCGTAAACTTAATGATGCTTTTGGTGTGAGTACTATTAACCTTTTCGCTGCTGTAGGCATCTTTAAACGTTCAATTGACATTGTCAAGACATTGAACCATGCATAACATTTCGATAACTTGCATAAAAGATAATTGTTAGTCATTCAACATCTCTGAACGACTTAAAACAGAATTATTAAAAATGTATATGAATTTGAGGGTCATAAACCGTAATTATTTTTCTACTGAGCTAATATTATGTGAAGTGTTCTATAAAACTAATTACAGCGTTAATCAAGAAATGTATAAATTAAAATTATATAACGGTATTATTTTGTTTAATTTTTAAAATAGCAGCTCTTGTTATTAGGTGCTCTGTACTGGATACCTCTTTGATGTATATTTATTTTCCAAAAATCTAAAAAAGAGTAAATACTGACAAAACAAACATTCCACTAATTAAGTCTCAGTCACTGTACTATCTCATATTCCGAAATATAACATTCTCTGGAACCCCGGCATGTATCTGAGGACGTGAAGACGAACACAGAAAGAGAGAATGAAAGAAGAAAAACAACTTTTTCCTTCAAGAAAACATATGTACGTTGCGTATATTGTGACAGTTCGTGGGTGTAGGAAAAGTTTTAATATCTTGGTTTTGTCTACGCGTCCTGTGTGACGAGAGCGTATTGTTATGTATGTATGATAACGATAAAAATGCTAATTCTCACAGTTCTGAGCGTTTCTGGTGCGTACGCGCGAAAAAATCCTTTATTCTTAAACACGAAAGAAAAGAGAAATATATGAATGTGAATAAAAGTTTTTTTTTTCACGATTTGAATATCATATAAGCGTTATTTCGTCGCCGTGTCTCATTTCGACGACGGGATACGAACACGCGCGCTCGTATACAGCGAGGACGACGTTCGGAACGTTTACATATGTCATAAATAATAATGTGCTGTTGGCGTTTCGCGGGTACCGAACGCGTATATCTGTTTCAAATATTTATTTGTCTATTAATATTGAAATTTATCGTCGAGAGAACTATTTCGTTTTTTATCTGGGAGGTGTTGAAGATTCGAAGAAGTAAGAATGGTAAAGTATTCTTTCGTCGAAACTTTATCTTGTTCGGTGAAAAGTTTCAATTAAGGTTTCTGTTTTGTATCTTAACATACTTAGATATGATTGAAATCATAAGAAGATTAAAATATGTTGTTTATGTAAAGAGGTTTATTAATCTTTGAAAATGAAAGTTTCAGTTTTGAATTGTTATTAAATTATTAAAAATGTTTTTTAGAAACAAATAATGTTTGAAAATCTACAAGAACCGAGTTATTTTTTTTGTTTTAATAATAATTACAAAGTACAACAAAATATTATTTTAATTAAAAACAAGACTAATTTATGAGCAAAATTAATCAGATTCTAAGATTGTATCACAATACAATTTTAACATTGAGGTTAAATTCATTTTCATAGAAGAATTTTCTTTTCACTCCTGAAATTACAATAAATTTTATGATCAAAAATGTTCAAAAAATTATTATTGATTGTTTTTATGTGTATTTTGATGTGACTCTGAAGAGTTTCTTGTCTTCACTGGTGAAAGTGCGCTGAAGAAGGCGAAGACCGTTTTATCAGCTGGGAAAGTGATGGCCATTGTTTTTGTCGGATTCGCAAGAAATCATCCTGATCGACTTCCAACGAAGGGAAAAACGATAACAGGAGCCTATTATGTAATATTATTAGACCGTTTGAAAGAAGAGCTGAAACAAAAACGTCCAAAATTGGCCTACAAAAAAAGTATTCTTTTACCAGAACAACGCGCCTTCCTACAAATCGACCGTCGCAATGGCAAAATTGCACGAATCAGGCTTCGAATTGATTCCTCATCTATCCTATTATTCGTACTTGGCCCTATACGATTTCTTTCTCTTCCTAAACTTGAAAATTTTTCTCAGTGGGAAGAAATTGCCGTCGAATGTATTTTGCAGATTCCCTGGACCAAGTATATAGCCCTCAATAGAAACTATGTTGAAAAATAAAATCGATTTTGTCTAAAAAAAAACAGTTCTGAACTTGCTTTTTTACCATACTTATCAAACGACCCACGTCAATATCACTTTTGTGGTCTTTAAAGTTTCCTCTCTCCTGATATAAACATTAAATCACTTATACCAAAGCTTTTATAAATGAAAATTAACTTCAGACTAGTATCATTTAGACACTTAAATAGATTGATAATTTTCATCAAATGACTTTATCTATTCACAATTAGACAACAGGTTCTTATTGCCTGTATTTTTGTTGTAAGTTTTATTTCATCAATTGAGTTGACGTTGATTTCTTATCGCGCAACTAATCAGTTGTTCGCTTTACTTGTTCAGAAAATTATTACTTCCGATTCGTAAACGGATGAAAAAATGTGAAGATGTTACATATATATATATATATATATATATATATATATATATATATATATGTATATATATATATATATATATATATATATATATATATATATATAAACGAGCTCAAATAAATTGCTCTTTTGCAGATGATCGATCATCTAGGCGAAAGGTCAGACCTTCCTAGTGCTAAACGAACACTTTTTTTGCTGCAGTCACATTCCAGTTCGGTTTTGATACATTCGAACTCCATATTCATTTCATCTTAATATCGTCTGACGTCTAACATACAAAATGTGTTTAAAAATATTGAAATATATATATATATATATATATATATATATATATATATATATATATATATAAAGGGACGATAAGTGAACGTCTGATCGATAAAAGGGCGCACGACTCAAAGTGAAATTAGATATATTTATTATTGTATAAAAAATCCGAATAGAGAAAACGGAGTTTACAAGAGGCGGTCTGGGGCGTTCACTCATCCGAGATTTGTGGAGCGGTTTCGTGGGGGCGTTTCTAGAGCCGAACAAATATCCGAGATACTTCAAGAGAGTTTTAAAATAAAATAGCGGGAACGTAACAACAATAAATAAATAAATAACTAGAGGGTGTACATATCTATCAATCACTGATATTTATCTCGATCAGTCGACTGTTTTGCGATGTGCTTCGGTGTACGACGGGAAAATGGTCGACGGTGTGGGACGACGAGAAAAAAATTATATACGTTCGCTACTCTTCCGGAAATATGAAAAGAAAAGTTTGTTTGTTGCTGTTGTTGCATGTATTTTTTTTTTGTCGTCCGTTCAGCGAAAGATGAGTGTGTAATTGTTCATTTGAAATTCAAATCGTCCGTCGTGTTGAACGCTTCTCCTTTAATTATTTTATTGTCTTTTTTTTATTTACATTTTAAAATATTCACACATTTTTCGTACTGTTTATCTTTCTAAATGCCTCGGTAAACAAAGAAGTATTAAAGCTTGTTGTTTTAAAGATAAAAACCTTTTATTTTGAAATACTGTTGGGGATGATTCAGTTCTATATAGTTTATAAATAACCTTGTTTAAATCAAAATAAAATCTGTAACGTCACTAAATATTATTAGAAATTCAAATAAGTCATTAATATTTCAACACACAGTCACAAATATTATGAGAATGTCAGTGTAAGGACTGGACAGAAATGGTATCAAAGATTTAGAGACGGACAAAGCAGTGTAGAGGACCACCCCTGTTGTCGAATTTCACAATAACAAATTGAATAGATTAATGGATACAGAGCTAGAACTAGCGGTGAATAAGATTAGGAAAAGACTAATTCATCTCATGGAATTATATTTTACCACCTACAGTAGATTGGAAGAATATTCAAGCTTGAAAAGTGGATGCCGCATGAGCTATTCGAAGTCGAGCACCAGCAAGGAATAAACATCAAAACTTCTCTTTTAATTTGCTAGGAAAAGGAATTGTTCCTTGATTGAATCGTGACAAGTGATAAAAGATGCATAAGTGTATTATAACATTACAAGAAAAAGATAATAGATAAATAACAATAAGAAGATCTTACTATCAGTAAAGGGAGAACTGCATTCAAAATACAAACCGAAAAATTCACTTTAAAATGATATTAACATGAACACGATGAAATGACACTTTCATTGAGAAAAATTACGGTTAAAATTCAGAAAACAAAATCCGCGATTACTTTCCTACCAAACTAATAGAATATGCCACACTTTTATAAATTATGGCTTGCTGAGAAAGCAGCTTCTTAATAATGCTAACATTAGTCGCCGCTGTTGGGTAAACAAAATATTTCCGTACGGAAAACCAAAGCTTTTAATTTTTTTCTTTTTAATTCAAAATGAATAAAAAGGGACCTAGATTCAAACTATGTTAACCGTTTCCAAAAATTGCTACGATTTTGAGTATCAACGTTTAATGGGTTAATGAGAATATAGACGTTATTCTACGTCAAGAGAATTATATAAATACGACCTGAACTCTTCATTAATCAATTTTAACTATAGAATTATTAATTTAGAATAATTTTAATTTTCAATTTTTTTTAAACCGTCTTTACATATTTCTTATATAAATTTTATTTAACAAAAAAATGTTCCAAAAACTCAGATGGTCTGGATAAAAGAACCTGATCGAAACGCAACGATTCCAATACTCTCTGTGTCCATATATCGTATATAAAAAACATAAAGATAATAAATTTGAACCGTTGAAAAGAAAGTGTTTCTACGTTCGACAAACATTAAAAAAAAGCACTCGCCTTATTCGCCCGAATCTGTCCGGAAAATCGCAATAAAGTAGATGTGCACGATGTTAGTACGTACACGTTTAAGTTCAATAGTTCGGAAGTGTTACAGATAGATAGAGGCGAACAGAACGATATCATTCCGCCCGTTTCGATAAATGGCGAGCGGTCTGTGAATCTGCTCGCTGAAAATTATAATATGTCTGAAATCGTTTCAGGACACTGAAAAACAGCTCTGTGGACGGACGATCGATCGATCGTGCAGACATCGTATGATGTTATTTTATTTTAAATGATAGACTAGAACATCGAACACGGATTTATTTGATGTCCGTGCCGCCGTCGAACAAACAAGATATCATCTTAGTCTGTAGTATGTTTCAGTAACGAGACAAGTTTTTATATCGACACACTCGAAAAGTAAATAAAACGTGACGACAAATTGATTTCTTATAACGGTTTCGGATGAAATGAATGACTGTTGAAAGAAAGAATGTAATGAGTTCTGTGAATATTCTATATAGTTCAGATTATAGGTTTGTTCCACTTAATTACTCTCTAGATTTTGTGAATATATATTTTATATATTTATAATATATATATATATATATATTTAACATATATTTTATATATTTATAATATATATTTTATATATATATATATATATATATAATATATTTTTATATATATATATATATATATATATATATATATAAATATATTATATATATATTCTATATATTTATAATATATATTTCACTAATTAACCATATAAGCGTTTATGTCGAGTATGTTCGTCATGAAAAGATGGCATTTTTTTATTTAGTGTCGAGTATACTTGTCATGTGAAAAAATTGATTTTGCTATTTATTGTAAAATTTAGATAAAAAAAATTATATATTTGTAATTTTAGTACATTTTAGAATATTTCTAAAATGTTAAATTTAAATATTTCAAATATTTTAAAAAATTTCTAAATTTTATCCAATTTGCTCCAATGTGATTAGATTTGATTAAGTATGGTCAATTGTAGTTAAGTCTAATAAGATTTGGTTCGATAAAATCACACCTAGTCAGCTTCTTTATTTCAATTTATGAACTTTAAGAATATATATATATATATATATACATATATATATACATATATATATATAATATATATTTTATATATTAATAATATATATATATATATATAATATATATTTCACTAATTATTTAAATAATATATATATATATATATATATACATATATTTGTAATATAAATTTTATACATTTATAATATATATTTCACTAATTATTTATTATATATATATATATATATATATATATTTATAATATATATTTCACTAATTAACCACTAAAGCGTTTATGTCGAGTATGCTCGTCATGAAAAGATGGCATTTTTTGTTTACTGTCGAATATACTTATGTAAAAAAATGATTTCGCTATTTACATTAAAATTTAGACAAAAAAAATATATTTGCAATTTTAGCACATTTTAGAATATTTCTAAGCAGTTTTCTCTTTGTTTCGTGAATCTTACACATGTTATATAGAGAAGGAATTATATGGTGTAATAAAAAAACTTGTGAAGTGAATGCTTTTATTTATCCTCTCAGATGAGTTTTTCTGATAGTGAAGGAAATATATCTTTACATCCAAGAAAACGGAAAAGAGCGATAACACCTATAACATCTTCTGATGAAAGTAGTGATGAGGTTGAAGAAGATAATGAAGATGCGGTTTTACATACAAGGACACAGAAAAGAATATCAGTAATTTCAACGTCTTCTTATGAAAGTAGTGATGAGGATGAAGAAAGTAATGAACTCGATAAATAAAATAAAAATTCAAATATACAATGGAACATTAGAGATGGAGAGCGAGCACCATTTAAATTTACTGCTCATCCTGGCCCAAAATTTCACTATTCCCCATTCTTCAAAAACTAAATGTGTGTTCTATATGAAAAAAATTAGATTACGACTTACTGAACATAATAAAGCATAAAAATGATTTCTGTGTAATTTTAATTGAATAAAAAGCACAAATAAAAATTATACTTTTATAATACTCGTAGACCTAAGTGTATCTTTTACATAATAGATTTTGCACGAATATTCTAAAAATAAACGCCAATTAAATAAAATACTTAATAAAAAGTTACCGGTAATTTTTTGAAACGATATTAAAATATATTTTTTAGTCCTGTCTGCAATTTTATTACTAAATTGTCTCCACGGAGAGATAAGAAATAATATTTTTAAGATATTATATTTAAATGAGTTCAAATGGATTAGAAACAATTAAATTGATGGAAAAATAATCCTATTATTTAAATGAATGTGATGTTATATGTAATTACAACAGTGCGGTATAATAATAATCCGATTTTGTATTAGATGTAAGTTACTGTAATTATAATCTGACTTCTAACAAAAGATATTTGTCTTAAATAAACGGAAATATGACTCACCGATAACATTAGCTCAATTAGCTGATATTCATTTTATCCGATTAAATTAGTGTGGATAAATACCTGTAACAAGAGAATAATTGTTAAAATGATTTATTAAATATTATATATATATATATGATAATATATACATATATATATACATATATATATATATATATATACATATATATATATATATATATATATATATATAGTGAGGCACCCAGGAAGAGGGAACAAGTGGCTCTGGTATTCCCTAAAGGAAAAGAGAAGAAACACTAGAAAAAAAATAAAATCATCTAGTGAAAATGCTCCTATAAACACAGAGAGATTAATGTAATACGACTTAAATAATTCAACAGCTTTTTAAAAAGAAAAGGAAACTGGATTATATTCTTTAAAAGAATTTCTATAATCGCCTAATGAATTTTACTGAATTCATATTAAAAAAAATTATCAGTTAAATCGACTCCTTCCCCCCGATTAAATCCTGAGTGTGCCACTGTATATACATAAGAAAATATAATAAATACAGGGTGGTGTAAAAAGAACGAAGAGGTTTTAATAGTTAATAATTTGTTTGTTTAAATGTTTTTTTTGGCTTCTCTTCAGAATTCGATTGATAAATTGTCAGGAATTTATCATGGAAAGGTACATGACCGAATAAAGTACCAAATAATTGTAATTTATTTTTTTGAAAATCAGCGTTCAATTGTTTTGATGCAGCGAGCATATCGTCATTTTAATGTTTGAACAAGACTATCAGAGTCAATGATTATTCGTTTGGTTGCACGTTTTTGATAATAAGGTGCAGTTAGTAACCGTACAGGATCTGGAAGACATTGTTCGACTCCAACTGAGGAAAATATTCAACGAGTACAGGAGAGTATTGAGGAAAGTCTTGGAACGTCAACTAGAAGACTTTAAATCCAACTTGGAATATCTTGGAGGTCACTGCAAAGGATTTCGATCGCATTAAAAATATTCGCATGTAAAGTACAGCTTATGCAAGATTTGAAGTCAAGAAATAATCAGTATCGCCTTGATTATATAGTTTTTTCTTGCCAACAAACAGAAGAAAATAATGCATTTATTCACAATTTGATTATGAGAAACGATGAAGCTCATTTCCACTTAAATGGCTTTGTGAACAGACAACTGTAGAATATGAGATAAAGAGGATCCAATAGTGCTTTATAAGTGACAATTTAAACCACTGAATTGTACTGTTTGGCACGGAGTAACGTTTGAAAGGATTATAAGCTCTTATTTCTGCGAAAATAAAGACGGTACTGCTGTAACAATGAATGATACTAAATACCGTACGATGATAGAAATTTTTTTAATGCCTGCTGTTGATAATCGTTCACAGATGTGTTTCTAAGAAGATGGAGCCACAGCACACACAGAAAGACCTTTATAGAACTTTTATAGGACATTTTTGATGAAATCATAATTTCAAGAAATCACGATTTTAATAGGCCAGCGCGTTCGCCTGATTTGAGCCATCCAGATTTTTTTACGAGGCTATTTAAAAGGATGCATGTTCGCTAATAATAAGCAAAAACTCATCTTGTAGATAAACAACAACGTACAAGAAGAACTTAGAAAGTTATATCCAGAAATCCTGCGAGAAGTGATGGAAAATGACTTAGAAATAGCTAGACTTTATGAACCCGAAAATGGGAATCATTTTTCATGTGCAATCAGGAAAAATACCCCATTATCGTACGATATTTTGTGAAATAAAAAAAGATGAAAACATTACAAAACAAGAAAAAAATATTAACGTTTTAAACCCGTTCGTCCTTTCTGCGCCACCCTGTACTTCTATAGAAATATATTCACACACGTCAATAAATTGAAACTCTGTCCACACATACAAATAAAGATATTTTACATTTCAAACTGATTTCACACATCATTTGAATATATTATTAAAGTAACAATATCACATTTATGCCATAATAATATTATCAGTCGTGTCAATTCAGTACCGTGTTAAAACATATCCACAGAGCACTCATCTCAAATCGTTGTCTTTCTATATTCAGACATTATCACTGGAAGAAAATGTTAAAATAAAATATGGAAACACAGCCGTCGTTCGCCTATATTTCATTGTCCATAAATATACGAGACAGATTTTTTTGTACATGGCAGATGTTCTGTACGATCAGTTCATATAATTTTACAATTCCTGTTTGCATTCGTAGTTTGACACGAAGACGTGTGCATCTGGAACACTGTGGTATACATACATACATTATATATATATATATATATATGTATATATATATATATATATAAAGTGTATTTTTATCGATAACTGAAAAGCATTTTATGTACCCTGTGTACTCCCTGTGCATGAAACTGGCTCAATGTATACTATTTCATGGCATACATTTCTATGCGTCCTATTTCTTGACATTTCATGATATTTCCTTATTTGTTTTGTAAAACAAGCACGTACAGCCTGCATTCGCATTAAAGAAAACATGGTAGGGTGGATTTGGAGACTTACAGTGGTACACGAACAAGAAAAATATACGAATATGTGATCGTTCGATGATTCTCATTACAATTTGCATAATAAACATTTAGTGTGGATGAAAGAGGCTCGTATGTCGACGAAAATTAGACGTGATGACAATATTCGGAATTGTTTATGTGGAATACTGTCATAGGGGTATTTTTTTTGTCTCGTTATGGGTTTGTTTTAAACAAGAGTTGTTCGAGATCGTTTGTTTTATGTGAAAAATGAAATGTAAGTGTTCTTAAAGATTTTCAAGAAATGTAAAGTCTTGAAACGGTCTCAATAAATATAGTGCTGTTTTTAGATTTTTCCCTAACTTGATTCTTTAAAGATGATCGATATGATTTGTTTTATATTTTTAAATCATTTTTTTGGGCTTGTGGGGTAAAAAAGTGAATTTATTTGTTAGTAAAAAATGTTATTTTTAATATCTATCGGTTATATTTTTTTTGGTTCACTATATTTTTGTTTTAAACAAGAGATTCGTTGTTTTAGATCGTTTCTTTTATGTGAAATTAAGTATAAGTGTTTTAAAGATTTTCAAGAACTATAAAGTTTTGAAACGGTCTCAATCTAGTGCTGTTTTTAGATTTTTCTCTAGCTTGGCACTTTAAAGATGATCGCTATGATTTGTTGAATATTTTTAGACCTTTTTTTGTGGCTTGTGGGGTAAAAAGTGAATTGATTTATTAGTGAAAAAAATTTCCCTTTTCAATACCTATAGGTTATATTTTTTTTGTTTCAATATATTTTTGTTTTAAACAAGAGATTTGTAGTTAATTGAGATCATTTCTTTTATATGAAATGAAATATAAATGTTTTAACGATTGGCAAGAAGTATAAGGTTTTGAAACGATCTCAATATAATTCTATTTTTAGATTTTTCTATATCTTGGCGTTTTAAAGATGATCGATATGATTTGTTCAATATTTTTAGATCATTTTTTTGTGGCTTGTGTGGTAAAAAGTGAATTGATTTGTTAGTGAAAAAAAATGTTCATTTCAATACGTATAAATAATATTTTAATTTTTTTTTGGTTCACTATATTTTTGTTTTAAACAAGAGATTCGTTGTTTGAGATCGTTTTTATCATATGAAATGAAATATAAGTGTTTTGAATGGTTTTAAGAAATATAAAGTTGTGAAACGATCTCAATATAGTTCTGTTTTTAGATTTCTCTATACCTTGGCGTTTTAAAGATGATCGATATGATTTCTTGAATATTTTTAGATCATTTTTTTGTAGTTTGTGGGGTAAAAAGTGAATTGATTTGTTAGTGAAAAAAAAATGTTCTTTTCAATACCTATAGGTTATATTTTTTTTGTCACTATATTTTTATTTTAAACAAGATATTCGTTGTTGTTTGAGATCGTTTCTTCTATATGAAATAAAATATAAGTGTTTTAAAGATTTTCAAGAAATATAAGGTTTTGGAACTATCTCAATAAGTTCTGTTTTTAGACTTTCTGTACCTTGGCGCTTTAAAGATGATCGATATGATTTGTTGAATATTTTTAGATCATTTTTTTGTAGTTTGTGGGGAGAAAAGAGAATTTATTTGTTAGTGAAAATAAATGTTCTTTTTAATATCTAACAACTTTCAAATTATATTTTTTTTAAATGTAAACAGATGATTAACGAATACACATATGTTTTCTGTGATATCATTTGATATTCCTTGTATGTATCACGCCGAAATTCAAATATTTAATCAGATTTTTTACCATCTGAGGTTATTAAACGAATTAGAATTCTACAACCTTAAGATATATTCTTAAGATTACTATAAACACATATTATTATTATTATAAACACAAAATATAATTTTTATTGATTTGCTGCACCTTTTATAACAGTAGTCATTCAAAGTTTTTAAATTTCACTTGAATTTTTACCGTTTCTGTATCAGGAGATTAATTTGGTAAAAATGTTTCCAGTGCCTTTTTGACTGATATTTTTTAAGGGCGTTAGAATCGAGTTGACTGCTTTTTCACTCGAATTCGAAGAGAATTTACAAATAAATATAAAATAATTATAATACATGCATACATATATAAACATTATTATTGAAATTTATTTTTTTCAAACAAGATTAAATCAAATTTAATTGTTAATCGACTGTCTTATTGTTTATTTAACCTTTCATGTGCTACAGGACTTTCAAGCCTCTTAAAGAAAAACTAATATTAAATAATCAATAACTCATTATTAACTCCACTTTCATAATTGAACTGAAACATTTTTTAAAAAAAATCTCCATTAATTTCCTTGAGTTTTCAAGGATGATTCTTTTTCGTTATAAAAAATATATTGTTTATTTTTACATTTTAATTAATTCAATAGAGAATGAGTTAAATAAGATATACAAGAGAAGATAATTCGAACAAATATAATGTCGATAAAATATTTATTCAAATTCGCACCCTTTACAAAATAGTTAAAGTGAATATACCCAACCCGTGTTTAATACCAGTCAATAGACATACAATTTAAAAAAACACACTCGAGCTGACAGGAAATAAAAACTGCTCGAGAAGAAGTGTGACATAAAAAAAAATTTCGGCGAACATATAAAAAATATGCGTCGTATCCGAAGCATATAAAAAGTCATTAAAAACGCGGCGTACGAAAACAACACAAAAGCAATAATACAGATCTTTCCGCAAAAACCAGAAATGATCAAATCCACTCACCGCAGCCTGTGAGTTGAACACTAATTCAATAATATTCTGCAGACACAAAGCGTGGATATAACGCGAGCACAAATCGTCTACGAAGAGTATTAAAGTCTTAAGAAAAATAATTTATTCCTGCTGCGACGAGAGAACTCGTAAAAGTTCGTTTTCACGATGAAAGAATAAGTGCCTTTTTTTCCTTTTAATTTTGTTACCGCTCACTTAAAGAAAATTTTAATTTATTATAAAATCCTTCAACAAAAAAAATTATACTTGCATGTGTGTGTGTGTGTGTGCAGATATATCTGTGGTGTCGATTGAACAAATCTAACTTTATTATTTATTTGAGGAATTCACACAGAAATCTCGTGTCATATTTTATTTTTCAGACGAATATAATACTCCTGCTAAATTTTACTTTATAAACTAACACATAAATATATAGTAGGAGGTTGCATTGAAAGTCCCTGTTCAGATATAGATGGCTTTGGGTGCGTATGCTGTAGGCAGTGACAGATATATTTTGTCATTTTCAAGTGTAAACATTTACCACTAAAATTGAGTCATCACACGCCATCCTCTGCTTAGACAAGTGTTTTTCTATAACCGAATTAAAATGCAACGCGATAAATTGTTATTCCGATGTGTACTTCTTCCACACTACTTTGATTTGAAAAAAAGTGCAGCTGAAGCTCATCGAATGTTTGCGAAAACTTATGGTGAATATGTTCCATCGGAAACAGTATATAGAGATTAGTTTCGGCGATTCGAAAGTAGTGATTGTGATGTTCGCGTCAAATAACGGCCAGGTCAATCGAAAATGTTTGAAGATGAACGACTGCAAGCTCTATTGGAAGAAAACCATGCTCAAACACTCAAACAATTTGTTCAACAGCTTGCAGTCGATAAGTCAATCATTTCACTACGTTTGCAGGCTATGGGAAAGAGCCAGAAAGAAAGGAGATGGGTGCCACATGAGTTGATCGAAAATGCTATTGCTAATCGTTCAACCGTCTCGATTTTTTTGCTTGCAAGGCATAAAAAGAGGAGTTTCTTGTGGCGTATCGTGACCGGTGATGAAAAATAGATCTATTTCTACAAACCGAAACGAAGAGAAATCATGGGTTGATCCTAGCCAACCATCAATATCGACACCAAAGCAAAATATCCTCGGTCACAAAGCAATGCTCTCTATTTGGTAGGATATGGAGGGTGTCGTGTATTGAGCTGTTGAAACCGAAGGAAAAAATAACCCCCAAACGTTATCGACAACAATTGGAGAGTTTGAATAATAATTTGATGCAAAAACGACCATCAATTGCATCAAATCGACGAAAAGTGATTCTTATCCATGACAACGCTCGGCTCTTATGTTGCTATAGCAGTGAAACAAACACTGATGGAGCTCAAATGGGAGGTTCTTCTACATGCAACGTATTCTCCTGACCTGACTACAAGCGATTACCATCTGTTCCGGTCGATGTAACACGCTTTGGAAGATACACATTTCCATAACTAAGGAGAAGTCGAAAATTAGGTTGCTGAATGAATTGGCTTAAAAGACAGACAATTTTATCGTCGCAGAATTCAACTTCTCTCAGAAAAGTCATAGCTCCGGAGGGCGAATACTTTGCTTAATGTATTCACACCTTTCTTTTTTGAAATAAATGCTTAAAAACCCACAAAAAACAGCGGCTTTCATTGCAACCTCCTAATATATAAATTAAATATTCAATTTGTATAATTGGTATAACTTTTCATGACTGCTACTTTGAATCATGTTTTTTTTAAATAAATTAATCAATTTTAGTTCAATATTTGAAAAATTTATATATTTACAAAGTACTTTTGAAATGCATTTTCTTACAAAAATATTTAAAGTTCACAAAGTGATAATAATGAAATTGCTTTTGAAAAGTGGGTCTATGAATGGATTTGCTCAAAAGACAGACCACTCTTTCATCATGGAATTAAACTTATGCCACAAAATTGGGAAAAATTCAGAGATTCCGATCGAAAATACTTTGATTAATGTATTCATACACTTTGTTATTGAAATGAATGCTCAAAGAACACAAAAAAAACAGCATCTTTCAATGAAACCTAATTTATATATATCTAATATATATATATATATATATATATATATATATATATATATCAAAACATAATATATGGATCACTGATACAAAATACTATATCTAAAACTTTATAACTGTTAAAACAGTATTATTCTATCAATATCTGAACTCGGTTCAATAAAACTAGTACACAACAAATAACAAGCACGTCCTCTTCTAAAAATAAATAAATTTTCATAAAATATATTAACGAATAAGTATTATATTTATATAAACGTGCGTGTGAAATAATGGGATGAAAATATTCAGTTAAATTCAGTTAGAATTTATGGACATGTTATTTGAACGAAATTATTATAAAAGAGGGGTGAAGAAAGAAAATATTTGAATATGCACTCTCGGGTCAAGTATATATTAAAATAAAATTCTCCGGAGTGAAAGTGACTCGTAAAGATATGTAAATCTCTTCGTCGGGTTTTCGGGGTGCAAAACTTAAAAAAAAAAACTGAATTTGCGATTACTATTCCAGCGGCATATACTAAAGCTTCTGTACAGACTATGAACTACTTTACGCGTCCGTAGTAACTTTCTAACATACATATACACACAGATCTTGTTATATATATAATATATATAACACTATCAAATTTTTTCTCTTTATAAAAATATTATGATTTTTTTTACATTTCCACTTTTTTGCAATCACTCAATTGACTTCAAGTGATTTATCTTCAAGTATATTAATCTTATATATATATATATATATATATATATATATATATATATATATATATATATAAATGAAACATTTATGCTATTAGTATTTTTTTTTCAAATAATTTGAAAGTATCAAATATATTAGGTTTAAAAATCAATATTTCATGAAGTCCATCCTAACAGCCTTATATATAAAAAGATCTAGCATTATTTGGCAAAAACCACAAAACCATTAAAGTAAATGATTTGTATGGACGTTTAAACAATTCAAAATTATCCAGAAAATATTCCAATATCTGTAATTATTCAAGTTTATATATATATATATATATATATATTATTTAATTGACGATCAACATAGAAACTGTGTCTCAAATAGTGGAATAATTGAAAGAATTCTATTGCTGTAAAAATATTTAATACGAACTTATATTTTCTTCCAAATTAGAATTAACTGTTATGATTATAGTTTAGTATTCAATTAAATTTATTTCGTCTAGAGAATGCAATAATAATTTACAATATTTTGAAATCAGAAGATACTTTTAAAGTTGTAAAAGAAATAAAACGCCTCCATGAAGGATTAAGTTTTTAATTTTCGTGCTGTATATATATATATATATATATATATATATATATATATATATATATGTATATACATATATGCACTTCACAAATATCGAAACCGTGACGTGACGAATACAGTTTTGATGGTAATAAGTGTTCGTCTGTGAAAGAGGTGTACATTCAAAAAAAAAATAAGATAAATCTGAATATGTGACGTATTGGAAACATTCAGCCGTCACTCGGAAACTGTAGAGTTCATGCTCATGTGACCGATCATCCGGAATAAGATTTCACTTGTTTGTTTTCTTTTTTCCCTTCTCGTTTTTTTTTTTAGTCGGATAAAAGCCGATGTAAATATATATCAGACGAGGAACATTCGTTCGAGTCGATTTATTTATTGGCGAACTAAGACAGATGTAGGTAATTGTTTATAAAAATCATTTAATTTACATGTAAGCTTCTTCAGATGATTTATGTATTTTAGAATCGGTATAGGATAGAAATGTACATTTGTAAAATGATTTTGATCTTCAGAAGGACAAGTTATCGAATAATTTTTCAGTATCTTGACAGCCAGGAGATGATGGCGTTGTAATAGAATGGTCAGAATTAATTTTTACACCTAACAGAACCAGAAAAATATATTTTAAGTTTCACAGACTGTATTCTTCTTTTAAAAAGTTAGATGACCGGACACAATTTTTTAAACATTTTATTCTTTACAGTTTGTCTAAAATTTCTTGGTAACTTTAATTCTATGATCCTATCTATCAACTACCACTTCATTTACATTTATTTAAAGATTTGCAATGAGAGCTACACGTTTTAGTGGTAGTTATCCACAAAATTCACACAAATATAATCTATTATTCTCCATTTAACTTCTACAAACCAACTATTTTTTCATTCCAGAAAACACAAAAATTCATTTTGGTTATATCTGTCCAATAAATCATTATTGATTGTTAATTATGGATATTTCTATGTCGATTCTATAAATCAATATTAATGCACACTTATTTGAAATATGGTAATCATACACAGTTATTTTAAAGTTACATAATATTTAAATTAATTATTTGGTACCAATTCACCATTTGTGTGTTTAAAGACAAACTAATAATAATAAATAATAGTTTTTAAAGGAATCCCTTTTACAATGCTTTAGACTCACTGTGTCCAAGTATTCCCATGCTGTAAAACTATGAAAAATGAATAAAATAAGATAAAAAAAGATACTTTTATGCAAAGTTGTTTTTTAGTTAAAACTCTATCACCTACAATTATTAGAAAAAAAATTTTTCCCCTACAGAATTACTTCAGGTTTGAATGGGTTAAAAAATATTTAAACATTTTTTGAATTTTTATATATATACATATATATATATATATATATGTGTGTGTGTGTGAGTGAGTATGTATAAACATTGTAAATATTTCCCAAAAAAACGCGTTCGATACGAAAAAAAATCAGATACGAAAAAACATGATGCACAATTGTATAAAAATAGAAAAATATATATATCAAGCCTTTATATTATAAGTTTATCTTCGACTCCGGTGAATACCATAAATATCCAAGTGTTGGTGTTTCGTAATGAAAAATGTGCGGTGATTTAGTACACTGTTTTTATATTGCGATATAACGAAATATTGTACAAGTCATGCTACACAACTCCTAAATATAAATCTTATGAAAACATTTTATATTACTGAAATGAGTATCAAAGTGTACGTGGATTCTTATATTTTTATTCGTGGATTATTCAAATATAATGATAAAGAATACAGAAATATTTAATAACAATGATAGAAGTTCGGTTGAATGTTTATCAAATTTAATTTCAATTCAGGTACAAAAATCAAATCTACCTAACAATTTATTAAAGTACTCTCTTGAATACACCATATATAATTCTTTCTCTCTCTTTTTGTATCTCTCTCTGTCTTTCTCTTTATATATATATATATATACACTAGGGAGCTCCGCCCCCCGCTTGCTGCGCTCACTAACCCTCGGGCTCGCTGTTTTCGCCCACTTGTCTATTATAAGCCTCTACATCTAAAAAAAAACAATAAACAACTTTTTTAAAGTTAATTTATGTCTATATAATCATTATTGCAGAGGGATAACCACGTTTCTGTTTAATATATGAGATAAAAATATTTAGGTACCATGAAACCTCGACATCCTTAATAAAGAAGTCGACGTCATTGAAATTTTTTTGTGGATAATTTTGATTTATATATATATGTATATATATATATATATATATATAATGTTAAAATTTGAAATAAATATTCGATGAGGAGCTACAGACCCGTTTCGCGCACGTTTAAATTCTATAATTCAAGTTGCCCCATAAACATGGTTCTCCATATCGTTTGAAACTGTTCCAAAAGTTAATAGTTATTAGCGTACGAATAACAAAGGCGTTATTTTCTTGGAAATTATATTCTGGACCGGTATAGAATATTTATTATTCATTAAACGTGCGCGCGGCAGTCGCTGCTCAAAGGTTACGTACCAGTGCCGCGTTCCAGACTACAAATAGGTGCAAATCGCTTATTGATCTACAAAACTACGGAAGTGTGAAGGTTAATTATCCTATGTAAAGTATTCCATTAATGTCTTGTGGTGTCGTGAACACGTTTATTAGGGGAAAATTCGGCTGAAAAAGGCAATAATGAAAATAATCAAAGGTACGACGAATTGGATATTCGATGGAGACATAGACAGGGGGTTCGTCTTTCACACGACCGGGATGTATTTATAGACGATACGGTTCGGTGTACTGATTCGGAAACTATTGTTTAAATTATTAAATCAATTCGGGATGAAACATTCGATCAATTCATGTTTAGCTTAAATATAAAACAGAATCTGCTACAAATATTAGAGTGGTAGAAAAATAAATGCGGTTTATGGCCTTCAAATTCATATACGTTTTTTAAGTGCCTTTAAGAGGTCCCAAAACTCTGGGATGACTAGTGCCTGACTTCTATGAAATTGCTTGGTCAAAATATATACTGTTTTTTAAATGTTAAGATTGATACTTCATAGTCTTAAAATGACAAGAAAATATTTTAATTTAAAACAAAATCATGATTGATTCAATGTAAAAACACTGAACTAATTTTTACACCTATTAGATTGGTAGAAAAATAATTTCTGTTTATGGCCTTCAAATTCATATGCGTTTTTTAATTTAAGCGGCTTTGAGTGGTCCATAACTGTTGGATAACTAGCGACTAACTTTTAAGCAACTGCTTGGTGAAAATATATACTGATTTTTAAATGTTAAGGCTGGTATTTCATAGTCCTAAAACGACAACAAAATATTTTAATTTAAAACAGAATCATGACTGACTCAATGTGAAGACACTGAATTAATGTTTACATCTATTAGGTTGGTAGAAAAATAATTGCGGTTTATAACCTTCAAATTCATATACGTTTTTTTTCTTTTTTAATTTTCCTAGCTGTTCTAAGTGGTCCAGAATTGTTGGATGACTAATGACTAACTCTCGTGCAATCTCTCGAATTGTTGTTCGTGGTTCTGATTCAACTTACGCCTTCAGTTGGTCGTTATGAACTGAAAAAGGACGTCTGAAATTTTATTTATCTTCGAAGCTCCCTTTGTTTTATATCAAAAGAATTGAAATGTGATCAAAATTACAAACGTGCATTTTACTAGACTTGAAAACACTTTCAGATAAAATAGCAGACATTAAATGAGATCAGATGAGATTGAATATTATTGAACACTTTTTATATATCGTAAAAAAAGTTCTTCATTACATAAACACATTTTATAATGCATTAGAATACACTTAACAGTGCATTATCCTCAAACGCGACGATTTCTCTCGATAATATCAGATTCATATTGCACTTAATCTAGATTTTCAGTTTAATATGCATTTATTAACAAAAATCTATGTTTTTATTAATACATATATATATATATATATATATATATAAATATATATATATATATATATATAAATATATATATGAGGGAGAGAGAGACGAATACAGAGGATGAGTAAAGAGATAAAAAGTATTAAAATAGAACAGAATAATGTTGAATTCGAGTATAAATATTGAATATATAATTAAATGATAATTCACTGTCTGATAAATAAAATAACGAGAAAAACAGACTATAAAAAAGCAGAGGAAAAAATATTAAAGTCAAATAATAATTAAACTCAAATGAGTTGCAATCAAATTTAATTGTTTCATTTCAGAATAAATGTGAGGACCATAATTTGATGGCTGCGCTTCTCGAGATATTTCGATTGTCGTTTTATTATATTTGTTTTTTTTTGTGGTATCATTATGGCATATATATATATATATATATATATAGATATATCCACTCATCTACATACAAATATACATAGGCATACACGAAGATGTGTTTGGTTGAATTTTGTTTGTTAAAAATTCAGAATGTCTGATAATTCAAAAATCAGTTTTATTTTATAAAACTTGCTTGACGAAAAATATAAGTTGTATGTGGTAATAAAGGGACATTCTAATTCGTGTGATGGTTCAAAAATGGAAATTAAAAACATAAATTTGAAAAATTGTATTAAGACAAAGAAAAGAGTGACTCAACCATCGAAATGTGGACACTCAAGTCTTAAACTGCGAATAAGTCGCCAAAGATCGAATACCACTTTATAGTATTTTTCTAGATACATCTTTACTGAACATCAATTAAAAAAATATGAGAAAAATGTCGAATGGTTCAACAGATATACACGTTTGATCATCGACTTGAGGATATTTAAGTTTTGAACCAGCGTACATCCTTTCATTGAAATCATTTTCATGCCACAAATCATATAAAATATAGATACAGAGAAATGTTCGGAGATTTTTATTCAGCTTGGTCCTTTGAAGATGATTGAATCGCTATTTAAATATCCAAAAAACAATAATCATAAATAATCAATAATGTTTTTTTTAACATTATCGATTAGAAGAAAATCGTTATGGCTTATGAGTTGAAAAAATAATTCATTTATGGACATAAATTTAGTCAGTACAGGATCGACCTTTCACACTCACAAGGTCAGCTGTATTACTCATCCACTTAAAGGCGTTCTACTCCTACGGCCAGTATCATAGCCTATATTTTATCATTTATAGATAAAAGATTTGATGAGTGTTTGTCCATCAATGTCATCGGATGTTTATACTTTTCTATGCTTATCATACTCTTATTCTAATCATAGTATACAAAATTCTGATCTGCTGTATAGTCTAATTGCTTGTAATGCAAAAGGTTAATATTATTTTTTTTTAATATCTAATTCATTAGGGTTACAATTTCTACCAGATTGGTACTAGTTTGTATTTTTTTTAATGAAAAAAAATACAATTTTAATGGAAAAATGTTAATGAAAAAATATTATTTTAAATTTATGACGATAAAAAAAACGATGACACACTTTGTAAAAAAAATACTACAAATCATAATTTGAAAATTGTTGAATCTACTCGATAATAATTCATATTTTCTCACGTTCAATTTGTATCGCATAAAACGTTTTCGAAACAACCATCTATTATTTATGACGTATCACACTGACACATAATTTCAAATTCCGTTTCATTTAACGAAAACGCGATATTTTTTTTCGCACGCACGATCATAAAAACATACAGTAATCACTTCACACGTACGAGTGTTACGAAACATTGTTAAGATTTAAATGGAGCGATGGTGGATTTTTTGAAATTAGTGTGGAACTATAAGGTGTCCGTTTTAATTTCGAGCGACGGCGCGGCACCTCGGAACAAAAAGAAAGAAAGAAAAACTAATCACGGTTACTTTGAAAAAACATATAACATTTTCACCCCGGAGGACGTGTACGGAGTGATGTGATGACTCCCTCTTTTGATATCGTAACCGGTGAAGTGCGAGCGGACGCGAGAAGGGAGATCGACTGAACAGAGTGCATAAATTACCTTTGTGTTGTTATGATCTAGCCGGCGGTGGCAGCAACAGAGCAAGCCACGGGCGGCAAGCTTTCAAAATAGCGTGGGTTCGAATAATATATATGCGTTTGAGTTATCGGCTGTCGGTGGAATGTCAGGAAGCTCGGTCTTTTAACAGTGTTTTAACTGAGAAAGCAAAAAGCTTGAAAGAAAAAATATAGACACTTATTAAATTCAAGTAGTATCCTAACTTTTTACACCAATTTACTTGTAATAATTAGATTTTCATACATTGTTAATATTAGAAACAGATTACATTTTCAAAAATACCTTAAATTCATTTTTTTTTGTAATTGTTCGTTTCAGTACAACTTTTTACCTGAATTTCATTGTAATAATTAGATTTTTAACATGTTCCATATTAAAAATAAATTATATTTACAAAAAAAATCCTAAATTCATTTTTTTTTATAATTGTTCGTTTCTGTACAACTTTTTACACGAATTTCCTTGTTATAATTAGATCTTCATACATTTCCAATAGTAAGAACAGATTATATTTACAAAAATATCCTAAATTGATTTTTTTTGTAATTGTTCCTTTCTGTACAACTTTTTACACCAATTCCCTTGTAATAATTAGATTTTTATAATTTTTTTATATTAACAACAGATTACATTTTCAAAAATATTCTAAATTCATTTTTTTTATAGTTGTTCGTTTCTGTACAACTTTTTACACGAATTTCCTTGTAATAATAAAAATTTGATACATTTTTAATAATAACAACAGATTAAATTTTCAAAAATCAAGGATGTGATATATCTTAGAAAATCAGCTAGACTAGCTACGTTATGGGAAAAAATTGAAAAGTCATGCTCAGCAATCACAGTGGACATTTTGGTTAAAGTTACTTGTGCAGTAGTTCGGCTAAATCAGAAGTGTCTGGAAGATAATGGTGATCGCTTTGAGCAACTTTTGTGTTTCTAGAAGTCAAACATGACACATAGCACAACTCCTTGATGTCTTTATAATTTTAGTATTAAAATCATTTACAGGTAAAAGAAAATATCTATTTACACAGATATTTTGTTCATTGAAGTGTGTATACATTTACTCGAGCCCTTCTGTATATATTATTCTTCTTCGATGGTGCTATTGTCCAAATCGAGCTTTAGCTACTTCAATTTTCTGCCTGCAGACATCCCTCTGTTTTTTGTATATATATATATATATATATATATATATATAAATATTATTATAAATATATATATATATAAATATATATATAAATATATATATATATATATATATATATATATATATATATACATATATGTAGTAGGCTGGTAGAAAAATAATTGCGGTATATGACTTTCAAATTCATATATATTTTTCTCCTTTTTTGATCTTTTTACCTGTTTTAAGTGATCCAAAACTGTTGGATGACCAATGCGTAACTTTTGTGTAAGCTTTCGAATTGTTTTGCATGGCTTTGATTCAACTAACGGCTTTATTTGACCGTTATAAACTGGAGAAAGCCACCCGTGACCTTTTACATCTTCAAGATCCTCGTTCACAGAATGAAATTTGTGGAACCGTAAGTTCCTTAACAGTACCGACACCAAAAGCAGTTTATGCTGCCTAACTACTCGTTTTGAACTTATATTAAACAATTGCTCTTATCCATGTGCTTCTTTTCCATCTTTAATTCAACAGTTCAATTGAATCAAAATTAATAATAACACCAAAGTCGATGTTACCAAAAGACAGACCGAAAAATGCACTTTAAAATGATATTAACATGAACGTGATGAAATGACACTTTCATTGAAAAAAATAAGATTAGAATTTATGAAACAAAACCCGCAATTATTTTCCTACCAGTCTAGTATACAATATATAAAGCGAATGAGAGATAGAGAGAGACGCTTATGCTTGTGTGCGAAATGTTTCGTTATTAGAGTCAATATTAATGTGTGCATGAGCCGGACAACCCCGAGTATCTAAAGGGATTCGCAAGATAGTTGACCCTCTGAGTACGACGTAATCAGCTGCCAGTGTTCGCGGCGGCGGGCCGAGCAGCCGTGCGCAGGAACACAAGAGAGATTGGGCCGAATGGAGGGTTCAAAATAAATGGTCGCCGTAAGTTATAATGTTCAGCGACACACGGCCATATATCAGTGTGGTGCTGTGATGAAAGTGCCGCCGCTAGGGGCGACGCCTCACAGTAACAGCACATATCATACACTCACTCATCCCGCAGGATGTGACGCGGTGGCGCGCGGACAACGTCCGCCGTTGACAACGGCCGCTCGGACATTCCTGCTGTCATTTCAGGAACAGTCGCAGAAATTAAATACGATTCATGCGCGAAGGTTTCGTTTTATTATTTTTTATCGTATGCATCGCGGTACACTTTCTGCGTTTAAATGTACATGTTTGTTAGGTACGAAACTGCTTTCGAAATGTTTTATTACACAGAAACGGTACCAGCACCAGACGCTTTTCGCCCATTGCGGCGTTACGTATGTAACGTGGAAAAAAGATACGTATGCAGTTTTTTTTTTTTTTGTTCGAGTTGCGAGCCGCGTTTAATTATTTCAGTGTATCGTCCTGTTTTTATGTACATTATAACTGCAATCGTTCATAAAATTACGTTAAATAATGATGTACAAATAAAACAAGTTCGTTATTACAATACGGAGATTTTTTTTAGCCGCAGAAGCATAAAACACGTATGAAAAATTAATTCAAGAGGAGTTCGTCGCTGTACAAGTGTGTAATTTATGTGCGCGGACGCTGGATGAATTGTGCAATTTTAATGAAAATTCTAACAGGACTCTCCAGTAAAATTAATAGGATTTGAAAAAAATATATTCGTCTCAGATGGATACATTAAAAATAATCATTTTGTCGAAATAATCAAACGGATTAGTTGAAGAACAAGTATCGTTTTTTGAAAAATAATTGATTTCATGTTAAAGACATTAATCTGGAAATATATACCGATTTTTAAATGTTAAGGTTGGTGCCTCATAGTCCTAAAATGATAAGAAAATATTTTAATTTAAAACAGAATCATGATTGAGTCAATATAAAGACACTGAATTATTTTTTATATCTATTAGATTGGTAGAAAAATACTTGCGGTTTATGACCGTCAAATTCATATACTTTTTCTAATTTAAGCGGCTCTAAGTGGTCCAGAACTGTTCAATGACTAACACCTAACTTTTGTGCAAGATTGATATATTATAAATAATCATTCTATTGAAATAATCAAACGAATTAGTTACAGAACAAGTGTCGTTTGTAAAAAAACAACTAATTTCATGTTAAAGACAATAATCTGGAACCCATGTACAGCAGATCTAATTATTTACAACTTCGTACAGTCATTTCTGATTTTTGAACGATATCGTGTTCACTATTGCTTTGTGAGGTTATACCAGGCTCGTTGGTTAAGATATATAGTGTTTCTTAAATGTTAAGGTTAACGATTCAAGTAGTAAGTCAAATGAATGTAATTCTTAATATGCTACTTTTCGGACACCATCGTGTTCAGTTTTGCGAGGTTATGCTAATTTCTTGGTCAAGATTTATACTATTTTTAAAATGTTAAGGTTGGTAATACATAGTGTTAAAACGATAAGAAAATATTTTAATTTAAAACAGAATTAGGATTGATTCAATGCAAAGACACTGAATTAATTTTACATACATTAAGTTGGTAGAAAAATAATTTCGGTTTATGGTCTTCAAATTTATATGTTTTTTCTTTTTTGATTTTGCTAACTGTTTTAATTGGTCAAGAATTGTTGGATGACTAACGCAAGCTGTTGCGATGACTTGTGCAAGCTCTCGAAATGTACGTGGTTCTGTTTCAACTAACGCCTTTTCAAAACTTGAGGTAAATATTAATTAAGATATAGTGTTTTTTGAACATTAAGGTTGGTACCTCATAACCTTAAAACGACAAGAAAATATTTTAATTTAAAATAAATTATGGACTCAATTTAAACTAATGTTTGCATCTATTATTCAGTACTCTGAGAATCACTGCATCGGCACCGAAATATAAATAAAACTCAAAAAAAAATTAAGAATAATTTCATGAACATTTTCGATCAGAAAAATGAAAAAAAAACAATTTTATTTTCGTAAATCTCTTATATTATTTGAGATAGAACAATCATCATTTTAACATTACGATATTGTGGTCGTGAAAAAATAAAATCGGGCGAACACAGATAGAAAGTTATTTACAAATACAAATAGACTGTCGGACATCCATTTATTTCGTCGAACGTTCATTCCGAAGTACAAAAAAATGATGTAAATAGAAATAATAAAACGGGACGAATATAATTTAAACTTAACAATTATAAAAGTTTGACAGTGAAAAGAATCCACTGACAAAAAATTAACTTTACGCATGTTAACATTTCACGGAGGAAGTTTTGTTCATTTCTTAAAAGAGGAGTGAAAGCGGTATGAGGGAAAAAACTAGAAGTAACATCGATCAAGAGTAAGGTAATCTACTGGAAAGAAAAAAAAAGCAAAGCTTGACTATAGTAACAGAACTTACGTAATGTAATATCTACAATCTATCGTCGCATATCTGTCTCTCTCTCTGTATGTGTGTGTGTATGTCAGGCTGATGTTGTTTTGTGTGTGTGTGTGTGTGTGTGTGCTTTTTTTAAACAACAAACTTCGTATGCGATACTTATTACTTAACCATCACCAGGAAGTTCGCTTCGGAAGCTGGATGTGTATATAACTTTACGACGACGTACCGCCGCGCACCTGCCTGCAACCCTTATATGGTGTAAACAAGTCCTCCCGTTGAAACTATGTACGAAGAGAGTGGTTCGATGCTCGTGTGGATACGAGTGTAAGTAGTGTGCGGTTAGAACTGATACAGTCTCTTAGCAGCAGGAAATGATTATGTTGAAATTTAATTTGTAGTCTCTACTTATGTTGTTTATAATTTACTTACAGTAAGTTCCTGCAATTAATTCGAATTAATTGAAATGTATGATGAGCATATATATATATATATATATATATATATATATATATATATATTAATGTATATAAAACAATATAAGTATCAAACTTTTCAAATTTCAAAAATTGAATTATCGAAGAACATTTGTTAAAGACACATTTGAAATATCGATTGATTTCAAATTCAAAAACATTTTATTAAAAATAAATTTAGATACATGGCCTTGTGGGGCCGGTTAATACTTCAAAACTATTGGGGTGCCTTAACCTTTGCCGGTAGTTATCCGCGGTTCTAAATTTAAAATTGTATAATGTGATACTTGAAATTTTTTAATTGTCTTTTAATGTCTGTTATGCCCGGAGAAAAAAATTTCAAAAAAACGGGCGATTGATTTCAGTAATACAACTCTTTATATGTTGAATAGTACAATTTTGATTAGTTTTATCAATAAGTGATAAATAATAGGGGGTTGAATTAAAAGTCGCTGTTCATGTGTAGATGTCTCTAGGTGCGTATTATTTGTCTAATTTTGTTATTTATTTCAGAAATTCACACAAAAATCTTGTCATGTTTTATTTTTCAGACGAATTTAATACTTCTGCTAAATTTTACTTTATAAATTAACACATACAGATATAATAGGAGGTTGTACTTTGAATGATGTTTTTTTTTAAATAAATTAATCAATTTTAATTGCATATTTGAAAAATTCATATATTTACAAAGAACTTTTGATATGAATTTTTTAAAAAAATATTTAATGTCCACAAAGTGAAAAATAATGAAATCACTTTTGAAAAGTGGGTCTCTGAATAAACTGGCTCAAAAGACAGACCATTCTTTCGTCGCAGAATTCAACTTCTGCCAGAAAAGTGAGAAAAAGTCATTACTTCCGAAAGGAAATACTTTGATTAATGTATTCAGACATTTTGTTATTAAAATAAAATATTTACTCAAAAAACATGAAAAACAAGCTTTTAATGCAACCTACTAATATATATATATATATATATATATATATATATATATAAAATTGACTTTTCTATACATCAGTTCAAACAATTTCACTAATACTAGGCTTAGCATACAAAATCATCACCGGTAGACAATCGTACCTCAGTTATCGATTGAAAAAAGTTACGAAATGAAAATAAAATTCACACAAAGGGCTCTTTTTATTTTATTGTTGCTTTTTTTCCGTCGTATCATCGTCATCGTATGTGAAATCGATAAACGTGGGTACAGGGAAAAAAGTATGCGAGTATTAAAACTCATTTAAAATTTTTTGTTACATGAAACGGCTGACGTAATGTTTTTTATCTGAACGTCGGTTGACAAAAAGTCGACTTTATTGAAATCCGCAAATACTTTCTAATATTAAAGGATTTAGTGTGACGTACGATTGTTAGTAGTTGCACGAACAATGGATATTTAATTTCGACCATAAGGATTTGAATAAATATGTAAATAGATGAATGCGTTCGTATCGATGGTTTTTCAGGTAATATACAGACATGTGTACATATAAATATATATATATATATATACAAATATATGTATTTATATACATATGTATAAATACATATATATATATATATATATATACGAAGGTAGGGAAAAAAAATTCAGGCCTGTATAAGAAAACAATTTTTTTTGGATTGATTTTCACTATTTTCCCAACATAATTCAGTTGAATTAAGTGCTGTTAAAACCACGAAAATCATGATTTGCTCAGTTTGAGAGAAGGTTTTGTGATGCATAAAACATGCGAAAAAGACTAAAAAAAAAAAATGTATTACGATTTCCTCGACTCAATTTCGCCATATTCTTTTTGACAAGTGATTCGTCAGTTACCTGACAGATACAACAATAAAAAATTATAAAAAATAATACGGGTTATTTTGAAGATTGAAATGTATTCAATTTTTTTATAAATAAACATTCATTTTCTAGAAAAAACGCACCGAATTAATTTGTACACCTCATACGTCAAATATTTTTTTAAATTACTCCTAAAAATCTAATTTTTGTCGTTAGTACTGAAATAGAGATTAAATTTTCTATCATTGAAAAATTATTAGTTAATAATATTTGTTGGAAGAACATTTATTAATGTTCGGCAATTTTCCGAACCGAGCTCGGCAATCAACGCGTATGTTTGGATGGTTCCCATGCCATCATTAAAACATAGCAACGAGTTGTTGATTAACAGATACGTTTATAATAGTTGTTTTTCGTATTTCATTCTGAGTACATCTCTGCTGCATTTTTACTGTGTTTTAATGTGTTTAGAAACACTGTGCTGTACCAAACTCTAACAATACTCTTAAACAAATTACAACATAACTTCACAAAACAGCAGTGAACACAATGACATCCGAAAAGCAGTATATTAGGCATTGCATACTTTTCGCATTCCAGTTGAAAAAGATGCTTCCGTATGAATAACTTGTTCAGCTCTAGAGGATGGTGTTATAACACATACAACTAGCAAGAAATGCTTAAATTAATGGAAGAGTTCCAAAAATGCATTACAAGTTCATTGAATCCAAACCATCATCTTTTTTCAGAAAGGTATCCGTCAGTTACCAGACAGATAGAGGAAAAGCATATAAAATAATGGGAGATATTTTGAGGATTGGAATGTATTACATTTTTCCGTAAGCATTCATTTTCTATACACCTAATAGTAGAAAAATTGAAATTTTAGACTGGTCTGTACTTTAACACTTTGAAGATGATGGATTCACTATCTAAAAATTATCAATAATCGTCCAGTTAACATTTTTATTCGGAATTATTCTTGTATTTTATGAGATTAGAAATAGTTCGTTTAGAAAGTATTTTTTCTTTTTAGAATTTAAATTGTCTTCGATATAATGCCGGGTTGAAATCAATCCATGTCCGATTTTACATAATGTTAAATATGTTTATTAATAATTTAATCAAATGTCCACTTTTTAATATCGGTTTCGATGAAAATGATTCTTAAAAATTGATCAAAAACATGTAGACAGTCGATACGGCGTGGGTTGAAGCTTATCTTTCTGTTTTCTTCCTTGATGTTTCAGTTATCAGTGATGTATCTAATCCAATTACTGTTGCGTCGACATCGACTTTTCCAGTTCAAACAATTTGTATTTGTTTATCCATCGTCCTCAAAAAGCACTCGTGCCGTCACCGTCCGAAGCGTTTGAAAAATCAACTTCCCCGTACATTCTCTAACCGCACTCCTGAACACATTGCACAAAATAAAACAATTTTCACGCCCGGTACACAAAATAAAAGTTCAGCTGGTCGTTGGTTGGCATCCTTCGCCAATAGCGAACGTCGGCGTCCGCATAAGCCGAGCGAGAAACCGCATCACGCCGCTTGTCGACTGTATTATCTTCTTCTCCTGCGTTGACCCCGTTCCTATGGGAGCTATCTGTAAAAACTAGCACGAATGAAATTTATACAGTTCCTGCGAGAGCGTTGTTCGTCTCAGAGGTGATCTCCTGCTGTCCGTTCTTGCTACATCGTATAACGCCAACCCTCCACAACGCCGTTATTTCACTATCGTCGACTTGTTTATTGTTTTCATTCAACCAACGGGATGATTTAAATATATAAGCATCGTGCAGCTCAACCAAATAACTCACGCTCGTGTATATGTATACATGTTTTGTTCGTCGGTTCGAAATTAAGGTGCAGCTATTTATATATATATATATTTCGTTCATAATTACGCTAAAGAAATTTAATTATGTACATACAGTACATACACACAAGTGCACACTGTTTAAAATATATTTTCGATAAATATAAATAATCAACAAAACGCATTTCATTAATTTTTTTCAAAAAAATTCAAAATAAATAAATTATTATTAAAATCAAAACTATACACACTTCTATAAGATGATTCAACTCAAGCTTCTGCACGAAAATATTAAAAAAAAACATATTCTCCCCTCACCCTATAAGATCTAGAATAAGTTTACAATATTTTACAATAAATTTTCTTCTCAATTTCACTATTTTTAAGGTTTCATTTAAAATCAAAAAACAAATTCCATCAATAATATCTTTACTTCATTTTTTATTTCTTATATTAAAAATTGTTAACATTTAACGAGAAGCGAGCGAGGACGGAGTGTCCGCGTGTCAGGTGAAGGTAATGAATAAGAGGCGGAGATCCAGGGTTTTTTTTTTAAAAAAAATTTCTCGTGTTTCACTAGACTGTTTTTATTAATAAATAAGTCAAACATAAAACAGTTTTAGTTATCACTTCTTGAAATGTGAACATTTTGTTGGGATACCTGTATAAATAATTTCTATTCGAATAATTGTTTACTTGCATACAAAAGTTTACAATTTCACACGGGACATTCTGTATATAGTTTTTATGTAGTCCTGTATAGAATTGTTGTAAATAAATTAATGTTTTATTTCTTACTACTGTGAACAGCCTTTTTAATGACAGTATACACGCATATATATATATATATATATATATATATTATATATATATTATATATATATATATGTATATATATAGGGTGATTCAACCTAGGCTTCCATACGAAAGTATTAAAAAAAGCAAAATTAAAAAAAACATGTTATCCCCTATTTAGTATTTTAGTTCAATTGTATTTTAGTATTGAAATGAATTAAAATATTAAATAAAAAAATATGATTTTTCTTCATCCCTGCGCCTTCTTT
This sequence comes from Acanthacorydalis orientalis, assembly GCA_034766995.1. NCBI lineage: Eukaryota > Metazoa > Arthropoda > Insecta > Megaloptera > Corydalidae > Acanthacorydalis > Acanthacorydalis orientalis. Next base: position 49,460,242 of record CM068316.1, read on the forward strand.
TAATACTTCCAAGTGTCCAACCTAAATTGAATCATCTATATATATATATATATGAATGTATGTATTAGATGTACAAATTAATTCGGTGTTTTGTTTATTTGAAAACAATTTTTTACAGAAAAATGGAATACATTTCAATCCTGAAAATATCCCCCATTATTTTGTGTAACTTGACTCCATATGTCGAGTAACTGATGAAATTCTTGTCGAAAAAAGATAGTTGCTTTAAGTCGATGAAATCACAATACATTTTCAGGCTTCTACCACTGTTTTAAAATTTTTTTTCATGGTTTATGCATCTCGAAACCTTCCTCGAAAGTTGAAAAAATCATTCCCGTGTTTTTGGGAGCATTTTGATAACTGGAATATGAAAAGTATGATTCTTTCGAATGCCATCATGTTCACTACTGTTTTGTGAAGATATGCTAACTATTTGATCAAGATGTATTGTGTTTTTAAATATTAAGAATCGCACCTTAAAATCGTAAGACGACGAGCAAATAATTTAATTTAAAACAGAGTTACGATTGATTCGATGTGAAGGCACCGAATTAATTTTCAATATATACAATATATACAAATGTATGAACTTGTGTATATAAATGTACATATGAACGAATGTGTTTTAAAATGAGACTCGGTATTAAAAATTGTTAATTCTTTTCACCACACATAACGTCAGATGGATGTAGACACTGACAGTAAACATTTAAGTACAAAACTCTAATAAAACTGCAGTCTCTGTCGTAACTTTTAATTTCCGTCAGTATATAACTGTAACAAAATGAGACCATCTGTCATTAATTATTTTCGTCCGTATCCTTTGAAATATAAACAACAAACGGATGGACGGAGGCACGGTAGGGAAAAAATCTCAAGGGGCGCACATTGCCGCCGCCATGTGTGTCGCTCGAGATGGCGCCGTGGCGGACGATTTTACGGTGGAGCGAGATTTTTAAACTGTAACTTTTTTAAATAGCTGCCGTAACAACGCCGCGCTTTTAACTGTCCTCGTACACAATTGTAAACTTTCGGCGGTTGGTGCTGAGTGGGTACACAGTTTAAGCTTTTGTACGAGGACGTTTGACAGGGGATGCAACATTATTGTATGTATGTATGTGTGTGTGTGTGTGTGTGTGTGGTCGCTAACGTACATTTATTATATAATGAATTTATTGTGACGACATGTTGAACATTTACTCTTAATTGTAGTGGAACATTTATTTTAGAAATTTCTATAAATGAGACAAACTCGACATAAATATACAGCTTTAAATGTCTGTCTTTATTTATGAATAAACAAGTAATTTTTCGATAAAAATAAATAAATTCAATAGAAATATAATTAAATCTATCAGTTCAAAAACTACATATCATGTTTTTTTTCAAAATTGTTTTTTTTTTGTCGAAATTAGATCACCCGCCTCACATTCAGCATAAAAATTACATAGCCTCGTTGTGTCTAGCTATCGAACTTGGTCATTCTTTTGTACGTGATGAACGTGATTTTGGAGTTGTTGATATGTGACAAAGCATGCGTTATATGTTCACTGAATCAGGTATAAAATTTTCAGAAGAAGAAGTACAAACGGAAGATTTTTGAATTTAAAAAATGGTAGCCTCCGTCTTACAAACAAAAACCGTTCATCAATTGAATCTTATTTATTTTTCCAAAAATAATATTTATTTTAAAAAATATTTATTTATATTTATATTTAAATATTTATTTATATTTATTTAAAAAATATTTATTTTTCCAAGACTAGAACAAAACGTTTGCTCGTTCAAAATTTACGAGCTTTCAATACGATGCTAATAAAACTGAGATGGTGGAGACTGAAGAATTCATAAATGGTCCATCAAAAAACACATTCCATCTACTAAAAAATACCGCAACTGTGATGTTATTTTCGTCTGCAAAAGCATGTGGATTAAAAATGTCTATACATTATAAAAAATAGATAATTTAAAACAAGTGAATGGATAGATCCTAGAGGAGCACATGTCACTTTGCAACGAAATTGCCAGCTGATCAACCTAAGAAATGGAAGAAAATCTGCTAGAATCCGATGGTGAATATGATTATACAACTTAATATTGGATTATAAGCGAGATACATATTTGTGTGCTATAATATAATGTTTTTTAATAAAGAATCATAATAAAAAAATCTTTTTTTGAAAAATTTATTATGTATTTAAATTTATTATGTATTTAATCCTTGGAAAAACATCATATCAAAACAATTTACATTGATTTTTTTATACATTAAGGTTTCATAGGACACTAACTGTTAAGCAACTAAAAAATTAAAAACATAAAAAAATATATTAACAAAGAAAATCTTTAAAAAAACTCATTATTTTTATGTTAAAGCAGTTTTTGTTGTATCCTGTAAAATTTAAATTCTGTGACTTATGTAGTTTGTGCAATAACCGATTCAAATTATGTAAAAACATGAAATATACATGCGACCGCTTATCTCGGATGTGAACTGAATAATAGTTCTAGTTTCTTTATTTAAATTTTCGTTACGAAAAGTACATGTCAGTCAGATGGTTCTGGCACACACTCGAAGTCTGTTATGACTCTTCAAACATTGCAGTAAACATTTCAATATTCAATACGTTTGTGTTCGCTGACAGTGGATTGGCAGCGAGGCAGAAAACTCTAGTGGGACGTGAAGGTACGACGAGAGGAAGAAGAAGATTACTACGCTTTTTTCCAACGCGAACGTAAACAGACAGAATGCATTTCTGTATTTGCAGAGTTCTTTTTATGAAACGGCGAAGAAACTCTACTTACAGTCTGTCTGGACGTACATGCACGCTCCCGATGGGATTTACAATAAATTTTCAAGTCGATTTGAGATCTTTTGTAAAATTCAAACAAGTTTTATATTATATATATATATATATATATGTATATATATATGTATGTATATAAATATATATATATATATGTATGTATATAAATATATATATATATATATATTAGGTTGGTAGGAAAATAATTGCTGTTTTTATTTTTTGAATCCTAACCTTAATTTTTTTCAATGAAAGTGTCATTTCATCGTGACTGTCATTTTAAAGCGCATTTTTCAGTCTGTATTTTGGTAACATTTACTTTGATTTTATTATCAATTTAGCTTCAAATTGGGCCATCTATTTAAAATGGAAAAGAAGCAAATAAGAGATTTTTTTTGTATGAGTTCAAAAAAGAGAAGAAACTAAAGGAGAAGAAAGAAAAGGAGAAGAAACTGCTTGTAAACTAAATTCATCTCCATATATATATATATATATATATATATTATATATATATATATATATATATATATATATAATATATATATATTATATATATATATATATATATATATATTATATATATATATATATATATGTATGTATATATATATATATATATACAGGTTGTTGCAAAAATAATTGCGGTTTTTATGTATCGAGTATAAAGGCGCATATATCAGTTAAAATTATAATTATTAATCAAAATAAAGACGATTGGCCTACACACATTTCTCCCATCGGGAAACAAGTTTTTTTATTCCTACAAGGTAAAATTCTGGAGTTCTGGAATTAACGAATTCATCGAAAGAGCTTTGAGCTGATTCTTGTTCTTTGAAAACCTTCTCTCGAAGAAAATTACTCATATATTTAAATAAATTATAATCTGTCGGAGTTAGGTCCAGAGAATAAGATGGGTGGGGTAAGGTTTTATAACCTAGTATATTTAATTTTTTTAAAGTCATTTGTGAGACGTGTGGTCGTCGGGCATTGTCATGAAGAAGAATTAATCCTCTTCGATTGAGTAATGCTGTCCGTAAACGATGCAACTTCTCATGTATTTTTTCAATTTCCTCACAATATGTTCTACTATAATTGTTTCACTAGGATTTAAGAAGTTGTGGCGAATGGTGCCACTTGCCCACCATCAAACAGTGACCATAATCTTTTTTTCATGAAGTTTCGGTTCAGGAAACTGTTTTGGTGCTTCTCCTCGATCTAGTCACTGTGATGAACGTTCCGATTGTTATAGAGAATCCATTTTTCATCACATGTGGAAATACGATCAAGAAAGGAATCATTTTTGTAATGTAAAAGAAGCACAGAGCAGACAGCGCATCTCCGAATTGCTTGATGTTCGTTTATTTCATACAGCATCAATTTATCCAGCTTTTTTGTTTTTATAATTATGCTCAAATCTCGAACAACTATTCAATGATCAATATTGAGTTCTTCTATCACATATCGAGTAGTTTTACGCTAGTTAGGTCCGCTTTAATAATGGTTATTAAATCATTATTGCCTGTAACTTGAAGGACGTCCACGACACTCATCATCATCAAGGCTTTCGTTTCCATAACGAAATTTTTGTAACCTGTGTTGAGCTGTACGTTCACTAATTGACTTCCAAAAAATTGATATTTCGAGCAGTTTCTGTTTCTTTACATCCCAGTTTGAGCTCGTACAACAAAATCGCACGAATTTGTTTTTTTCATCACTAATTTAAGAGGTTATATCCAAAAATAGTAACAAATAAAAGTAATAGAAATAATCTGAAATAAGCAGTGCTAATTTCATCGTTTTGCAATGATGTATCACATGACTATAATAAAAGATAATTGTAACTAGAAAGATCCGCGCCAAACTTAAAATGATAAAAACTGCAATTATTTTTACACCAACTGAATAATACAAACATTCCAAACTAGAAAGACAATCAATTAAAATTGTAAATCTACCTTTCAAACACCCTATATACATGAATATATATATATATATATAATGTACCTTATGGAAGTTTATTCTAAGTTAACTATATATCCTTTTAAAGAATTTCTATTTCTTTTAATAACTTTCAAATCACGTCCCCAATCTACAAAAAAGTAAGACCGTATTAAGAACACAAAAAGAAAAAAAAACAAATATTTTTAGATAGTAAATCCGGCCACGTTTTTAATTTTAATATTTAATTAAAATGTCTCTATACACCTGAAATATCATTTAATTCTTCCGCAACGGACTGGAGAGCAATACCACACGGATTGATAATAAAAATATTTAAATATTTATTATTAAAGTATAGGACGCCGAAAATATCCGTAATGTATCCGTATGAAAAAAATGTTTTAATATTCGATAATTTCCATCTCGATAATTATAAAAAAAGGTGTCGGCATCAAGAGAGGAAAAAAATATCACTCGAAAGACGAGATGACGGCAAGAATATTAAATATTCGGGGCGACGATCTGAAATCTTCTGTAATGAATACACGTCAAATGAATCTGTCAAATGATTCGGATTTATCCCTTTTGATGCAAACGTATTTTTGATGTTCATCGAACAGGAGCACCGTGTTCGCTTTTACACGTCGACAATAATGCATATAATGAAAAATATTGATTCGGGGAATTTGAATTATATATATATATATATATATATATATATATATATATATATATATATATATATATATATATAGGTATGTATATGAGATTGATCAAAAATAGAATGGGAGATAAAGAGATTTTTCACAATTTGGTTATTTTGTTGAAAGCTATGAAAACCTTTTTAAATATTTAAGATCAGCTAATGCAGAAGATGTGAGTTTTATATAACTGTCATATTGTTTTTTTTTTGGACAGTTGTAACTATGTACAGTTTTAAAATCAGATTTTTTTTGAGAAGATTCTTAAAAGCAGGGATTATGCGAACAAACTAGAGACGGTTGAAAGCATAAATGTGAAAATCTCCACGAAATCGATGAGATAACCTTAGAAATAAGCTAAAATGTATGATGAAAAATATTATTGAAAGAATCCATTCTTGGTCTATAGTTGCAGGTTGCTATTTGGCTGAATTTTTTTTCCATACATAATTCTAGAGCCTTAATAAAGAATCATTTAAAAAATTACTGTTTTTCACTTCATATACCCTAATAAACCTCAACTTTATGTGAACCGTATAAGGAACATATAAATTTTCCTTATATAAACCATAAATAGTTTGAATAAGGTGAGGGTAGAGCTCAATATCATCCATGCATGGTCGTTAATCCTATAAAATTTGACCATCTTTATAGTATTAGGATCATATAAAGTCACTTTATATGCCTTATAAGATTAAAATAAGGTATATACAAGGTGCCCGTATAAGGATTCTGATCCTTATATGGATTGTATACTGAATATCTAAAACCTTACAAAGAAAATATAAAGTTGAGGATTACTATAGCAGGAACTATCAGAAAATATATTGTAAACGTATCTCTAAAACAGACTGTATATATATATATATATACATATATATATATATATATATATATATATATATATATATATGTATGTATGTATACATGTATATATATTTATATTCGCCGAATAAAAATTTATGATGACTGATACATGTCATGAAAGAGAAACAAAAATAACTTCCACTCAAATCGTATCGATTTTCTTTCAATAAACATTTATATGAATTTTATTTTATATACAGTGTACATAACTCTATGTTAGAAAGAGGAAGTTATATTTTCCTTTAGTACTCTCTGAAAGCGGAAGATTATATTATTTTTGTTACAATATTGTGTTTTTTTCGACATGTGTGTAGGTTGGAAAAGAGAGTATTCCGTAAATATAAATAAAGAGATTGAATCAACTGATGATTTATTTAAAATATTTTAAGAGTACCTTCCATGTAGTATAAATATTTTATCTGTTTCGGTAAAATATAAATATAGCAGTCTGTACATGAAAATGAAAAAGTCTCTAGTGAGATATAAAATTGAATTAAGTACTATTTTAACTTCAATTTTATGTCAGTATTTTCAGAATCATTTTTCAAAATATTTGAAGATTAATAATCGATTATTGAACATTTTTGATAAAAAAATAACGTGTATGTAGAATGAATGGAAAATTCGTTTGTGAAGGTTTTCGTTGCGTTTTTCAGTACCATTTGTCGAAGATTGAAACGTTTTTACGATAATAATTTGCAATTTTGCACGAAACGCTTGTGCTGAAACAACTGTCAAACGAAGAATTAATGGCGGAATGACTTGCAACTTCTCATGCGTTACTAAAAGGGATAGAACTATATAAACACATATACAGCTGTCCCACTCTCCCACAATGAGTACACAAAGTTACACATCAAACCGCTCTTAATATATTTGAACTTTCGGAATTTCTATTTCATTTTTATTCATATATACATGTCTACACTTTTATTGTCCTCTCAATATTTAACACACACACACACATATATATATATATATATATATATATGTGTGTGTGTGTGTATGTGTGTGTGTGTGTGTGTGAGGTTTATATTATGGATTTTATAAATTTATTTATACTTGAATAATTAGAGATTTATTATTATTTGTTGTTATACGAACAACCTTTATAGGGTGTTCTACCTGGAGGACAAATATCATTTTGAGAAGCAACAGTAATTACAAATCATCTTTCTGCAATTCCATATTTAGGAACTATATTAGTTCAATGAGTATGAGGAGGATTTGCTGTAGATAATGCTACTTCAACACGATTTTTTACTTTTCATTTTATTTTACCTTTTATTGTTTTAGCTTTAATAATAATTAACTTATTATTTTTACATTCAAACAGGATGAAATAATCCTCTAGGAATCAACAGAAATTTTACACATATATATATATATATATATATGTGTGTGTGTGTATTTTTTATAAAATACCAGTTTAATTTCAAAATTTAATATTATAAAAAATATGAATTGTTACACTTATATGGGTCATGTTCGCATTTATAAAATTAAGGAATTGATTTTCTATAAAGAATTATATCTTAATTATAGTAATACTCTTTTATTCTTTTGTTTTCTTTGATATATGAAATAGTAATTTATATCTTTTATATATATATATATATATATATATATTTGTACATATGTAAACATATATATATATATATATATATATATATATATATATATATATATATATATATATACTTATCTCATTTTGTCAGATATACTCATGCTTCAATGATTTTCATATTAAGACAATAACCAATGAATTGTGAATATATAAGGAGTTTTATGTGTTTATCTAAGAATATATATATATATATATATATATATATATATAAATAGGTTTTTCCAATTGAAAGACTGAATTTAATAAACTGAAAATTAACTCAACTGTTCTTATTACAAAACTTGGATCAAACTATATCACAAGATTCGTTAGTCAATGATAATAATCTAACAAACATTCTAAATATAAAACAAAGAAGAAACGCTTTCTTGAATTAAAATCTGTAAGAATGTATTTATCTAAAAATAAATCTCTGAAATGGGCCACGACGACATACTACTTCATTTTTTTTTAATATTAAAAAATCATAATTTAAATACAAACAAAATCCTGTCCGCACGACGACAAAAACCATAAAAGCACGGTGAAAAAAAAATAACGAATTTATATATTCGTATGAAGATATACTGGAAATGTACAATAAATATTAATATCTACAAATATCATCGACAATCTCTCTGTATAACATGAAAAACGTCCATAAAAACAACTATTATATCAACGAGCAGGAGACATTCATCATAAAAAGCACACACGCAGCAACCGATTTCTTTCTCGCTGATTATAGTTATATTCTTCTAATACACTTTATCATTTCCTTTGATACGTTGTGCCTTTAACACTTTCATAACTGAAAGTTACAAGATCAGTAAATTCAAAGAATGTTCAAGAGACTTCTTACAATCACACACACAGATACATACATACATACATACATACATACATACATATATATATATATATATATATATATATATATATATATATATATACATATATATACATGTATATAGTTTCGTTATAAAGAGATAAAGTTTCACAACGGTGACTGAAAAGATTAAAAGTTAGTTGAATAGATATAACATATATTTATCTGTCCTCTTTATTGAATTAGTTTTATTGGACAGCTTTTATACGAACGAACGCTGTGAAAAATATCTTGAAGACCGTCCGCGTCGTCTCAAATATTTATTATTATATCAACGATTAACATTTATTCGAATAATTAAATTACATGCAGAACAATCGAATTAAAATATACTTATGTAAATTAACACGTAATTAAATTAGCACTTAATCGGATTGTTCTGTATGATAAAAGATTATTGTTCGACTGAGGCATTTTTTTATATATTAAAGAAAACACGAATAGTTTTATAAAGTGATGGTTTATTAATAAATATACTGTTGGATATTAATGATGTCTGCTCATTGATATTATTATATAGTATTTGGTTTATGTGCTCGACATTTTTTTTTCAATAAATCGTACACTGAACAGCAGTGTGGGAATCTTCTCGCCGAAATGATTCGAGAGGTAATTTGGAATTTCTGAATTGGATACTGTGATGGCCAATTCAGGTATTTAATGTGAGGAAATAATCGGTTTTATACAGTAATTACTCTTGGGATAATATCTGAGTTTTTCACTTATATATATATATATATATATATATATATATATATATATATATATATATATATATATATATATATATATAAAAGTAAAGTATAAAACGAAGAGCATTCAGTATCTCAAGATCTGAATAAAATATTTCAATTTTGCAAAAAACATTTTACTTTACTTGAATATTTTATAAATAGACAGTAAGTAGTCATAGAATAGAAACAGAAATATTGAAAATCAGTCGAATTAAATATTTAAAAACTATTCTTATTGAAACTGAGAAGCACCGCCCCTTACTCGTTATGCTTTTCAACCACCAGAGAGCTTTCCCTTCCTCTTGCGAATGCTTACACTTCTAATAAATAATATAAATAAGCAAATTATACATGCAAGTAATCTGTGTAAAATGTAATTCATACATTTTTTATTGGAAAACTTTATAAAAATCAACATAACAAAATTCTAATGTTGAAATGTATAACAATTTTTTTTCTCAAATTTCCAGTGAATATAATATTTTTGAATAAATTTCTTAAAGTTTTACATTGAAACTGTATACCTTCATTTTTTGTACACTGTGAAATAGAATACAGACCACGTGACTGGTATCAACCAATCAGAGAACGAACACTGTACTTTGATTTAGATTTCAGAGATTGTAAATAAATTACCTTTTTTAAATTTTGTTTTTAATGTAAATATATATATAAGTATGTATATATATATATATATATATATATATAAATATATATAAAGGTAAAAATTATTTAAAAAATAAAGTTCGTCGTTTTTATTAAAAGTAATGGATTTTCTGGTGTTTTTAATACTTAAGTCAGACTGAGTTGTGTTTTTGATTTATTTTTAAAATTGTGATTTGATTGAGATTTCAGAGGAGATACAAATTAAATGGTCGCTTTTAAATGTTGTTTTTAATGTTAATATATATATATATATATATATATATATATATATATATATATATATATATATGAAAGTAAGAATTATTTTAAAAAATAAAGCTCGTCTTTTTTTATTAAAAATAATGCACTTTTTGTGTTTTGTATATTTAAGTAAGATTTAATTGTGCTTTTGATTGATTTTCGAAGATTGTATTTGATTTGGATTTCAGAGGAGATTGTAAATAAATTGTTGTTAAATTTTTGTTCTTAATATAAGTGTATATATATATGAGAGTAAGAATTACTTAAAAAAATAAAATACATAGTTTTTATTAAAAATAATTGATTTTCCGGTGTTTTAGTACATAAGTAAGACTAAGTTGTGCTTTTGATTGATTTTTGAAGATTGCGATTTGATTGAGATTCCAGAGGACATTGTAAATAAATTGTTTTTAAAAATTTTGTTTTTAATGTAAATATATATATATATATATATATATATATATATATATATACAGAGAGAGAGAGACGTTTCAGCTTGTAGGATTCGTATAAAGTCAGTGTTATTCATTGTAGCGTTACTTTTGACCGCTTCGCCACACGGATTAAGTAAGCGTGCTCATTTTAATGAATTGCCGTTGTAGCTGACGCTGGCATCGACAACGTAGTCGATTTTACAAAAAGCTCGCTCAAAAGCCCACTCGGCCTTTGGTCAGTGAGTCGTGCTCGCCGGAATCAGGGTTATTGATTGCTCCAGTACGCCACCGCCGCACTGTTGTATTTTTTCTCCGGCATACACAATTTTTTTCCTATATTGAAAATATCTCGTACTCGAAGATTACTTGTGGTCGACTTGATTATTAGTAGATTTATGTTACGTCGTTTGCTCCGATGCCGAAAACTTTCCGTACGAGATGCACTCAAGAAAGTTTTTTTTTTCGCTTGCATGTTTTTGTACACCGCCGCTGAACGAAATAAATGCTGACGGATTTATTTAGTTATTTTCTAGAATTATGCGCTTAATGTTCATACTACATCACTTAAATTTCAAACTTTCGGTCTTATGTTTTCGTGTCGGTCGCGCTCTGAATGTTTTCGAAATAAATATTTTCATCGTGTGCTTTATTATACGCACACGACAGTTTTTAAAGGAAACATTTATTCAATTTTCATTATAATTTAATGTACGTTTATTTATTGTTCAATGGGAACAACAGAACCTTTTTACGGAGATGGAAAGTAGAGAGTCGAGATTCGAAAACAATCTCTATAACACATAAAGATTTCGATACATTAGGCCGGTAGGAATATAATTGCGATTTTCGTTTTCTGAATTCTAGCCTTATCTTTTTTCAATCGAAGTCTCATTTCATCGCATTCATGTTTATATTGTTTTAAAGTACTTTTTTGGTTTATATTCTGATTAACATAAAGTTTAATTTTATTATTAATTTCGTTTCAAATTGGGCTCTTGAATTAAAGATGAAAAAGAAGTGAATAAAGTCTATTTTTGTTCTTTTTGTTTATGAGAGTTTATATACCGTACTATTCTGAATATAAGACCGAGTTTTTTACCATAGATTTTCATTGAAAAACAAGAATTAAAACAAAGGTCGTCATATATACAGATCATCAGGAATTCTAGCTGGTACGCCACTGTAATTATTTTAAAAATTTAAATATCTATTTTTATGACAGAGTCATTTCATCCTATTCATGTTTATATCATTTTATAGTACATTTTTTGATTTAAATTTTGGTAATATTAACTTTGGTTTTGTTAATAATTTTGATTCAAATTGGGCTATTGAATTAAAGACAGAAAAAAAGAAAATAAAAGCAATTTTTGCTCTGTATGTTTATGAGAGTTTACATACCGTATTATTCTGAATATAAGTTTTTTATCATAGATTTTCATTGATAAACAGGAGTTAAAACAAGGGTCGTCTTATATTCGGATCTTCAGAAGCTCAAGCCGGTACACCACTGTAAATGTTTTAAATATTTTAAATATCTATTTTTATGAAAGAAAATAATTATATTATTTTTTTTTTATTTTATTATTAATTTTGCGTCAAATTTGGGTACTGAAATAAATATAGGAAAGAAGCAAATAAGAGATTTTTTTATGAGCTCCAAACTGGTTATAAAACAGTAGAAACTGTTTGTAAACTAAACGATTCTTTTGCTGTGGCTACTGTTAAGGAACGTACAGTAGAATGGTGATTCTAACAATTTCGTGCTGAGGACAAGAGTCTTGAAGAATCGCTTTAATGTATATAAAAAAATATGAATTATAAATAGGACATGACAGTATTTGTCACTTTTACAAATGTATTTTTTTCTCAGCACATAAACTATGAAACACTGTTATGCTCAAAAAAGATTAAAAAATGATTACTGATCAATTCTAATTGTTTTTTAAACTCATTTAAATAGATATTTTATCATCTCAAAGCATTAATGTACAGAAAAATCTACGATGTAGGTTATTCTGGACTTCAATGCTCTAATAAATGAGTAAAAGCCACAATCAAGAATGATAATTAATCAATTATTTAAAATATTTGATCAGATTTATGGTTTGTGAAAAAAATGAAATATTTATCTGTTTAAACGAATTAAATCACAGTTCGAGAGCTATATTGTAACGCTTTAATTAATAGGAAAACAATTTTAGACTTTTCTGTATCTTAGAGCCCTAATAAGAAAAAAATAATTACTTTATGAAAGTGAATTTATCTAAAGTGCCAGAGAAATATTTCTCACTTGACTTTTCTTACATCTTTGCTTATTTGAAATTAATTATATTTAAAATCAAATACTTTATAGTTAAATTAAATAAACAGAAAGCAACTAAATCATGAAATCATAAAATGTCTCTTTCAATAAAAATCAAACTTATCTTTTTTAAAAAGTATCGAACGAAATCCAACAAACCAAGACTATATTTGGAAATCCAATTTATTCTTATTATTTCTTCTCTTCTAAAGAACTATTTATAATCGAGATGTTAAATTAGTTAGTCCGATATTACAGAACTATTTTTTTTAAATAAATATTCATGTTTATATACACGTACACAATACATATATATATATATATATATAAACATATATTAGGTTGATACAAAAATAATTGCGGTTTTAACATGCTGATTATAAATAAACAACAATTAACTGAATCATGAAATCACAAAATATCTCTTTCAATAAAAATCAAACTTATTTTTCTAAAAAGAATCGAATGAAATCCAACAAACCAAGACTATATTTGAAAATCCAATTTTTTCGTATTATTTCCTCTTCTAAAGAATTATTCTCTTCTAAGTGAATTTATCGATAGTGTCAGACAAATTTTTCTCACTTTACTTTGCTACATCTTAACTTACATAAAATTGATAATATTTAAAATCAAATACTTAAAAATTAAAATAAATATAAACAAAAAGAAACAATAATGAAATGAAAGAAAATCTTCAAACAAAAATCTAACTTATTCATCTAAAAAGAATCGAATAAAATCCAACAAACCAAGACTATATTTGAAAATCCAATTTTTTCGTATTATTTCCTCTTCTAAAGAATTATTCTCTTCTAAGTGAATTTATCGATAGTGTCAGACAAATTTTTCTCACTTTACTTACATAAAATTGATAATATTTAAAATTAAATACTTAAAAATTAAAATAAATATAAACAAAAAGAAACAATCATGAAATGAAAGAAAATCTTCAATCAAAAATCTAACTTTTTTTATCTAAAAAGAATCGAATAAAATCCAACAAACCAAGACTATATTTGAAAATGCAATTTTTTCGAATTATTTACTCTTCTAAAGAATTATTCTATTGCAAGTGAATTTATCCATAGTGTCAGATAAATTTTTTTTCACTTTACTTACATAAAATTGATAATATTTAAAACCAAATACTTAAAAATTAAAATAAATATAAAAAAAACAACAATCATGAAATGAAAGAAAATCTTCAATCAAAAATCGAACTCATTTATCTAAAAAGAGTCGAATGAAGTCAAACAATCAAAGACTACATTTGAAAATCCATATTTGATTGTGTAATGGAACATTACTGATACAGACAATGTATCAAATGGCATACAGAGACCGATGTCTGGCCACTAGGTTAAAATCAGACCGCATTGTGACAGTTTCACTATCCAGCTTATAAACATTGTTGACTTGTTGATAGGAAAATTTACACACATTCATCGACCCGTCTGTTTTGTCCGGTCGGTCGATTCTTGTTAACGATTATAAACTATACGTGCATTCGGTGGGAACTTGTTGGAGATTTGTTTAACAGCCGATTGATCCGAACTCGTTAATGAATATAATTATGACAAAAACATAAACATCATACATGAAACTACACACACAACTCATTTTGTTATTATACATGTTTTCTTTCTTGTATTTTTATATAGAAAATATTAATTTCAGTTAGTTCTATAAATATATGAGGTTTTTATAAACCCTTGTATATTTTTCTATGATATTTCAAGAATCTAAAAATATACTATTTGTTGATTATATTTTATTTCAGATCTTGTGATAATTTTCTCATTTTCTAATTGGTTTTTTCTTATCGTTAATCACAAAATTTTTAAGATTATTTTTTTCTAAACTAGCTGGAATTTACAACTAGATATTTTTTTTCATAATATTAAGTGTGTCAATTCGATATCTTTTTTAATAGAAAATGAATATTGATGAAAAAAAATACATTTCAATCCTCATAAATTATTTAATAATGTTGACATCTTCGGATGGACTTCTACCACTGTTTCAGCATTTTTTTGCATGTCTTATACCTCACAACACTTTTCTGAAAAACTCATCAAGTGATTCTCACAGATTCGGTAGCATTTTTTTCAACTGAAAAAGTATACAAAGCCTAAAATGTTGCTTTTTCAACATCATCGCCTTCATTGTTGATTCTATTTTATTTCAGATCTTGTGATTCATTTCTATTTTTCTTATCGATAATCATAAAAAAATTAAGATTATTTTTTCTAAACTTTTTATTTATCACAGGGGTGGAAAATTTCTACAATAATATGAGCCACATACTTTTCATACATTTTTTAATGTTCAAGAAACACAGTTGCATTATAAATGTATATTTTTCTATCTAATGTCTGAGAGATCGTGTTAAAAGTTGTATTTTGAAAGATACTTTTCACAAAAATTTACACGGTAACCTGTCCTATAGTTGGTTTCATTGCATTCAACAAGTCTTAATTAACAAAATTGTTTAGTTTGATATCTTTTGGATTGCACATAATTATAAAGCCATCTTAAACAGTAGTTTGGAGACATTATGTATATGGATTATGAGAATATAATGTGAATATATATATATATATATATATATACATATACATATAATATTCATTTATATATATAAATTATTTTAATATTGGTACATACTATACTACCGCAGATTATTAAGATGAAAGTTTAGGAAAAATGGCAATGAAACTTAACATTATTTCGAGAGCCTCATAGAATAATTTTGAGAGTCGCAGTTTACCCACAGTTTGCCTCAGTTTAATTTATTAGGTGGAATTTACAGCTAGATTAATTTCATATTTCATAATAATAATAGTTTAAATTCGGTACTTCAATTTGTTTTCAATTTTTAAAGATACAGCATTCTTCTTATGACTTGTTCCACAAACCACAATAAATGTTCTGATCAGAAATATTCAATAAATTATTATTAATATTTTTTTATGATTTATTATGATTTGTATTTCGAAATCAATGGCATTATTTTTGAAAAAATGAAAGAATAAATTCTTCCTGTTGATTAAAAATATTATTAAGTGCTTTTTTTGTCAGATTTTCATTCATATAACTTTCAGTCATATCTTAAACGATGGTCGAAATGTCTATTGATGAATTCTGCTGTTTATTTCTGACTTTTATCACTTTTTTGAGTTACTGTTTTTTAACAGTTATACGTTGATCCATTATATAAGATAGAATGAATTTTAAATAAAATTATTGAATGAAGGTGTATCTAATGAAAAATCTATTTTTATGTCTTTGAACAATCACAGAAAATCACTTTTCAAGTTCTGAAATGAGACAATTTGAGCAGTAAGCTGGATTGAGTACAAAATTATTTTATTATTTTCTATATAAATAAAAAAATAATAGATTTTTATGATAATATGTGAGAAATTATAAGAATTTTTGAATAAAACTCTTAGCTGCATAGGGGTTTTAATAACTATCCTTATATAGAATTAAAATTATAATAAAATGATATATAAGTATTAAAGGTTTAAGCCGTGAGTTAATATTTATATATGAATAAATATAAATTTATTTTAAATATCATAAATGTTTATATCGTTATAAAAATATATGCGACTACACTTGTGTAAAAAGTGAAAACTTTCAGCGATTAGTGGCTGCATAAATAAGTCATTATGTAAGGTAGGGACATAAAGTGTACAAATTTATCTAAGTATATAGTAAAAAAAAAGTATTCTTAGACATAAAAATCCGTTACTGTTATGATGTTTTATATTTATGTATCGATTATCCTGAAACGTCGAGTTTTTATTAGCCACACGTGTCGCTTGCCTCAGAGCTTTTCAAATAATTAAAAAAGTCTTTATGATAATTTCATCATATGGATTTAATGATATGTTTTATTTTTATTTTCTCGATAATTTTGTTCTGTTTTATTCTTTGAGAGATCATATTTAGTTTTTGAGAAGCGACAAGACGGTGTAAGCACCTAGAGCTATTTACATGCGAACAGGGGGTTTCAGTGCAACCTCTTATTATATATAATTTCAATTTTGATTCCCGAGTTTGAGTTTTTTTTAAAAAAAATGAACAGTGGTAGTGAATGTATTAACATTTAGTTTTTAATTTGTTTTCCTAATTAACTTCAGTCGTAGTTTTCATTTAATATTAAGCGAACATTTCATTAATTAAAACATTATAAACATGAAACGTCGAAACTATCTCAGCGAGTGGTACATTTCTAGTTTAATTCGAAAACTACTTTTATTAATAAGCGTTCCATAAACAGCTCATCGCCGTTTATACCGCTATGAATAAATATGTAAGTATATAATTAAATAAAGCGATTTCTATATCCGCATGCACGTTTGTTTATCATCCGATGTGTACATCTGTGTTGTGCTAGTGAGCTTTAGTGGTGACGTTTCAGTTGAAACATGTTAAAAGCTGCAGTTCGGATTCTCTTTTCAGTGAACTGTGACAGAATTTAACGACGTTAAACGATGACGATGGCAAGAGAGATTGCGGCACAGGAACGCTTTAGACGTGACACACAGTGGGATTTAATTCATTGCTGGAACTTTGCTGCGTTTTCTCAGGGCGCACATAACGTGCAGCCTGTGTAGCGACGTCGCGTTTCATTTATTCCTGCTGCAGTAGTTTAATTAATGTCTAGAGCTCGTATTGTACAGTTCAACTGAATACACATCTAGATGTACACTGTTTTGATATATATTTCACGTTAGAGGTTCTGTGCGATGAAATTAAACGCCTGTCAATTAGATAAATGGAAAAATGAATCGCACGCCGCTTTGCTGTTGAGGTACGTACGATGGAAATTCATTTTCATGCCTTTCAAGAAGTTATCCAATGCGTTCATTTATTTACATGATATTTAAACATATCACATATATATATATATATATATATATATATATATATATATATATATATATTTATCATTATCAGCAGAACTCTCTGTCAACCTACTTCTGTCAATTTTCCATTTTGTACAATGAAATGACTCTCTTTTCTACTGATTTCCAATAAAAATTTTAATTTATTTTACCTATTTGTGTACATGAATCAAGTCTATTCCTTCCTGAACTTGTGGATATCATCATTTACGGTTTGGATACCGGTGACAGCATCTGACGTCGCTAGGAAGTAGTTAGGATGAAGATGTCGTTTGAAGTTCTTCCTACACAGTCGACTGAATGAGTGGATAGCCTTGGTATTGTCAAGATTATTTATTAAGGTGTTGTCATGATTCCAATGACGGTAAAATCTTAGACTGACTCTGAAGATGAACTCTTCCAGCTGCGCTATGCCGGCTTCCTCATATAACTTGTCTGTTAGGTAGTACAACTACCCAACATATTCTCGACCTAACCCTGATTGGTTGATGTCAGTCACACATGATCAATTTTCTGTTTCAAGGTGTGCAACGAAAAATGGTATATGATATTAGTGTAAAACTGATAAGAAATTTATTTAACATATTGAATTGACTGAATATTTAGAATAAAAAAATTGTTACACCTTTTAATATAGTATTTTGTTGCTAATTTTTATAAACTTAACAAACTTAAACGAAAGCCTGAGTGGTTAACGAGCACAGCGAACTAGTATAAATAAATTCAATTTCTCAAAATATAAACAAATTGTACTTTTTTAATGGATAAACCGTTTACTAAATTAAGTATTTTATTAAATACTTTTCATCAAATCCGTGTATTTTTATGCACTGTTTTTAAAAATCTTGAATTTACAACATTTATAATTTGATTTATATATATATATATATATACATGTATATATTTATAAAATGGTTTTTGAAGATTGACCCTTAATCATAAATAAATCTATGAATTATATATTTTCAAATGAATAGAGACTTGGTCGCCTATAGAAAAAAATTCTCGTCACAATATTGCTTGGCAAATGTTCAAGTAACAAATAATCTGTACTGACAGGAAACATTTCAACTGCATGAAGTGGCAGGAAAAGACACTGACTGCCGTTTTGATATATAATGTGGTACGAATACGAGTGTATATATATATATATACATATATATATATATATATGATAGTGAAATGTGTGTATGTATGTGTGTACGTTTTCAGTCCACTGTTATTTTTATGAATTGAGGTAACTGTTTGGTTTAGATATTAGTTTTACATATTAGAAGCAAGAATTAATACGGTGCGTTTAATTTTATTCAATCATAACTCTGTACTATTTAAAATATTTTCTGATCGTTTTAGGATTTGAAATATTGTCCTTAACATTTAAAAACATTACATATCTTGGCTCAGCATATGGCATAACCTCACAAAATAATAGTGAAAACGATGGGCTCCGAAAAAAGTCGAGAAAAATATTTGTTTATCGTTCGAGTA
Source organism: Acanthacorydalis orientalis (assembly GCA_034766995.1). Taxonomy (NCBI): domain Eukaryota; kingdom Metazoa; phylum Arthropoda; class Insecta; order Megaloptera; family Corydalidae; genus Acanthacorydalis; species Acanthacorydalis orientalis. The sequence continues at coordinate 49,479,842 of CM068316.1, forward strand.
AGGTGTTGTGTCGCAAAAAAAAATGCAAAAAGTGCTAAAACAGTAGAAGAGGTTCAAAAATGTATTATGGCTTCATCGACTCAAAGCTTATATCTTTTTTTGACTATGGATTCTTCAACTATTCAATAGATTGAGCAAAGTTATACAAAATAATTTTTCGATTAATTTACACGATATCATCCTATGCCTGAACCGTAAAATTTATCTTTTATCCGAGTGAAGGCTTCTTCTTTCTCTTTTTTAGGACTTTGCGCGCTACTCGGGCTTCTTTCGTCGCACTCTCCGGAACTCGACCTCCTAAAATCGTTTTTCTCGACCCACTGATGAACAAACCTTCCATAATCAATTTTCAATATTTTTAAAAATGCCATTGGTACCTCGTTGAATACACAAACGGAGATATTTGCGGCAATTTCGACTACGGAAAGACCTTTGTGTAACTCCTTTAACACTATTTTTCATATCAAACGGTTTAAACTTTTATTGTTATTTTGTGCAAAATCTTCTCACGGAAAGCTCAGTAGACTTTCCAATTTCAGATCTTCATAAATGGATTTGATCACTTCAGACCATTCCATAGAAATGCTAGGTAGTCATATTTATTCGTAGACAGTATGCCAGAAACCGTGCTAGAGGGCTCCCGACCACCAGCATATTTTTGACTGTATCTCTGGCAATTTAACAAATTTAGCAATAAAATTTTATGAAAATATTTTTGATAGATAATACTATCCAAACATGTGATTTTTGAAAAATTGATTTTTACACCATTAAAGGTATATATGCCCTTAATTAAAGAACTTATTCTCAGTTGATGAATGGATTATAAAACAAGTAAACTTATTAAATTTACATTTTTTTGTGAACAGTGGAAACTTTGTTTTTATTTGATGACTTAAAACGTTAAATCAACAATATATATATATATATATGTATGTATGTATAAATGTGTGTTTATACAGAGCAATGTTCGAAATTCGTTTATAAAATAAACACATTGACAAAGTTTTAGTAGAGCAGATGACTGATAAGTAATCTGTTTAGACACAATGTCTGCAGATACGCGGAACGACGATTTTGCTGGCAGAGTGACGGCCAATGTGGCGGTGGCACAGTGACGGTTGCATCAGGACATTCGCGCCGATGGTGTTCAAATCAGTGAGCGCACGAGTGCTCGTCCACTTTGTCCACACGTACTGTCCATTACACAAACAACCTCAAAATAAACAACAACAATGGTCGATCGTCGAGGCAAAGAATTATCTTCCGAACACCGCACATACACCGCCAACACAAACAACAACAACAATAATAACAGGACATGAAGTTGTGGTACAGCGATGTCGACAGAGTGCAACAGAAACATAAACCTATACAAGATACGAAAAATACGAAACGTTTTCAGTTATGCGTTTGTATCGGCCAGACGAAAAACACAAGTCGCAAAAAAAGAATAATATTGTTTTTGTACAACGGAAAAACCGTGTCATAAATTGTAACGATCGTACAATATATCACGGGATATTTTGTATGTGATGTTAAAATTTAATTATATATATATATATAATACACATATTAATATAAACAGAAATATTTATAAAATTATTTCGTTCAAATAATTATAAATTTAAGTGTTTTGTTAATATGAGTTAGGTAGAAAAATAATTGAGCTGTTTCTTTTCTGAATTCTAACCTTACTTTTCTTCAATGAAAGTGTAATTTCACCGTGTTCATGTTAATATCATTTTTAATATCATTTCAATCATAAAAACAGATCTCACATTAATTGATTTTTTTTATGAGGACTTATCAAAGATAAAGTTTATGGAAAACCCCAGAAACAGTTAATAAATTGAGAGTAACTATTGAAAAAAAATGCGCCCAACTATCAAACCAAACTATTCGTTCTGTCTGCGATTCCATTGCTCCAGTAATATGCCTGTACCAGTTTGAGAATTTATGATAACTAAACAAATATGTGTATATCTTCTTTAATTTGGAGTTTTAACATCAGTTATATCTTAATAAATACTAAATTTATAATAATTCAAACTGTGCATATATTTATTTGGGACAGCCTGTACATTTGATTTATATATTTTTTATATAAACTTGACAAGATATTTCCCTGGAAATATATTAAAACTACACTTCCATACACCCCGATTGTAACTCAAACCTGATTTCAATACTTTTGAAAAATATAAGACTGAATAATCTCAACGCACACAAAACGGAAATTTAATGGATATTAACGATTAAAACGCGCGTTTAATTCACGGAGTCGAGTTGAAAAGTTCCCGAAAAAAGCACGCACACACACACGTACACACACAGCGGACGTACGGATTTATTAACATGGGTCCGTGTAAAACATAGATCCTCGGCTCAAATTTTATTTACTCTACGTACGACCGCTATTTATCTTATACATTCTACGAAATAAATTATGTACATATTATCTATTTAACTCGGTGCTCTGAAATAAACACACAGACTGTTATAAAACTTAAATTAATTGTCGTTAAATTTAACGAGTAAACTTGTACAAGTTGTTAAATTTTAATCACGAACTTTTACAAATCGACGTCTTCATTCATGGGATAATGAAGTAACATATTTGTATGATTAAATGCTGAGATAGTGATGAGGATTGGAGCTGTACGTTTTATAGAAGAGCGAACGTGGTCGTCGGTGAAGAAATCATCGGAATTGAAAAATCGAACAGGTGCTTGTAACATTCATGTCTAACTATTTATTTGTTAGATGTAAGAATTAATTCTGTGCCTTTAAATTGAATCAAACGTAACTCTGTTTTAAATTAAAATATTTTCTCATCATTTTAGGATTTTTAAATATCAACTTAAACATTTAAAAACATTATATATCTTGGTAAAGCAGTTGGTATAACCTCACAAAACAGCAGTGAACACAATGACATCCAAAAAGAAGCATATTAGGCAGTGTATACTTTTCGCATTCCAGTTGAAAAAAAAGCTTCCGAAGTCATGGGAATGACTTGTCCAACTTTAAAGGATGATGTTTTGACACATTGCACAAGTAAGAAATGCTAACTCAATGGAAGAGGTCCCAAAATGTCTTTCAACTTCATTGAATCCAAACCATTATCTTTTCTCGGCAAGGGATTCGTTAGTTACCCGACAGATAGAAAAAAATTATACAAAATAGTGGAAGACATTTTGTGGATTGAAATGTATTCCATTTTTTTAGTAAATATTCATTCTATTACATGCAGTGATTCGATTCAAATATAATTAAATTCATATAATAGATCAAGGAAATATTATATCATTTATATAAATATTTTCTAGTAAAGTGAATTGATTTTAAAACTACCATTACTTTTTTCTGACACTTGATTTTATTATTTAAAAAAATAATATGAATTATATGAAAAAGGTCTGACAGATTCGCTACATTTCAGTATGAAAATTTAATATATAATTATCAATTAGAAGTATTAAAAGTGAAGATTTTTCAAAAAACATGCTTTATCTTTTAGAAAAACTGTTGTGAACTTATCCTTGTATTTATTATAATTAATGAAGTTAAAATTAGAAAAAGATAAAATAGTTTGAATTTACCCAAAAGTAGAGCAAAGCAGACTTCGTATCGCCGAATTTCTTATTGTTTGCTTGTTTAGTTCATACGATACATATTTATCTATTTTTTTTATGATAATTTGGCTCAAATGTCGAATAGCTATTGAATGATCAACAGTGAGTTATTCTGCCAGCTCTGTTGTTGTTTTAGGTGGGTCCGCTTCAATAATAATTCTTAAATCATTATTGTCTATAGCTGAAAAACGACCACGAACCTTTATTTCTATTACGAAATTTTTGTAACCAGTGTTGAGCTATATATATATATATATATATTTATATATATATATATTTATATATATATATATTTATATATATTTATATATATATATATTAATCAATATATATATTTATATATATATATATATATATATATATTTATATATGTATATATATATATATATATATATTTATATTTATATTTATATATGCACATATAAATATATATATATATATATATATATATATAAGAAATGATTTTTTTCTTAATAAATATTCTAATACACATCCAGTTGGACAAGACGAGAAAACTGTGTACGAAAAAAACCGTACCTGTATTATGAAAATTAGATAAAATATTCATTAAAAAACTGTATAAGAAACACGATATGTAAATAAAATGAAAAAAAGACTTATTTCGACCGGCAAACAAGATAATGCAAGTCAGTACAACATATATAATGCATCACAGACATCTGACTATAGAATATTAGATGTAATGCTAGTCTCAAATCCCTATCCTATTTACCTTGAATACACGAATATGCGAGAACGAACGGGCACACAGACATATATATATATATATATATATATATATATATATATAAATATATATATATATATATATATATATATATATATGTATACACCTGTAAAGTTCAGCACGAGTCTTGTACGTAGATTACGAAACCCGATGATTTGCAAACAGTGACATCCGAGAACAGTGAATGAAGTATACAAAGTACTGACTTTAGTTCTTAGCGCAGCTTTACGTTTATGACTGTTGTGGTCAAACACTGCATCAAGTGTGTATTACGTGCGGAGAACATTTATATCTATTACACCTATGTTATTCAGAAACACGTTTAAACTAATACCCGAACTTAGTACAACAACAGGTCGAGACTACGAAATGGTACAAGTCAGATTTCAAGTTTATATTAAAATAAAACATGGGTCTGCTTCAGTTCAGAACAGTTTCGTTCCACAAACTGTACTAAAATTTTTCCACTGAAAATATTTTATTTTATTATTCATTATTGATTATTTCATTTATAGACATTTCGATAGAAACGCAATCATTCTCAGAGTGTCAAGATTTTTGTGAATCTTACACTCTAAGTATGATAGAGTTAACACTGAAATGTTTATAAGAGATAATTAATAGTTTCAATAAATATTTTTGATAGAAACAATAGGGAAGCCTTTATATAAAATAGGAAAGAGGTAGAAATTAAGTAAATGGGTACGACACGAATTAACTCCCAATAACAAATTACAGCGTCTTACAATTTGTACATCTCTTATTTCACGACTAAAATCAGAGAACTTTTTGGATCAAATGTTTACCACTGATGAAAAATGGATTGTTTATTCCAACTACAAACATACTCACCATTGGCTTTCATTCGGTGATCCTGTCCCACAAAGTCCTAAATGAAAGTTAATACCTCGAAAACTTTTTTTCTATGTTTGGTGGATTTCAAAAGGAATTATTCACCATGAATATCTACGAGTGGGTCAATCCTTCACGGAAAACATTTATAGAGAACAACTCAACGAGTACACAATGCATTAAAACAAAAACAGCCAGCACTTACAAATCGCAAAAAGTATTATTTTTGCGAGATGACGCACGACCACACGGTGCAGTAGAGACCAGAACAAAAATTATGAATTTTGGGTGTGAAATCCTCCCCATTTCCCGTATTCCCCAGACATATCTCCATCAGATTATCATCTATTTTTATTATTGAACAATCGTATGCGTGGCAAACAGTTTAATAATGAAGAAGAATTAAAAATGGAGGTGTCTACATTTTTTGAAAATAAAAATAATCAGTTTTATGAAAATCGAACTTATAAATTATCTTCTCGTTGAGAAAGGATTGTCCAATGCGAAGGTGGATATTTTGATTAATAAAGTTATTTTATGTAAAAATACACAAGTGTTTTGTTCTCAATTTAAAAACGACAGAATTTTCTTGGTTATCTGATATATTTATATATATATATATATCACAGGTTTAATGGTTTTGTAAAAACGAAAATTTAGTACTATTCGAAAAAAGAAACTATTATGATAACCTGTATGAAAAATTGAACTCATGGTTTGAATGACAATCGAATGGCATATCCATTACATTACCGTTTTTTGAGTATAAATATGCATATATCTATATTATACGATAAAAGATATACACATACACATATGTACGTATACATACACACACACACACACACACATATATATATATATATATATATATATATATATATATATATTTATATCGTTCTATTCAGTAGACATATCTATAATCGAAATCTGTCAGTATCAAGACATACATATAAATGCTACGAGTATGTACGATGCCTGGAATACTATTTGTTACATACCATTTACACGCATACAAGTACATTCATATATATTATATATATATGTATATACACCTACGTAGAAGTGTGTTTGTTTGCTTTCAAGTAACAATTTTAAAGGCGTACAACTTAGAGAACGCTTTGACCACAATGATAACCATAACCCGATCCTGTGAACGTTTCAATAGCGACCCAGACACGTGTTAAAGCACTCGTCTGATTTAATTAATCGCGTTTTAATACTGAAACATACATGAAATAAATTAACACGATGTGATATTATTAAATTTGCACGAGATTCCGAAATATGTTCAAGTTATGACATGTTAAACAATTGTAAACAAGTTTCATGTATTATTAGACGTTTCTCTGGTAATGATATGTGCGCTTTTATTACATACACACACACACACACATATATATATATATATATATATATATATATATATATATATATATATAGAAAGAGAGAGAGAGAGAGATGTATATACGTAAGTGTACCATTTCCTGTATTTACTGCTACTCTGTAAAAATATGAAATACAAATCCATTACAATATTTCATTGAAATGTATTTACATGATTCCAAGAAAATAGAAATTCTGAACGATATTTAACATGACAGAGACATTTAGAATGTGAAAATATACATTTTAGTTTATTATTTTCGAAGTGAGACTTCTTTAGTCGCGTTGGCATATGTTTAATACATGACGTACAGTCGAGTTCCTGTTATTTAAATGTGTCTGCGAATATTCTCTGAAGTGACATATATAGTGAGGAGAAGATAACTCGTTACTGGCAGGGAATGAGTTATATATTAAGAATATTAATAGAAGGTTTGGTTTTTCGATAAAGTAATTTCTTGTGATATATTAGCATCTGGTAATGAATAAAAAGTAGTAACCATTTATATACGAGTACACTACTGCTTTAGAAAATAATATTTTCTGTAATGGCTTTGTTATATATTATTTTTTAAGTAAGTACTGAATTAAATAAAAATAGATATTAGTTTTTCTCAAGATTTCATGTTTGAAATATAAATAATAGTTTTAAGAAAGAATAGTAATCAAAATTGATCAAAGCTCGATTATCAAAATTTCTGATCCAAAAATGTTTTGTGGGTAAAAAAATAAATCATTTATGAAACTGAATTTTGTATCAGAAAAAATATTATCACTTAGAACTACTGTACTAGAAAATTGTGTAGCACTGAAAAACAATCTTCAGCTTTTGTCTTTTTCATCAACATTACTCTTCAACTTTACAATAAATTGGAAAATCATTTTCTTATTAGTGATACAAATTCTGAACGAGCATCCAAATTCCAACATGAGTTGAAGAATCGTACTTTGCAATAAATTAAATGAATAAAGTCTTAAAACAATCCTATTTTATATTTTTTATCAATTTCTTTCAGATTTTCAAAGAAATTTTTTAGACATTCTTATTTTTATGAATTTTTATAAACTTTTAATGCGATTTTGGGTTTATTTTAACACATTGCTTTGGTTTTAAGCGATTTTAGAAAATTATGGAACATTTCCCTAATTCTTCATCATAAATTATATCATTTTTGTGCGATTTTTTTCATACGATTTTCTGTAGAAAGTATCTACTGCATAAAAAGAGATTTAACTCTATATATATATATATATATATATATATATATACACATTTGTGTAGTTATTTCTTTCCCTTAATCACAAAGTTTTAGATAAACACTGAAACTGTCAATGAGCACTGCTCTACAAGACCATACGCAGATCCTCCGTGCTCGGAGCGAATTCAGTTTGATCTAAAAACAAATCCGTGTACAAACGATCTCATTTAAGTTATCGGTTTGCATTAACCGTGTGCAAATAAAATGTGATCTGAACTAGTTTAATATTTAATATCGTGTAACGCACATGAAATGTACGATACAACGACACAAACAAAAACATCAATACTGAATGTGAACCGTTCAGTTTCCGTTCGCAAATACAAATAGAATGCGTTAAGATTAAGTTGCCACGTCGTATCAGTTTTCAGATTTAGCATACACACACACACACATATATATATATATATACAGCGGAAACAAGATTAAAGATCGACTGAAATACAAGCGTTTAAGAATTTATGCCAGGTTTCGGCACTGATCGCGTTTGGAAATAGTGTTTTATTGTAATAAATAGTCTTTTTTAGTGTTTTAATTCTTTATGAGCTAATTAAATATATCAGGTTATAAAAAAATAAAGTAATGTTTGTAATTTTAACAAATAAATTATTTTTCGATCACAGAACCCACCAAATAAACTCTGATTAAAATTATTCAAAAATTCATTCTTGATTTTTATTCGTGGATATTTAGATGGTAATTCAATCATCTCAGTATATATTTTTTTTTACTTTATGGTCTATGATGAATGCATCATAATTCTCATATGAAACAATTAAATAGTGAGGACGAGATAAATCGTCATTCACAAGAAACGGGTTAAATGTTAAGAATATTGATAGACGGTTTGATATTTTGATAAAGTAACTTCTTGCAGTATATTAGTATCTGGTAATGAAAAAAATATTAATCATCTGTGTATACTGGTTCATTAGAAAATAATATATTCTGTAATGGCTTTGTTATATATTATTTTATAATTTAATATTGAATTAAATAAAAATATATATTTGTTTTTCTCAAGATTTCATGTTTGAATAATAATATAAATAATAGTCTTGGGACTACTATTTCATATAAATAATAGTCTTAGGAAAAATGATTATCAAAATTGATCAAAAATCGATTTTCAAAATTTCTGATTAAAAAAATGTTTTGTGAGTAAGAAGTAAATAATTTATGAAACTGAATTTTCTATCAGAAAAAATATTAGAAGAACAAAGAAGAGAAGAAGAACAAACTCCAGTTTTTGTCTTTTTAATTTAGTACTGAATTAAATAAAAATAGATAATAGTTTTTCTCGTGATTGTACAAAATTTCTGATAAAAAAATGTTTTGTGAGTTATGGAAGAAAAGAAATCAATTATGAAACTGAATTTTGTCTCAGTTTAAAAAACTATCATTACTTAGAACTACTGTACTAAAAAAAATTGTAACATTGAAGAATAAAATTCAGTTTTTATCTTAAAGAAAAAAAATTTACTTAATTTTTAAGAATGTTATTCTGAATTGAAATTTTTTTGATGAATATATATATATATATATATATCACAAATTTAATGATTTTGTAAAAGCGAAAATTTTTTTGTAAAACGAATGAAATAAACTGGAATTTATTTTAGAAAGAAATGTATGTTGTTTCTTTAAAAAAAACACTGTTATAGAATCACTTTATTTAAAGAACTATAAAAATTTAATTAAAGAAACCAGTAAGAGACTGTTTTCATGATCAATCAAGAGATCTGAGATTTTACGAGATCTGACCTAGTCAGAGGTTTTTAAAAAATTGCTCCATCACTTAGAGAAAATAAAAACCTAACCATGAGATGCAGTGCTTAGTATCTTTTCTCGAAAATAGGATCCAGATCCTTTAATCACATTCAAGAAAGATTAATTTAAGTCTCTACGAGATTGTTTTTCATTCATATAAAATTTATTTTTTATCTAGTTGAAATCCAATTCAGTAATCTGTTAAAATTCAAAGATTAAATTTGTCTTATTATCTTTCTGGTAAATTAAAATTAATCCTTCTCCACCTTCGTGTTTTTTATTCGTGTTCTGATAGGTTGATATTGAGCAAGTAGTCTATATTCTGATTGATTGATATCAGTAACATGAACAATGTTCTATTTCATGGTTCACAACAAAAAAATGTGTACGATTTTAATGTAAAACTGATAAGAAATTTATTCAAAATATTGCATTCACTGGAGCTTTAGTGCAAAAAAATTGTTACAAATTTTCACATTGTATTTTGTTGTTAATTTTCATAAACTTAAACTAAATCCCCCCTCCGGTAGTTGGCGAACGCAGCACACTAACATAAATACATTTATAATATATATATATATATATTAATATCTGATATTGATAAAATTATTTAATTAATTCAAATGGAACTAATATAACTCAAACAAGACGTCTCATTAAGAAGAAGGATACCGTGCAGCTACACTATGTTCAATGGAATGGAACTAAATTGATCAATATCTAATATCAAATGATTAAAGTCATACCTTCTCGTTCTGCTTTCAGTTATATAACCATCTAATTCCGATGTGATCACCGTATGACCTAGAGAATGTGTTGGATAAACGGATTGTGTAAAATTAGTTGTGAGTTATGTTAATTGCTCTTCGGATTTTTTTTGTAATACGTTCTCACGCACAAATAATAAAAGGAAAGTTTATTAATTACTCATTTCTGATTATATCATGTTATATGAATTCGAGAACATTGTTTCAGATCTACAAACTAATAATTAATTTGTACTGTGCTATGGAAATATTTCGAATGGAATTTTATAGAAGTTAGTTTGATGGAAAGTTTCAAGTAGGTATGAAAAATGATGCGAGAGAAAGTTTCATTAGACCATGATGAACAGTATGTATTTTATAAAAATATATTTAATTTTTTACTTGTCCCGTGTTCAAGTATATATATATATATATATATATATATATATATATATATAAATATATATAAATATATATAAATATATATAAATATATATATATATAAATATATATATATATTTATATTATAATTTTTGTCCATTTCAAAATTACATATTAAAATCTTCAAAAAAAAACATACTTCGGTTTATATTTTAATTTGTAAAAATATATTTCCTACAGGATATTATTTCCTCGTAACATTTGTCCTTTAGGATATTTTGAATGCCTGTAATTTACTATTAGTTTCAGTCCTATGTATGTACGAATGAATGAAGAGAGAAAGTGATTTTATCTATTATTCTTTTCGAATTTAGTGAATTTATTTCATTGGTAGTCCGTTGACAACCCAGATCGATCATTTCGTTTCGATGCGTTCCCATAACGGACCGAAGCGATACGCTGTTCGATCGTTTCGAGTCAGCTTGTCTAAATTACATGTGAATTCGGTTGGTGCGCGATTGCAATCAAACGTGGGCGAGCCGAATTTCACAGTAAAACATTTGCATATAATAACAAAACAATAATATGAAATTCATAACAGCAGCAGCGAAACATTGTATATCTACCGCAGATAATCTACCATAAACAACCACTTACACGGTGCCGCTTGCCATTAGCAGCTACGGTTCGAACACAATCATCCAGGAGGAAAACACGACTCCGGGAGAAATCACGCTCGGTCGTAAGCGCGTCGAGCGGTTGAGCTTTGAGCAATGCGCCGTTGCGGTAACACCGGGCAGGAACTGTAACAACAAACGTCGACGTTGCCACAAACCTTATAATTAATTCAATTCATTTAAATTGCCAATTTCGATTTGCACATTCGACAAATAACCGTTCGATGCCGGCGAGTACTTTAACGGCAACGTTCGTGTAGTTAAATCGCGATTCGACGGCGCGGGGCGTTGTTACTCAGTCAGTTGTAAATCTTACACAAATGATATTTGATAAATGGTCGACGTTTGTGGAAATCGTCACGACAGAGAAATCTTTTCGAAATTCATTAATATAACCGTTTCATATATATATATATATATATATATATATATATATATATATATACACACTGGATCAAAAAAGTCTCCATACACTTGTGATAATTTTAGTTTTTTGTTTGTAATAACCATAATAATTTATTTATTATGGAAATATGTAGATCACATATATATTGTAATTATACAGAGAGAATGACTCAAAGAAAATATTATTTTAATATAGTATTTATTACATATTTTTATATAGTATTCATGTTAAAAAAACGTTAAAGATAAGTAATGCTTTTATTGTTCTCCTGTTACGAATTGTTGATAAGTTTGTAATATAAAAAATGGTAATATTGTAATTTTTCGACAAAATGACACTTTGGCTACACGAGTGAATATAGATTTTTGTTATAATTATAAAAGTTGTTTATTTTCTAGTACAAAAAAATGAGAAAAGTATGCAGTATCTAATATATTACATTTCGGACACCATCGTGTTCACTCCTGTTTTGTGAGGTTATGTCAACTGTTTGAACAAGAGATATAGTGTTTTTAAACATTAAGGTTGGTACTTGAAAATTAACAAACGACGAGAAAATATTTTAATTTAAAACAAAGTTATGATTGATTCAATTAAAAAGCACTGAATTAATTTTTACACCTTACATTATATATATATATATATGTATATATGTAAATAAATATATATGTAAATAAATATATATATATATATATATATATATATATATATATATATATATATATATATGTATACCATTATCTTTAGCATGCACAGCTATCTCTTCTAGTGATGGAAGTGATTTCGCACCAGTTCACAAATGGTGCCGAACATTATTAGATAGCGTCGAAAATTCTAATGAAGAAATGTAAGAAGAATTGCTACTTTACAATAAAATTAAATGAATAAAGTCTTAAAACAAGCTTATTGTAAGTTTTTTATCAATTTCTTTCAAATTTACAAAGGAATTTTTTTAGACACTCTTATTTTTATGCATTGTCATAAACTTTTCATGCGATTTTGGGTTCATTTTAACTCATTTTTTTTGGTTTTATGCTGTTTCAGAAAATTATGGAATGTATCTATGATTTTTCCACATAAGTTATGTCTTTTGTGCGATTGTTTATATGCATTTTTCTATGGAACGCATCTACTGCATACACAACAAGAGACTTGACTGTACTGAGTTCATTCGATCAGGTTCAGTCTAGGAAAAAGAAACTGCAACAAATTTCTATTATTCGATATAGAAAGAATTTTTTTTATCTGAAATCGAAAATGTTAGTAGTTATAATTAACTTTAACACCTGTGTGTTATCCTGTATCTCTCATTATTTATATATATATATATATATATATATATATATATATATATATATATATAATGTTATCGTTTTCCAAACAGAGCCATATTTCGAACCGAAATTGAATATAATGAACGAGTTGAAGTGGAATATTCGCATTTCGTGTCCGTAATACAATACAGAAATACATAGATAACATTTGTTTGTAATAAATTGCTTTTGATAGCTAATAGTGGCCTAGTTCAAGCACGGATCGAGCCGATGAGCGGAGGGGCGAGACACATTTCGATTGTAGTACCACTCAAGATACAAAATTTCTATTCTACTATCAAGCCGTTTCGATTCCGAGATATCTGTCTTATTAATGTACATGATTTGTTTTGATATATTATTTTGTGCGGCCGCAACATTGATATTAAAGACTGTTTCTGTATAAAAACAATCGTTTTGTAGTCATAATTCCAACTCGGTATTATATATATATATATATATATATATAGTTGGTCAAAAAGTAATTGTGTTTTTTTTTCTATGTAAATGAAAGACGAATTTTTCCCCCGGCACCATGCGCGCGTTTTATTCGTTCTCTGATTGGTTAGTATCGGTCATGTGGTCTCTGTTCTGATTTGTTGATATCAGTCACATGATCAGTGTTCTGTTTTACGGTGTATAACGGAGGACTGTATACGATTCAAGTGTAAAACTGATAAGAAATTTGTTCAAAATGTTGTAGTCACTGAAGATTTTGAGTAAAAAAATTGTTACACATTTTAATGTTATATTTTGTTATGTTGATTTCTATAAACTTTTCCCATCAAATTTTGACGCCATACATTTTACACGGATTATTTTTGTGTATAATTTGTTAATTTCTGTTAATTGTTAGGATGAGCGGGAGACTGACAGAATTAGCAGTGGACAGATTTTCCCTAGTCAATTTAAAAAAACATATAGATTTAATTATTTCATAAGTTTTGTGGTTAGAACGAATTCAAACGTATAAAAATAACTAAAAATCGACAATACTAAAAATATAACAATTACTAAAAATAACAATAATCGAATTCCAGTACTTTTTACATAATATATTTTTTAAAAACCTACACGAATTGTTACCCTTCATTGTTTTAACCGTCCGTTAAAATCCACGTCCTATGCACCAATACTGAATGACGTTGCGCCGATATGGTCAGACCTTGCAAAATTTAGTAGGCGGTAATTTGCAAATCGCTTAGAGGAAATGGCTGTAGAGGGATATAAAATGTTTCCGGATTGAATTTGAATACTTTTTAATTGAATTTCCATACATATTTATACAGAAGTTCTGATCTGTGCACAAAAAAAAACACTGGGATTTTTAACCAAATCGATATTGGAAAGTATTTAATTCTTTTTTTAAAAAAATAGGTTAATAATTTTGGTAAGGATTTTAAAAATTCTATTTTAATATTTTGGAACAGGTGAGGGGGAAAGGGTGCTGAATTTTTTAATAAATGTTTTTCGATCAATTGGACATTGTTTTATAGTAAACAGAATAAAAATTGCAAATTTGTAGATTATATGAAAAAAATGATTATTAAAATTAGCCATTAGAAATTATCACCAGTAACATTTATTTAAATTTTCAAATAAAATTTTTCAAAGGGGGGAGCGAGCGTTAGTGAGCAAGGGGTTACCCTTCGGAGGTCGACAAGCAAAGCGAGTAGAGTAGAGAACTCCCTGGCAAACTGAAACAGTGTTAATTAATTCAATTTAAACACACAATTAATTTGCAAACCTAGTGTATTACGTTGGTAGAAAAATAATTGCGGTTTATGACCTTGAAATTCATATAGAAAATCGCAATTATTATATTAAAAATGCCATTATTTCATGACGAGCATACTCGACGTAAACGCTTAAAGGGTTAAGAATAAGTCGATTTTTAAGATATCTCGCTCGTTTTACTGCTATAAACTGAAACATTCTCTTAATAAAACATCCATTTGTAAAAGATAAGAATTATTCACTAAAACAGACACATAAAAAAATCAGCCATCGAGCTACAATAAAAGCTAGATCGTCTGAAACGAAACACAAATACGAAACTGGTCTTTGGAGCAATCCTATAATCTTTAGCCTCAGTGCACAATCGAAACATGCAACTAATCCACGTAATAAAGTTGATTGGTTTTCTTATAAAGTTTGAAATTGGAAATTTGTTTGAGTAAAGTTGTCTGTAATAATATTTAAGAGACTAATAAAACTCAATGTAAACTTATTCGTCGCTTAATTTTCGTTCAAATCACGTTATCGTTTTTTTTTTTTTAATTTAAAAACCATTTATGTAATCGAAACGTCGCAGATTTATTTGATTTATTGTTATTAACTGCAAATTATTAAATTTACATCAAATATTTTTTTTTAACTACTGAAGAGATTTTCGTTCGAATAATTTTTTAGCTGATAAATTTCTAAATATGAATCCATTAGCTGTTCACATTAATTCCGTGCCTTTAAATAAAATCACTCATAGCTCTGTTTCAAAATAAAATATATTCTTGTCGTTCTGAAGTTCCAGTCTTTGAAAATACACAGAAAAGGAGTTGGTCTAACCTTACAAAACAGTAGTGAACACAGTGGCGTCCGAAAAGCAGAATATTCCTAAAAACCACTAAATGTTGTTGAAAGTTTATCAAGAAGTGAAAATTTGATTATGAAAAATAATCAGAAGGAAAAGAGCTTTCAGAAATGAATCAAAGAATGGTAAAAAATGGGATTTTTCTCTACCTTATAGTTTTGAGAGTAACCTCAATCGAAATGTGTCTTATCAAAGGATGACCGATCATAATTTATTGAAAATTTCTGCTTTTTAAAAATATATCTTTTGTGATTCAAGAGAGAAATCCATTTGTAAATTCTCTCAAAGTACTGGAACTGCAATGCACAAGTTTGTCTGTGTTGAAAATAATTTTGTATCAATGATTACACATTGAATTTCTCTAAGTAATAATTTTCGACAAACATTCCGAGTTAATTTAATTTTAATATGATTAAATAACATATCAATAATTATAAAATAATACAAACAGTTTTAATCGAAAGCAAATAGCAACGCTAAACAGATTAATGATACGATCTGTTTTATCACTGTACGTTTACTGTGGAAATTTGCATTTACCATTGTGCACCAACTCATTAAGTCTCGGTCATAACGTGAATATATCTGGATTAGATATATAAAATATTTGTTTGTTCACGTACACTCTATACGTATAAACATATATTTAATTGTGTTTCAAACACTTATTAACTCTGTTATCTGATTAATTATTTAGTTAAATTTTTGAACTAGTATATAGTTTTGATCGTTTATAGCTATTTTATGATCATGAAAACGAGATTTTTGGAAGCCAGTGAAGCTATTTGATTGTCAAAGCCTCAGAGGTACGTATCAGGTGTACAAATTAATTCGGTCGTTTTTTTTTAATAGAAAATGAATGCTTATTTACGGATTTACATTTCAATCCTTAAAATGTCCTCCATTATTTTATATAACTTTCCTCTATCTGTCAGGTAA
Source organism: Acanthacorydalis orientalis (assembly GCA_034766995.1). NCBI lineage: Eukaryota > Metazoa > Arthropoda > Insecta > Megaloptera > Corydalidae > Acanthacorydalis > Acanthacorydalis orientalis. The sequence goes on from CM068316.1 coordinate 49,496,547, forward strand.
ATGACGAATCCCTTGTAGAAGAAATATGGCAGTTCTGAATCGATGAAGTCGTCAATGGATTTCCGGATCTCTTTTACTCAAGCAGGTGATGTTTGAGCGACCGGAACAGGGGATAATCTGACGGAGCTAGGTCCGGTGAATACGCCGTATGAAGGAAAACATCCCAGCCTAACAAATAAATAACGACTTTGTTTTTTTTTCGCGACGTGCTGCAAAATTACTTGCTTCTTTTTCTCGCCAACTAATCATCTTTTACTCTCTAATTTCTTAACTTGAACGGATGAATTATTGATGATAACGCTCTGAATTTACAGTTTGATCAGATTCAAGTAACTCACAATACACCACACTCTTATTGACCCAGTAAATAATCAATAAAAATTTTTTTTGATGTGAATTAGGTAATAAGAGTCAATGTTACCAAAATACAGACCGAAAAATGTACTTTAAAATGATATTAACATGAACACGATGAAATGATGCGTTTATTACAAAAAATTAAGCTCGAATTCATAATATAAAGACCGCAATTATTTTCCTACCAACTTTAAGTTAAACATTAATTTATAATTTAAAAACAATTACTATTTGTGTGGTTCTGTCAAATATTTGAAGTGTATTGAATTTATGTACTGGCTCTGTGTAAAAGTCTTAGTCTTTTTTAAGTCTCTCATGCAATGGTTTAAAATTTCAATTAATTCCCGAATTTTTAAATTTTGGAAGGATCGGCATTAAAGTCTGTCTTATCCGAGAGATGGAAGAAAGTAATAGAAAGTCAGAGTAACTATTTTCCAGATTGCATTATAATTTATATATTATCAGCCGAGGGTTGTTTGTGTCATAATTTTTTTACTCAAAGCTTCAGTAAATACAATATTCTGAATAAATTTCTTATCAGTTTGACACTGAAATCTTATAACCTCTTTCTTTTGTACACTGTAAGGGAGCTGCATACATGTGACATGTCAACCAATCATAATTACTCACAATTAATAATAATTTATTGAAAATTGATAATCATTTTTTCGGTTTGTGTGGTTGAACAAATTTGTGAAACTGATTTGATTTTAAAAGGATTTCTTTGTGTATTTGGCTTTGAAATCATTGAATCCAAAAACAACTCATGATATAGTTTGGAAATTGTGGTTAAATTTACTTCCAAAAATTAATTTTACACTAATTTCATAACATTAAGACCTTATATCTTTCTTAATTTAAAAATATTCAATAATTACAATTAATCATAAGTTTAAATCATCTTTGGAGCTCTAGGATATAGAAAAGTATGAATTTTTTACAAATTTTCGTACATCAGTTGAAAAAATGCTGCCGAAGCCGCGAGAATGATTTGTTTGATTTGGGGTGAAGGTCCTGTGACCCACAAAACATGTAAAAGATGTTGAAGCAGTGGAAGAGATCCGGCATCTTTTTTTGAAAGGATCTTCGTCAGTTATTCGATAGATGAAACACAGTTATATAAAATAATGAAAGATATTTTCAAGACTGAAATCTATTCCATTTCTCTGTAATCATTGATTTTTTATAAAAAAAGGCACTGAATTAATTTCTACACCTAATGTCATACTCAAAGCACGGATTGGTTTAATAAAACAGACAAAAAGAAGATAGAACTATCAATACAGAGAGATCGAATTCGATACTGGCCCAAAACGGAGACAACCTGTGTAATTCGACACAATCTCGTCTCGCATATAAGAAAACGTGGTATCGTTGCGAATGCAGACTTCGATACATCAAAATCGCGTTGACAACGACCGAAACAAATTCCAATTAAATCACTTGTCAAATTTTCGGAAAACTGTCACAATGATAAATTATGTTTTGAGTTGAAATACAACGCACCGTACAAAATTTCATTTCAAGTAATCAGTTAGCCACGTTCGGATGTGTGTCGAAGATTCCCGTACGAAATACATATAACAAAATGTTGCTGTACTATTTTATGTCGATTATCATATTCATCTCGTTCATCGCGGATATCATCATCATGTTTAATCACGAGTAAGTAGACACTTTTTGTATTAATATGCATGCAAGCGCGAACGCATAAATGCATAACGAAAATTGTTCAATCAAATTCAGAAAAACGAAAATAAAAATTCGATTGACAATACAGTTTTGGTACTGCTGATAAATTCATTTTTCAACACACTAAACAACGAATAATAAATCAATATTGATCATTTTTGAATAATACTAATATGTATTTCGATGGCAATGAAATCATCTTCAGCTCTTAAAGATATAGAAACAGCTCAGACTAGAAAAATCTGAGTACCAAGATACAGAAAGAATTTTATGTACCTTAACACTTTGATTGATTGATTATTTGGGGTTTAAGGGCGCGTCGCAACCTAAGATCACTTATCTCTTTAAAGATGATAAAAATCTCATCATAAAAATACTCATTAATAGTGACTTACTCAACATTTTTAATCAGACATTTTTTTGTGATTGTTGGGGAGGAGGGTGAAAACAAAACGTGAAATCGGGTTGGTTTTAAAAGTGTTTATATTTTGTCTATATAAATATAAAAAAATATTCCATATATTTTCAAAAAAATGGATAAACATTTAAAAAAAAGCTTGTAGATTTTTTATTGTTATTATTAACGATGACACCCGAAGTTACACGAATGTTTCACGAAAAATTATGATTGGGCATGAAAATTTGCATGAATAACAATTAATAATGATTTATTGAAGATTTTTAATGAGACATTTTTTTGTTTATTATTAATAAGTGAAAATTATTTGATTTCAAAGGTGTTTATATTTTATCTATCTAAATATAAAAAAATATTCCGCAAAATTTCAAAAAAATGGACAAAAATTAAAAAAAAATCTTGTAGATTTTTTATAAAGTTATTATTAACGATGACACAAAATGAAAGATAATGCGCAGGATTCGTTCACAATAATAATTTAAATCACTAGTTTCTATTTTATTTTTAAACAAAGAAGGAATACAGAAAAAATATATTTATTTAAGATAGAATTTTTATTTTTCTCAGTTTTAATTTGGACTTAATAAGCAGTAGATTCCAAGGAGGACAAACGATGATGCCCTCACCTTTTTTAAGAATTATGAGCGACTCTCTCTTAACAGCTAACGTGTCACCTGGTGCTTCACAATATGCGTAAATATATATTTTACTATGATTTTATGTTTGTTTATATCTGTGATACTGTTAATGCGTTACTGTATTAGTTTTCTTAATTTTTGATCCTCTGAGTGTCTGTATTCCACTACTAGTCTCGGCACGTATGCCATCTTCAAGTAATATCCTTCCATCTATCCTTCCATCTTCTATAATAGCTAACCGTTTGAGTGCTAGTGGAAATTTTCATGATTTTATCAAAAAATTACAGAAAATATATGCTAAAAAATGACAGAAAAATACATGGAGGAGAGATATATTGCCTTTAGCACACAAAGGGAGATATTGGTCCTTTCAGAACTGAAGATGGAAACTAATAGTAAAATACAGACATTCAAATGGACAAATGCTACGAGGAAATAATATTCTGTAATTTTCATATTTTTATAAATTAAAATATAAATCAGTATTTTTTTGAAGATTTTAATATTTAATTTTGAAATGGGTTCAATATATATATATATATATATATATATATATATATATATATTAAAAGTATTTTTATTTACAAGTTTCATTAATATTAAATATATATATATATATATATATATAAATTTTATTTGCATTTCTTAAAAAAAAAAACTGAAATCGTACTTTGATATAAATTAATGTTGTAGCAAAAAAAATAGCTTTTTAAACACATATTTATTCTTATATATATATATATTTTCTATTTTAAGTCCAAAGACTGAAAAGAAAACTATAAGACTTCAGATAAAAGACCATGTGTTTTATGAAATGCACAATACAGTAGTCGTAAAATTCGTTAAAAAGAAATATAATATGACTGACAAAGAGATTCGAAATATGCTGTACAATTTTGAGGTAAGTTTGAATTTTTTTCTTTATGTATTTTTCTAAAAGAAAGCGTTTATGTTAGAGGACAAATTTAACATTTTTAAAAAATAATTTATTTTATAAAAAGTGTATTAAATTAGAGTTTAAAAGAGTTTTAAGAAATGATGTAATTGGGTACTCTGGTTAATTTCTTCTGGATAAATGCTAATTAATACACTTATTTATTTTTTTGAAATTCATGAAATTATTGTTATTTATTTTTAAATACTTGATGTGAGGTTCTACATAAATACTGTCATTTTTAAAACAAAGGTTTAGAACATATAAAATAATTTTAAAGTGATTTAAATGTTAATTACGTTCTATAAATTAAAATGATTCCATATTGGATCGACTTAAAAAATATATTTTTCTGTTTTTTTTTTCATAAATTATGTTTGTTTTTTATTAATTTAAACAGTTTTGATCCTAATTTATCATTTTTGCCTATAGCACTAATATTTTAAAAATAAAAGTGAAATAATGAAAATAACAAGAATTATTATAATATTTCATACAATTCGGATAAAATTTAATGGATTTTTCTAGGCAAATATTCTAGATTCGATCGACGATGTCAGGCAAAAAAATCTAGAAGAAACGAAAAAGAAATTTAAATCTTACTTGAGTGCTGAAATGGATTCAGGTTTAAAAAGAATACTGGAAGATATGAAAAGAAGTAAATTGTATGAGAACGCTTGTAAGGAATACGGATGGTCATCCACGGATGGAGCTAATTTCTTAAAAATCTTACAAGTACTACATTTTTTTTTATATAAATATTTACTGCTCGTATAGTTGACCCGCTATTTGGTATGAAATTTAATTTAATATTAATTTGATATGAAAATAAAATAAAAGTGAATATGTCATTTATAAATAATATAAAATATTGGATTTAGATTTTTTTATTTCAAATTTACTATGTGACAGAAAAAATAGATATTTTTGAGCGATTTTAAAAAAATATTGTTTTTTTTTATATTAAAATTGATTTTATAATTGTCAATTAAAAAGTGACTTTTTATTGGCTCACTCAGAACTAATTCTCAAGAGGAATCAAACCCTGATTCCTCCAGGGAATTGGTACTTCGTGAACTAACAAGTCACTCTTCAATGTGTCTGAAAAAAATGATTATTCGAACAAAATAGCGAAAAGTAGAATTCAACCATTAATTAAATACAATTTCTCTAGCTAAAATACTACAAAACTCTTGAAGACATCCAGATAGATCATGGCGATGCTCCCAAGTCGCCCGAAGAGAAACTGAAAGAATGTTTGAAACTCTTTACTAGTTGTTGTCATTCAGGACCGAATTGTAAAGAAGCATACGAAAAAGCATCAAAGGAAGGCGAAATTAAAGAATGTCAGACATTAACGTCGGGTTGTCCTCTAACTGGACCGACTTGTAAAGCTGCATACGAATCGATCAGCAAGGAAAAAGAAAGAGAACGAACTAATACGAACACTGAACATGGTCGGAAGAGTGAAGGTTGTAGAAAAGCATCCGAAGCTGCGAAATAGTATCAGAATTAATTGAACATCTGTTAAATATCCACGTTTTTATATCTAGTTTAGTCCCTTTTCTAATGTTCATTTATATGTATTTTTGAAACAGTGTAGAGAGAAATAAATAGCAGAAAAAAGTAAGTAGATGACTGAAAAACTGAATCTGATTCAATACCTTTTAATCAGTTATATCCATCATTAAAAAATGCAATATTTTTGAATTTCTTACTTCATTTTTTATTTATTTAATAAACTTATTTAATAAATGAATAATGTTCTTACAAACCACAAAAAAATTTCTAATCTAATATATCGAACAATTGATTTTATATTTAATTATTTTCAATGTATATTTCTATGACCATTCCATCATCTTCAGAACGATAAGATACATGAAAATCACATTTGTATGTAATTTTATACGAACTTCAAATCTTATTATACATTAAATTATCGATTGGAACGTAATTTTCCTTTTAATAATACCGAATTTTTAAGTGTTCAATTAATTCATAATAGTTTTCTTCAATGCACGAGTCATTCTTAATCATAGACATAAAACATCTTTTATATTTATGTATCTGATAGAACAAGTTGATTTTTCAGACAAATAAGTGGAGATTAACTTTCTAGATCGATTATTGTTCTTTTCATAGATATAAGAAATATAGGATGATAATACCATATATAAATTCTTATAATTTTTTTCTGAATAGAAGATTGAATGAGAGTAAAATATAATTTACAATTTTATCTAATTTATTAATAGAGTAAAATATTATTAATAAATATACATATATATATATATATATATATATATATATATATATATATATATATGTATGTACGTATACCTTAGTTGAAATAATATAATACTAAAGAAAACACAGATAACATAATCTGGCTACCGACACTGCGGTTTTTACAAAGAAAAACATATTACTATACAAGCTTTGTGGTACTATAGAGTTGCTATCTTTTACAATTTTACTTCTAACAACTTTTTAATTCCCGCTCAGAAGAAGTTCGTTTCTTATATCGCGGTTTGTTGACTTCTACTCGTGCCCAAGTATATATACACACACACACACATATATATATATATATATATACATACATACACACATACCTCCTACTATAAAGTTTCGTTACACAATGTTATATGCAAGTGGTTAATAATATGAAGCCGGCAAGATGGTGAATGTTCGTAACGTTTTTATGCAGTGTGGTACTCAGATAACATTTTAACTAGGTTCTCATAATAACGTAAATAATTAGGTAAAGTTTAATGGGCATTGCGCTAAGTTCTGCGAAAGTTTTTTTTATACGCTCTATTAAAATACTTCAAATTAATTAGTGGAGACTGTTGTTCGGAAAAGTGGTACAAACTGACTCGAAATAACATTTTTATAGGAACGAAGTAACACTTTTATGATTATAAATTGCAGAGCTTTTTACCATAATAATTAAGAAAATAAGTGTTGGTTATATATACAAACGTGGGTCGTTTGATAAGTTCGGTAAATTTCTATGATGTGGAACCAGAATTCATTTGGTAACGTTACGGCTATCAAGTATCACTTTTCAAACTAGCATAGGTGAAATTTCAACCGGAAGTGATATGTTGTTCATGTTCTACAGATGTTTGAAGCAAGAATTGTAGTAGTTACTGCAAAATGAAAAAAAACGAGCAGACATTTTTGCTTCGATTCGTTATCGTGGATCAAACATGGATCCGCCACTGCACATCTGAGTCGAACCAGCAGTCAAAGCAGACTAGCTAAGTGGACTTTTAAAAGTGCGCCGAAGAAGGCGAAGACCGTTCTGTCGGCTGAGAAGGTGATGGCCATTATTTTTTAGGAATCCCAAAGAATTATCCTGATCGACTGCTAAACGAAGAAAGAAACGATAATAAGAGCCTATTATGCAACATTATTGAACCGTGTGTAAGAAGAGATGAGACAAAAACGGCCAAGATTTGCGCACAAACCAGTGCACTCTCACTAGTACAACGCACCATTCCTCAAATCGACCATAGCAATGGTTAAATTGTACGAATTTGGATTCGAATTGATTCCTCATCCACTCTTTTCTCCGGACTTGATCCCGTGCGGCTCTTTCCTCTTCTCAAACTTGAAATTTAGGCTTGGTAAGAAGAAATTGTCGTCGAATGAGGATGTCATCAATATAGTCGAATGAAGACATCATCACTGTTGTCAATGCGTATTTTCAAACTAGCTTGACTAAGTGTATAGAGCTCTCAATAAAGACTATGTGGAGAAATAAAATTGTTTTTCGAAGAAACCGTGTTCAACTTGCTTTTTTACTATACTTATCAAACGACCCATATATATATATATAAATGGGTCGTTTATATGTGTATATATATATATATATATGTTTCTGTGTGTATGTGTGCACACAATAAAAGAAGACTCTTATCTAAATTCTCATCGTTTAATTTTGATTGTTTTAGTTTTAAACTCGATTAAAAAAATGTAATTTTTATCAAACAAATAAATTAATTTTTAATTACTAAAAGGCTCTTCCAACTCTCTCTGAGCTCGACAGTCTCTCCCTGGAGGAGATTTTCCGACCGCTTGTTAATGCTTGTTCCCCACAAACAAATGACAGAAATTAACAAATAATACACATAAAATGTAAATCATAATCTCTAACTGGAAACGTTTATCAATTAATTTGAGTTAACATCATTCGATTATACGATTCACAATAACCAGTTATAACACAGACCAAATGACTGACATTAACCAATCATAACACAGATCACATGACTGAAATCAATCGATCAGAGAACGAATAAATGTCCCAGAAATTGGATCACAGTTTCGTTTTTATTATAAAGAAAGATTTTTTGGTAATTTTCATAAACTGAAAAACTAAACTGAAAAAGATGTAATTTTTTAAAGAATTAATTTTAAAAGTGTGACAGATATTTAAGTATTAAGTTGTTACATTTACTGTATCTAAGATTTAATACCAGACAAACTCTGTTTAAAATAAAGACATCTTTAAATTGAAGACGGATTGGTAATACTTGGCTCACACGTCTGGTATGGCCGGAAATATATTTCTAAGTATTGAAGCTGGTTTTTCTATATAACTGTTACTCTTCATTAAATTTTCAACGTTATAATTAGAAATATAATGTTTTAGAACTGTGATTCCTTGTGTACGTATATTGTAGTATTTATAATTTTTTCTATAAAAAATCAAACTTCTAATTAAAACAAATAAAATCTGTTTAATTGTACTAGCTGAGAAGTCATTTTGGATTAACAGGACTCTCTTAATCTGGTTAAATCATTTTCATACATGATTTATTTTCTCACTTTACAAATCAAAAAAAATATAATTCAATATATAAACATTTCTGATTATTTCTTATAGGAATCAAAAAAAAATCATTTCAAAAACAGTTAATTAGTTAAAAACAACTTATAAGTAAAACTCTCTAAAAAGATACAACGAACCACGAACTAATTATATGATAAAACATAAAAAGGGGATTTCTTTTACTTATAAAGAATATAAAGTTGTCATCTCAATGTACATAAACGAGTAAAATCATAATATGAAAATTTACTAAAATTTCAAATCATGTAGACATAAAATGCTAAGGCTCAGGAATACCTTCATCTGAATAAAAAATAAATGTATTTCCCTTTTAAATATTTTTTAACGTAATGATAATTTAAAACCTTTATAAAAAGATTTAATAATAATATTTAATCATGACAAACATACACTGTATGTGTATTTTGTATAAGAAATGAACGTGTACATGTTTTATAAAATTAAATTATATACTTCTTTCTACCTCACACTCCCTCTCTCTCTCTCTTTATTATATATATATATATATATATATATGTATATCTATATATATATATATATATATGTATATATATATATATGTATGTATGTATGCTGTATAGGTATATAAATGAATCAAAGAAATATTAAATTACATCTTCGTATTTTTGAAATATTTTCATATGACTTGTCAGTTTTCATATTCTATTTTGTCTTTTATATAAATATTAATAAATATATATATATATATATATATATATATTATATATATTATATATATTATATATATATATATATATATATATATAAACATCTCATTATGTTACATTTACTGTATTTATGATAGTGTTATTTTTGGATACAATATTTCACGTTTCCTAAATTAGTATTAATGAGAATATAAATCTAATAATTTCTTGATACCTAAGTGTTTAGTTGTAAATATAAAAAAATGTGTAATAAAACTGTACAGTGAATTGCAGATGTAGAGATGTCAAATCAAAAAAAAAAACGTGTGCACATACAGAACCCATCAAGTCTTAATCGAGAATTGTATGAAAAATTGAAAAATAAAATACGTTTCATATATTTTTTGTATTCATTTCCGAGAAAACACTTGCTGACAGGCAAAAAGAAATAAAACTTATATTTTCTAATTGAAATTCTAAGGAACTGGTACCTGTACATTTATTGTTGGTTTCTTGTGAAAGTATTTTAAATGTTTTTCGTTGAAATTAGTTTCAGTGCATGTGTCGTCATAGAATTATCATATTTATTAAGTCAGTAGGAAAGTAATTGAAGTTTTTGTTGTCTGAATAATAATTTTTTTTTAATGAAAATGTCTTTTCATCGTTTTCTTGTTAATATAATTTTTATTCTTGTTAATATCATTTTTCGGTCTGTATTTGAGTAATATTGACTTTGGTTTTATTGTTGACTTTGCTTCAAACTAGGGTATTGAATTAAAGATGAAAAAGGAACAAATAAGTGCTATTTTTTGTATGAATTCAAAACGAGTGGTAAAGCAGCAGAAACTGCTCGACGATGCTTTTTGTGTGGGTCCTGTTGAAAAATTTACCCTGCAATAGTAGTTCTCGAAATTTCGTGCTGCAGAGGAGAGTCTTGATGATAATGAAGTTCTCAGGTGTCCTTCTTCAATTCATAACGATCGACTGAACTCGTTAGTTGAATCAGAATCATCAAGAACAATTCAAGAGCTTGTAAATAATTAGACTTTAGTCATCCAATAATTTTGGACCACTTAAAACAGCTAGGAAAATTAAAAAAGTTTGATAAATGGATGTCGCGCGAACTGAACGAAAACCAAAAAAAAAACTCCGTTAAGAAGTTTGTTCTACACTCCTTTAAGATAACAGAAATTGTGTTCTGGGTTGTGTTGTAAAGTGCGACGAAAAACGAATCTTTTACAAAAACAGATAGCGGTCTGCACAATCGTTGGACAAAAATGAAGCCCCAGAGCATACCTCGAACCCAAAATGGAAAAATGAATATGAATTTAAAGGTCATAAACCGCAATCATTTTTCTATCAACCAAATAAAATATGCAAAAATTGATGAAAGATAGAAAAGATATTTGTCTTATTTCTATTTCTTAAAAAAAATTTTTTTTAGTCAAATTTACTTTAAATTGTTTTTGTTTGTTTTAAAAAATCTAAAAACTTGATGATAAATTAAAGAAAAGCTGAACGTTAATTAAATTTATAATAAACGTTCAAATTTCCTTCTTCCTTCTAAAGTAAATGATTCAACTTAAGGTGAAGACTAACAATTTTTTCAAATAGCATTCGGTTTTTCTCATCGTGGATCTACATGAAAAATTAAGGAACACCTTTATGAAAAATTCTCTCTACATCTATCACTCTCTCTTTCTCTCTCTCTCTCTCTATATAGATAGATAGATAAATAGATAAATAGACAGAGAAAGAGAGAAACTGCCATGAAGGTGTTTTCAAATTTTTTTATACAAATTCGGAGACGAAAAAAACGAACACTATTTGTGAAATTTACAGATAAGATAACTGAAACAAAATAACCTTGCTAATAACACGCCGATGTTTATTTGATTAAGCAATAATTTTACTAAATAAACATACGGTGTATTATTGATTAACCACTAATGTGTTTACACGTGAAACCAACCCTAAATCTCCTTCAACGTTACGAAACAAACACCGACCGTCCTACAATTGACGTAATTTATTTTTCATTATATTATTAATACGGACATCGGTTTTCCGAATCGCCGTTAATGTTTAAAGTATGCAATTAAAATCTTTAATCTCCAATCAAAATGTGGCAGCGAATACAGTTCATCAATCACAAACACATCAGTGTAATGAACAAACGGCAGCTCTAGTAACCCTGACAAGGGATCAAAAAATGTGTGTTATATGTCAAATTAATGAAATCAATACACGTTATTCCAATTTGTAACCCTTTGGTTTCGTTTTTTTTTTAATTATCTGACAAGTACAAATTTACATAAAATTTTAGATGCGGCGCCGATCGCAAGTTTAATTCGACGCAGTTCTGCTCGCACTAACGAACACATGCGGATTTGGGAATGTATGTAATTGAATCACTGCTGGTTTTATGAATACGAATATTATAACGATTTTTTTTGTTGGGTTCTGATTTGTTGTGGAGACATCAATTTCATACAGTTTTCAATTTATTAACAATTACAATAAACTTGCGGCTCGTTTGAGTCCATTACCTTTTTTATATTCGAGTTTATGTGCGAAAGTAACGCCGAAAATTCTCGACCTAACATGTTTGCGCATGCGCACGCATGGCGAATCTGTACAGTGTAGTGGATTCGTGTTTTAGTCATGGCTTACAGTAAGATAGTAAGCCGTAGAGTATACTAGTACTTTTTCTCTACCTACTTTTCCCCATCTACATTTTCTGTAGACCTCTACTTTACCAGTATCTACAGTTTGGTCTGTTTACGCAAAGCTAGTGGTTTAGTAGAGAAGAGTTTAGTTTCAAGTTTAAAACAACCGACCAACAACCTCTGTAAATGAAAATAAAATTTATAAATACACTTTTCGTGTTCGATTACTTTATTGGAATAATTTCGGTAAATTTATATGGAGAATGAAAATGAAATCATTATTTTAATACATTTTTGTTTTATTGAAAAATTTTAATAAAAGTTAAACAGGATTGATTACTAATTCATTAATCATTACTGAATATGTAACTTTTATAAGTTTACTGTATAATAATAGATAATAACAGGTATTTAGACGAAATAAAAGAAATTATTATAAATTAACTACTTTCAATTTTTAACTTTCTGTTTTTGTTTTAAAAAGTCTTTCAAATATTGACTTCATAGAACCCCAGGGTGCCAAGAATCATAATTTTTAATGAACAGTGGTCTAAAGGATACAAATGAAATAAAATTAATTTAAAATTAGATTAGAACTCTTTAAAATCTCATCAACAGTAAAAAGTGTGAAAATAAATCAAGAATAATTCGACAGTTTGCTTCTACATGGGGATAAAGAAGATTATCAGTTGAATAAATTATTGTAGATAATTTAAAGTATTAACTTTTTGATATTTAATTATATATTTAAATTTCGAAAATGTAGAAATACAAAAGAAGAGACATATGTATGGAACAGGAATGAAATACTGTAATGTATAAGAACAGGTTAAAAAAAATCCCAAATTGATGTGATAAAAACTGAATTGATTTCAATCAATTTCTCGCTCTGCAGTTTAAAAAGACTGTTATTATTAATAACAACGATTAATAACACAAATAAAGAGATAACCTCTTTTATATTCTAACATTTTTCAATCGATTACGAAACCGAGTATAAAAAAAATGTTTCATTAGAGACGAACGAGCCTCATTCAATTCCATCCGACACACATTTCGAACGTAAGAATGAAAAAGCATAGAACTGATTCACACAACTGTTGTGCCGACAATTACGCGAGACCAATTGCTTCGTCGAAACTTCAACATGTTATATAAATGTGGTTTGGTAGGTTTTAGTGATTTATTATCGTTTCAATGTAACATCGATTTAAAGTAAGCACTACTCCTCGCAGACTTGTGCTGCTGTTTGATTCAAGTTCGGCGGAAATTTTGAAATGGATTCCGCGCATTGTAATTGCAATCCACTATGGTTTAAGTGTTGTTTCATTTGTTTTGTTACGCCGTTGAACGGATGCTGTGTGTATGTACTGTTCGTGTTGGACATACGCGATTCCGAGTGTTTTGTAACAACTGCTGGATGAATATTCAAACTATTAGAATTGATGTTGTTAATGAGCGGACGATTAACGTTTTTTATACACACACACAAACTTATACAGACAGACATTTATATATATATATATATATATATATATATATACATACAGATATAAGTAAAGTATTAGATTTTCAAAAAGACTAGTGAATCAAATTTTAAGAAATGGAAAATATGGCAGCAAGGAGAAATCGAAGAAAGTTCTTAAGTAGTAGGCTGTTAATGGTTATATATATATATATATATATATATATATATATATATATATATATATACACGCCGTAGGCATGACACAATCTATAATTTTTACTAAAATTGTTAAATTTTTACAAGATGTTCATTAATTATTTTTCTTTTTTACGACGTATAGCCCTCTATGTAGAATATCATTGATTCAAGGAAACAGACACGTTAAAAACAGACCTATTTGTAGATCTATTCAGGAGCAAACAGCACTATGACAGCAAAAACATTAAATCTCTATATGATAGTCGACATTCATTATCTCTGTTAATGAAAAATATGGATATTGGTAAACATTCAGTATGTATTTCAACTTGTATGCATTTGCAAGTGAGGCAAGGCAATTTAAAACATCTTTCAGTGCTGATTACTCCAAAGAAGTAAATTTAAGAAGGAATTTTAAAAAATTAGAAGTTAAATTTTTAGAAATTTAACAACAAATCAGTTAAACAAGAAAACCAATTTCAACTGAAAATATAATGATGTAATCTCACTCCTCAATTTTTTACCCACCGATTTCTACATTTTTTATAAAAGTTTAAAGCCTGGATTTAACACTGGCTATCGACAAAGTGATGACGACCAGTAAAGCATGTTGGTAGTTTCTTCTGTTTATCATGCGAAAGTTCTCCGCTTAGATTTAAAATACTTATTTATATTACATGATATTCTTATCTTACTTTTTGTAACTTTTGTGCATTTCAACAGTGATTCCCTCATTTACAAACACTAAGATACTTTTAATAAATGAATATCAATCGTTATATAAAATAAATTAAATTTATGTTCTGAAACAACACCGGTAGTCCATTTAAATTAATAATATTTGAAATAATAGTTATAATTTGAAAGGATATTCATTAATTTTTAACTGGAAATAAGTGAAAAAGAACAAACATCTCAAAGAAATAATTGTTTATAAGTAGATTTTCTCACAGTATTAGAATCGCAGTATTTAATTGTGTATCGAAATAAACTGATTTTTACTATAAAATAGTAAATAATTAAATCATACACATCGTACATAATGTATGAATGTGTTCAAGTTTGAAATTACATTAGATGTGTATTAAAACCGAACGACTTTTAATTAAATAACAGAATACACGCACAGAAGTGTTCATTTCCGTGTTGACGTTTTGTTTCCGAACCGGCGATGTCGCAGCAATGCTGTCGACTTAATAACCTCATTATTGTCACACACACACATCTACACACCGGCGTCCATAAAACCGAGAGCTTTATGTGGAAGGGGGGACGGATGTTACACGATCATGTAATGACTCGTCGTTAGTTTTATAACGTGATTATTTCACAAAACTCGATCAGTTACGGCAGTGACGTGCACAGTTTTGACAAAAAAAAAGTAAACATTGTTTCCGGTATAATGTTACCTGCATGTTGACACTACAATTTCATCATTTACACGATCGTTAAATATCTATTCGCGTTGTACATATTTTCGAACAGAATCGATGTTAACAGCAATCGGTGTAACATTTAAAAGTCGGATCGGTAGACAAGTTCTGTCATTTTTTTATTTTTTTTTTGGGGCGGGGGTAGCGTACGTGAGATTATCAGCAATGGATTTGTATTTGTACTTTAATTGTAGGTCTTCAATCGTCATGGATTTTGTATCTTTCTAATCTATTCATTTTTATTATTCATTCAGCAATATATCAGTTACTCTTACTTTTTATTGTATATATATATATATATATATATATATATATATATATATATATATATATATATATATAAATTATATGCTCATTACTAATAGAGACCCAATAATCATAATTCATAAAACAACTTTATAATTGAATCAGGAATTTTTGAACAATGAGCTCACAGAAATATTAAGCACAAAGTCGAACCGTATTTTATAGAAAATATTAAAGACTTTTTTCTCAGATCCTTATCGTGTCACACACTCTCTGGTTGCGCACTTAAAATAAAATAACATAATTTATGACACAGGACAGTATATTAACGCTCTAAAATCGAAATAAAACACGAATTTTCTTTTTTTTGCACGAATTAACGGTGTTTTTGATCAGCCTACGGTAAAAAAGAAAATTTTTAAGCTGTATGGTGGCCGTCCCTAGGGGAAGAAAGTTCCCTGACAACAGCCAGAGTCAAAATTGTTTCAACTTAACTGGGATGTTTTACTGAATCTACCATTGAATTGATTAAACTTATATCTGAATTTACAAATAAATTATTTTAGAAACACTAAAAAAAACGGGACGAATATATGTTACAACCTGATATATATATATATATATATATATATATATATATATATAATCATCGTTTAGTTAATAGTTTATACATTGCGATGCTCTGATAATTTTATTCTTTTCAAAGAATAATATCAGGGCAACGTGTCAAAGCAATTATATATTCTAAGATAATGAAAATTGGAATTTAATCTCTAGAATGATAAAAGTAAATATATTTTCTAGTCATTTTAAATTATGCGCAAACAAGTAGTTAAAATAAATTTTTAACTATGCAGCATTTATAACAAATCCATTTAAAGTACTTTAGAAGAACATTCAGATTTATTTTCATTATTCTTGTCTGTCATTTTGAACAGATAAAAGGAGGTGGGGTGTTTTTTTTTTATTTTAAAGCGCTTGATAGGCAATTATAAAGACGTTTGATTATATATATATATATATATATATATATATATTTATATAATAATTGTACACATGTTCTGAATATGAATAATGGTATCGGTAATCTTGAGGTTTGAAAACTCGACTCGCAAACCAAACGAACACCCTTCACCGTGAGCTTTCCTTCAAGCCATGAATAGCTGGAGGTAGTAAGCTTATAAGCATGAAGCTTACAGCAAACACTATTATATCAAATGTATTTTTTGTTGTCTCTGAGATTAAGCTCATCATGAAAGCTTGCGAAAGCTCATGAAATCTGCTGCCCTTGTTTGTTTGTGTGCAATGTTTATCTTTGGAGCTTTTTTTTCGTTCGGCGTATCTCTTCGAGGTAATTTAATATTTTGTTATTTTCGTTGTATGATTCCGTGTACTCGCTGTTTACATTTTAATTAAAACGTGTGGAATGCTTTCGGAAAACTGGCTTATTTTATTTTTCGTACGTTCTGAGTCATTAGGTTTCGTTGAACGATTGTTAGGAGGACGGTTTAGAGACGGAGATGTAAATGTTGGTGATGTATGCCATAGTTGTTGTTCGAGATTTATTTTAATGCGTTCAAGTTGGAAAAAATAGACACGCTCTTTCATCAGACTTTGTATGCGAACGAAACTTTTTTTTATCAAGTTTCGTTATGACTTTTTTTATTCTATTATGTAGATGTGAATATATAACATTTATAAAAATAAAACTGTAATAAATATTTGTCACTAGAAATGTTTTTTCCTCGCAATACTTCATTTTTAAAAAAATAAACATTGATTTTTTAAAAAAAATATAAATATATATTAATTTTCAGCTAGCTATTAATATTGTGCCTCAGTTTTTGAATATTATCTCAATATTCGTTTCACAGGAAGGAATAATTAAAGTAACAAAATATTACAAGAATTATACAACGAATATTTAATCTTTTAGAGCTGGGGAGGGGGAAATATTTGAAAACTAAAAATGTTTTTTCCTCGCAATACTTCATTTTTTAAAAAATAAACATTGATTTTTTAAAAAAAATAAATAAACATTATTTTTCAGCTATCTATTAATATTCTGCCTCAATTCTTAAATATTATCTCAATATTCATTTCAAAGAAAAGAGTAATTAAGGTAAAAAAATATTACAAGAATTACACAACGACTATTTAACCTTTTAGAGCCGGGGAGGAGAAAAAGGTGCTTAAAATTTTTAACAAACACTTTTCGATTAACTGAAAATTCTTTTGTCTCAAACAAAATCAAAATTGTAAATTTATCGGTTACAAGAAAAAATATAATAATTCAAATCATCCATTAGAAATTTTACATCTATCCGAAAATCGTTGAAAATATTCGAAAAAGCAAATATTTTGATTGGAAACATATAATTGGAACCGAAAAAAATTAATTACAATTGAAAATTTACAGAAATGTCATTAGTGTTGAATGTGAAAAATTTTTGAAACAATCAAACGGTTTCAAATCGGTCACATTTTTTACCTGGATGTAGAGTCTCAACATTTTTTATACGCTTTCCTCCAATGATGAACTTTTAGGAAAAAAAATATTGTTCAACTCAATTTTCAAGTTTACAATTTTTACAGATTTTCAAATGAAAAAACAGCGATTTTTCTGATTTTTGCACGGATATATTTTTTGTTAATGTAAGAAAGAGTTATAAATTTAGTTTCATTAGAAAAAGATTAGTGATATTTAAATATTTCATCCAAAAGATAATGTTCTGAGACCACAGTTTATTTGGAAAATATCAATGGATTCCAAGATCCAGGCTCGGGTACAAACGATTAAATAAATAATAATAGATAATGTTTGAAATCCCAACACGATACTTTTCAGTGTAAAAACCAGTCTATAAAAATATCAAACAGCAATTTAAATCCAAAAAAAAAACATTTTTGTCTTACTTAACGTTAATTTCGTGCCATTGATAAAACTCGAATGAAAAACTTTCAATGATAGAAGAAAGTACTGTATAATAAAAATATTAATTAAGAATTTAATTTCAAACTTTGTTTACATTAAAGTCCGTCTGCATTGAAAAGTTATCACCTTGTTGGCCTTTTTGTTTTAATTAAGTTAATTTTCATGTTTTTGAATCAGGCGTAATATCGAAAGAAGTTTGTATTAAGAGAGTTTCACTCATATATATATATATATATATATATATATATATATGTTGATTCATTAGAAAAAAGAAGAGTTATTACGAAATTTTTCAAAGAAAACAGCGCAACGGTACAGAGATTCATTAAAGAAGTAAGTTGAATCATTAACGCCCTACCTGTTAATTATTGAAACATTCCCCGAAGACTTATTTGCACAGCGAACGAAATTGTACGACCAGCGTCTGAGGATCTGAAATATAAAAAAAATATATGTATTTATACGTAAAATCTGTAGAAATTAAAGATGTAACAGGATAACGAGCTTTATTTACATTTTCTTGTACGGATTTACAGAATTTTCACTTTTTAAATCTCATATTTATTATCTTATTTTCTTTACAAAAGAATTTTTTCATATCATTATACATATATATATATATATATATATATATATATATATATATATATATATATATGTTGAAATTTTAAATAAAGCTCGAAATGAATTTGATAAAATGGTGATAAATTTTACATTTATTCTCAGAAAGCAGTCAGAGTTCGTAAACAATTCGAGAGCTCACACAAAGTTAGGCGTTTATCATCCAATAGTTCTGGACCACTTAAAACAGCTAGGAAAATCAAAAAAGAGAATTTGGAGGTCATTACCCGCAATTATTTTTCAACCAACCAAATATTTTTTTTTAAAAAAAAACAAGAAAATCAATGGTCTGTTTTTACAAATGAATTATTAGCTCGTTTCATAAACCACAAAAATAGTTTCTGATTGAGAATGTTCAATAAATGACTATTAATCATGTTATATTCTCTCTTATTTATATTTCAATTGAAAATTCCATCACCTTCAAAATATCAAGGTATGTAAAAGTCTTTCATAAAATATATAAAAAGATTTTAATCCATTTTGAGATCATGAAAATGTCTGTATTGGCACCGAAATAGGCATATACCAAAATCAAAATGTTCAATAATTATTTATTGATCATCTTTGACCAGAAAAAAAATTTAGTTTGCTGGATGAAGGGATAATTCTTTAGTGGGTATGAAAAATCCACTTTAAAATGATTTTTACATGAAAACGATGAAATGATATTTGAATTTAAAAAAATTAAGGTTAGAATTCAGAATACAAAAACCGTAATTATTTTCTTACCAATTTTATGAAAAAACAATAAATTGGATTCAGATCGATACATACAGAAACTTTATTATTCTAAGACCAAGCCTTATCCAGATCAAATTTACTAATAAACAGAATACCGAAAGAATCTAAAACTTGAACAAACCAACATGTTTACTTTATAAAATCAAAGTCTTACCCAATAATATAAATTTACTTCAAACAAATTCTGACAATCCGATTCAATGTTCTCCACATAATCCGAATTAAACGAAACAGCAACAGTCCGTCCAGTCCGAAGAACGTTCATTCGCAAACCAAATGTGAACCGATCGAATCACATCAAATAGTGCACTGGAACTGTTTGCATGATCTCGCAGATTTTAAATAAAATAGTCATAGGTCTGTGGTCTTATACGTGAAAGATTTACGTTCGATATCCACCCGAAACATAATAGGAAAAGTCATCTCTACAACCATTCGTTTTGTATTATGTATGACGGGTTTGTGTGCGTATCCTCTTTCGTAAATTGGTTACAAGGACATTGAGTTGGGTAATAGGGTCAGATTATATTTATTCACCGATTATGTTTACACATATTCTGAATGAATATCAATAGAGTTCGCTTCGCGTATCAGCCATAAAATATTTTGTCATCCAATTATTTATCTTATGAATTCATATTTCCTGTATATATATATATATATATATATATATATATATATATATATATAAATAATATGACCTCTATATAAATCGTTACTGTGATCATAACTTCAAATCTTTACATGGATTAATTCTGAATTATCGAAATGTCAATAACGATTTAAGAATGATTTATTGTTTGTTTCCATTAAAGCAAATAGATTTACAAAACTATTGATCACAGATATTTCTTAAAATAGTAACAAAATGTTTTTATTATGAAACAATCATTATAAAAATCTGTGACGATATATAGGTGGTTCAATTTAGGCTTCCACATGGAAGTGTTAAAAATTGCAAAGACTAACAAAAAATCATTTTATTTCTTAATACATTTATGTGAAAGAATAAAATGAAAAAATAATAATTGAAAACGTAAAATTTGTTGTTGTGTTTCTAAATTTCTATCGTTAAAAATATTTATCTGACTTTTAAATCGCTTCTAACTAGTCAGTAATTAAATTTATAAAAAGGAATGGGTGTTAGTACTTTTGAAATATATGTATATGTAAATACATGTGTGTATATATATATATATATATATGTGTATATGTATATATATATATATATATATATATATACTTTTAAATAATAATACAAAGTTAAAAGTGAGATCTGCTTAGCAATTAACTAACTTATTATCCTGCTTTTGAAAAAAAAATATTTTTAACATAATTGAATCAAAAATCACTTAATTAAAAATTTTTCAAAATGTTATTTATTATTACTGGCTTATTTCTAGAACAAGTTGTTTTTTCTTGATTCTCTCTCCTTTCCCAGTATATTGAGTTTTTTTTTTCGGTTTTAACACCATTTATGAATATAAACAAATTAATTTAATAATTTCACGTTCTTGGACAATAGTTAATTGACTGTTAATCACTTGTGTTCCAAAACTTCTATCGTTAAAAATTTTTATCGGCTTTTAAGTGGCTTCTAGCAATTCAGTAATTAAAATTTTAAATAGGAATGCATGTTAGTTCTTTTGATATATATATATATATATATATATATATATATATATATATATATATATAAACACTATTGAATAATAACACAAAGATAAACTTAAAACTGCTTACGAATTAACTAACTTATTGTCCTGCTTTGGAAAAAATTCTTTTTAACATAAATTGAATCAAAAATCACTTAATTTAAAAATTTTGTATAACTTTATCTATTATTACTGGCTTATTTCTATACCACTTTATTTTTTCTGTATTCTCTCTCTCTTTCCCCAGTTTATTGAGTTTTTTCCGTTTTAACAACATTTATGAATATAAATAAATCAATTTAATAATTTCATGTTCTTGAATAATAGTTAATTGACTTTTAATCAATAGTGTATCAAAATTTTTATCGTTAAAAATATTTATTTGATTTTTAAGTTTTGACTTTTATGTATATACATACACTTCTAACTATTCAGTAATTAAATTTTTAAATAGGAATGCATGTTAGTTCTTTTGAAATATATATATATATATATATATATATATATATATATATATATATACTGTTAAATAATAACACAAAGCTAAGAAATGTGTACACATTTTAAGACAATTCGATTACTAAAAAACAATATGCGTTATCCGCACGTCACGTTATTCGATTCGTGGTATCACGGAAAATACTTTAGCGGTCATAAAATTAAACGCAATATCATAATTCATTTATCACGTACATACATACTGAAACGCTGTCGACACTAAACGCGTTCGAAACGTTGTTATTACACCGAACCGGTCGGTCTCGTCGACAGACAACCATCGTTACGAAGACGTACACAACAACGAGGCTACTCAATAATAGAAGAAAACAAGCCCTGTCCGTTATTGTGAATGTCTGGATGCTCGGCACGGGGCTTAAACCTCACGAAAGCTTTTTATGAGATTTTTATGACTGCCGCCGCGAAGTGCAGTATCCTATATATTTTTCGAGCTTTCACTTTTTGTATCCGTCTTGTTCGGGACGCCACAACCCGTACGACGCACGCCCGCTCACCCGCCCGCCCACCGTTTCGACGCGTTCTCTACGCGGAATTGGTTTACTTTTTAAATTATTAAAATGTTAACAATGGATCGTTCCTTTATCGGCTTTGCTCTCGAATTCCGTACGATATATTTGGATGATGATTTTTTTCCCCTCGGTCGAATCAGTTTTACCTAAAAGCTTTCTCTTATTGTAGGAATATTTTATTATTCCGAACATACAACCCTATATATATATATATATATATGAATAAGAATAAAACATATTTTTTTGTATCAAAAAAACTATACACAAACAAATAACAACTACAAGCACATCTTTTTATTCATTTAAGAAAAATTACAAAAAAATATTGTAAATCAGTTATGTTTAATTTCAAAGTACTTTAAAATAGACGAATTCAAATCAAAAAAAAATAAACTGGTTTACACTTTACTAAATCTTATAAAATATATTATCAAAATTATAGAATCAAGGAAAAAGAAATTGGTCTAGAAATAAGACAGTAATAATAAATAAAATTTTGAAAGATTTTTAATTAAGTGATTTTTGATTGAATGTGTGTTAAAAATATTTTTTTCAAAAGCAAGATAATAAGTTAGCTAATTGCTAAGCAGATCTGACATTTAGCTTTGTGTTATTATTCTGTCCGTTTTCAGTCGAAAGTCAACAATTGCGGTGCCCATCGCGCACACAGCTTTTTCATGTGAAATTTTTCGTACAGGATATCGTGCATTCGTTCAGTTGATGTGCGTATAGTCTCAAAAATCTCGTGTATGTTCACTCAGCGGTCTTCCATGACGAAACCGTGGATTCTTTCAACGATATCCGTCGTGGTGATCTCAATTGAACGTCCAGAGCGCGCTTCATCTTCAGTGCATGTTCGGCCAAGTTTAAACTCATTTATCCATAAATAAACGTCTTCAACGCTGATGAAGATTCCTCATAAACTACAGGATGATTTCGTGGAAATCTCAAACAAAAAAAAACAGTGGCTATCGCCTTCTCATCCGACAAAACGGTCTTCGCCTTCATCGGCGCATTTTCACCAGTCGTTGTCCACTGCTTTGACTCAGGTGTGTAGTGATGGATCCATATTAAATCCACGAATCGACGCACAAAGGCCTGCTTGTTTTTTTACATTTTTTCAGAAACTGCTACAATGCTCACTTCAAACATCTGTAGAACGTTAAAAACGCGTCGCTTCTTGAAAAGTGTCGCTAGTTTGAAATGTGACACTTGATACCTGTGACGTTACCAAACGAATGGTGGTATCACATCATAGAAATTTACTAAATTTATCATACGAGCCACGTATGTATATATATATATATATATATATATATATATATATATATATATATATATATATATATATGTACCAAGAATATTCTACAGAAATTCAATTCAAATATCTGTAGATTTTATTACTCGAACATGGATTGATTTCGTTTTTTATACGTCTGGGAATAAGTTCTTCACATACGAATCCAGCTTCATTAAAACGACATCTCATTTAAAATAATATGACACCTTATTTGTGCGACTTACGTGCGCGATTTTCCATTTCCGGTAACAAGAGGGAAGATGCGCACAAGAGCTGGTTTTTTTTTCTAATGTAAGTTTTCGAATCAAACGTTCGCTCACTGCTCAGGTTTCGACTTGTTCTTCTTTTTTTCATTTATTAAAATAAGATTTTAAGGTATTGAATTACATGAGTTTCAAGGAATCTCTCTTGCTTACTGCTTGTCAGTTACATGAAAATAGCGCTTTTCGATTGAATTATGTGTGGAAATTTCAATTGGAAAAATTATTAATATATATATATATATGAAAATGAAATAAACTGGTACATAGTAAATCAATTACAACATAATACTGTTAAATGTATTTTATAAACATGATTACTGACTGCATTTTATTTTGTTGTCGCGGTTAATCTGCTGTAAAAAATATTGATGCAATTGATCTTTGCAGTTCTGGCATTAATGGTAAATATGATTTTAATTGACATTTACGATTTCAAATGATGCGTACATTGTTTAATTATACTGTTCAAACTCATTGTTCAAATGTAATACGGATCGTCATATCAATTTGTGTTTTTAAAACGTTCGTTCTGTCACTGACATCAAACACAATATTAATATTTTACAGTTTTACATTTTACACTCTAATGTTTAACGATTCATTTTATGTGGCTGCATAGAGATTTCAAATTGCGGTTGTAAAATATTTATATATTATTTAATACAGTTTTATTAATAATATAAAATTGCAGATTTACTGGTTAGATTTTTAATAGTTTTCGTTATTTTTTTATTTCAATAAAAATATCAATCATATTAGATTTATGAATACAGTGTGGGGTAAAAGGAACAAAGAGGTTCGAATAATTAAAATTTTTTTATTTAAATGTTTTTTATATTCTTTTCAGAATTTTATAAATAAAACTTGCAGAATTTATCATGGAAAGGTACACGACAGGACAACGTACTACAATAATTATTAATTATATTCCAACAGGACCATCTAAATCGATCATTAATCGTCTGGTTGCACGTTTTTGGACACAGTGAATAACCACCTAGGAAAATGAAATACATCGTTCGGATCTCACTGAAGAAAATATTTAATGTGTACAGGAGAGTATTGAGCAAAGGCCTGAAACATCAACCAGAAGATTATCAACACAACTTGGAATATCTCGAAGGTTCTTTCAATTTCGGACACTTTAAAAATGTTCCCATAGAAAAGGTAGCTGAAACTGACAGGTTATCAGGATCGTCTTGATTCTGCAATCCGTTTTCGCCAAGAAGAAGAAGAAAATAATGAATGTGTTCACAATTCGATTACACGGGATGCATCTCATTTCCACTTAAATGGCTTCGATAGCAGATAAATCCGTAGAATATTGGCTACAGAGGATCCAAGATCACTTCATCACCGACAATTACACCCACTTAAATGTACTGTTTGGTGCGGAATAACGTCCAAAAAGATTATAAGCAATTATTTTTACTAAAACGAAGACCATACTGCTGTTACCATACATGGAGCTCGATATATTTTTTTTGAGGCTAGTTCTTGATAATCATCCACAAATTTGATTCCAACAAGATGGAGCCACAGCGCACACCGAAATATAAGTTATGGTACATTTACTGGACATTTTTAGCGAATGCATCATTTCAAGAAATAACGATTTTAATTGGCCTGATTTGAGCCCTCACGATTATTTTATTTGGAGCTATTGAAAAGAATGTATATATATATATATATATATATATATATATCAGTAATCCGAAAACAATCCTGCAGATAAAAAACAATATTTGTGAAGAAGTTTGAACGTTGTGTCCATAAATAAAGTCTTAAACTCAGTGGACCGGGTGTTTTTATTTGCAAATATGATTCTTTCTGTTGCTCACAGAAAGATGATATTCCGTACTATCCTCTGTTTGGCGTTAGTGTCACTAATGAATTTAAAAAAAAAATGATAGAAACCGCAAATATTTCTTTAATTCACTGTTTTATTTCAAAAATCAATCTCGACTCTGCTACGCATGCGTTGTTCAATAAATGTCAGTTTACTGATCGTCAATCATTTATTGTGAGGAAGTAGAATGTTTTTAATTATATTTCTTTATTTTCTTGTAATACACTTGCTCTGTTGATATTAATGGATGGTGTGAGGTTTGACTTTGATTAAAAATCGTATTCCTTCATAAACAGTAATTTTTATGAAAAATATTAGCGGTAAACTGTGTTTACTGCACCTCCTACACGGAGAGTTTTAAAATGTCACCGGGGTGGGATAGTTAATTTCTGTTTTTTGTCAGGGCGGAGAGATAGCAATCGGGCAATGAAATTCCCTCCGGGGGTCGGCGAGCGTAACGAGCAGGAGGCGGACCCCCTAGCTTTCATAAAAATAGAACGAATAATAAACATGTGTTCATTTCAAATACGGAAATTCCTATACATCAATATTTATTTTTATATTTTGATATCTCTTTCTTGGAAGCTTCATTTAAAAATATATTTCCCCGAAGTACACACAGTTTCCTGTTTCAGGCCGTGAATGAACTTTTATTAAAAGCGAGAAAAAAACACATCAGATACAATCAAGGATCGTTATTAATTTTCACATCTGGATGGAAAAATAAACACATTCAACTGTCAGTTCTTTCGTTCCGGTTAATAAACTGTTTTAAAATCGAGTTAAAATCTATAGTGAATTAAGATTAATATTGAGTAACGTTTATTATTTTAGTTGGATGTTGATTAAACTTCACGATTAGTATTAATTTCGCTATCTCGTTTGTTTTAATTTATGCATTTTATCATTAAGTCATTAATTAAAGTCGGTTGATTGTGTTGCGGGCATAACAAAGTTATCTTTTCTATTAAATCGGTTGTATAACTTTTACTCGTTGTACCTAAAACCGTACAGGCAGGAGAGATGCAAGAAATACGAGGTTTGTGTGTACGCTTATTGGTGTAGGCGGTACAGGGACGCGGAAATAATTAGTCCAGCATCTAAATGTGTACAGAAACGGTGGGGATGCAGCGTCGGCAGAACGGGGACGAGCGTGCGGAACAGAGAATATATGAAGCACTGGGTCGACGCGCGCGGATGTTCCTGTCGGGCCCATTCAATGAAATAATCTCCCGCTGTTGCTAACGACGCTCCGTTGTGTCTCGAATATATTTTTGTCTTATTATGTTTCTTGACATGCTGCACAAATATTAATTAGATTTTCTTGATAATATTTTTCTGCGAAATTTCATATACCGGCTGGTTAATATTAGTCCACCGGACTCGACACTGTGTACCGTTGAAACAATGGGAGCAATTTGAGCGTACGGTTTTTTTTTAGAAAAAATTTTTTTGCGTTTCACAGCGTGTCCGTACGTCCGTCGTACGTTTCGAATGTCAACAATCGAGGGAACCAGTGGCGTTTCTAATTAAAATACCTTTGATGAATGAAAACATTCAGACGTGAACGGTATTTATTCTTTTGAAATTATCAGTTTCCCCATGAATATTCATGTATAACTTGTAATTTTATACACTCTTTCACTGTTTCATCTAACAATTAAATAAAAAAAAACAGACCCGTGGCTGTATAGAGGAAAAACACAGACTGCGACATGAGTAACAAGATTAAAAAGTTCTTGTAATCACATAGTAGCGCCACTAATAAGCATCTGTTTCTATTAAAATAGTTTTTTTATTATAAAACTATTCACTTCTCATAGAAAGCATACCTATATCTGACATTATTTCATTTAAATACACTGTGAATCATATAGAAATTTCATAAATGAATCATTTTTTCACATCACAAATCAAAAAATCATTATTGATCATTTTTCATTCTTGTCTATGAGCATTTTAATAAATATTCCGATTTCCTGGCTGAATTGTGAGATAAGATCCTGTCCGTGATCAAGAAAATATTCCAGCGTTTAGAGAAAAATCCGAATTCACAAGACTGTCAAAATATTCGAGTACTAGTGCTCAGAAATTATTGAAGAATAGTGTAAGGATGTTTCAGTTATAAAAAAGAATTATATATATATATATATATATATAGAGAGAGAGAGAGAGAGAGAGAGAGGAGTGAGAGGATAAAATTAAGTGATACATTGTTAGTTATTCATGACTATTTAGTTAACGTGCAGTAGTGGTCCGGTGAACATCGAGCTTTCGCTATGAAATCACTTTACGAAAATTACGAGTCTGCTACAACTGTACAACGGTTATTTTGCAATCATTGTACGTTCTATGTCATCAACAGATACAAACCGCTCATACCACCAACTTGTCAGTTTAGAAATTTAAGGAAACCGATTTCACATTGAATTCGAAGCATTAACGATCCTGAAGAACAGTAAAAACTTCAGAAAACATTGACTGTGTTCGAGTTGATGTAGACAAAGAGTAGACAACAGTCTTCATCCAGTGAACAATAATCTGCATTGAGCGTTAGTCGCACATCGGTACGTCGTTAAATGTTACATAAATATTAAATTTTTCATCAGTACAAAATTCAAATCATCCAGAAGTTGGAAGATATTGATTTGCCTGCTCATGCGTTTTTTTTCCTAGCTCGCTTGGATGAAGATGAAAACATGACTCAGAATTTATTCATGTCAGATGAAGCGTATTTTCATTTAAACGGCTAAGTGAACAAGCAGAAAAGTCGATATTCGAGTGCTGAAAACCCATTCAAATCACATCAAGAACAGCTGCATTATCCACAAGTTACTATATGGTGCATCCTTTCATCTTTTGAAATTATAGGGCGATTCTACTTCGAAGACGACAACGAAAATGCCATAAACGTTAACGCATCCTGTTAC
Source organism: Acanthacorydalis orientalis (assembly GCA_034766995.1). NCBI lineage: Eukaryota > Metazoa > Arthropoda > Insecta > Megaloptera > Corydalidae > Acanthacorydalis > Acanthacorydalis orientalis. The sequence continues at coordinate 49,525,439 of CM068316.1, forward strand.
ACTAATATGATTACAATGTTTTTGACACAACAATTAATTAGATTTTCACAAATTACATGGTTCCAGCAAGATGGAGCCACAAATCGTACCACTAGTGTCCATGGATTTTGTAAGACCGCTCTTTCCGAACCAAAACATTTCCAAAAATGAAGATGTTGCCTGGCCAACACGGTACCCACATTTGACGGCATATAATTATTTTCTTTTGGGTTATCTAAATAGTAAAGTGTATATACTGATCAACCACACACTATCCATAAACTTAAATTAAAAATCTAAGAAGGGGTGATCATTTAGGAAAGAAATGTTTTTTTTATTTAGTATTTTAGTTCAATTCAATACTAAAATACGATTGAACTAAAATACTAAATGGGGGATAACATGACTGTTCTTAACCCCTTCGCCCATTTTTAATACTTTCATATGGAAGCCTAAATTTAAATATCATATATATATATATATATATATATATGTATATATATATACATGTATATATATATATATATATATATATATATATATATATGTATAGGATGATTTAATTTAGGCTTCCACATGAAAGAATTAAAAGGGGATCCAGGGGTTAAGAAAATTCATGCTATTTTTTATTTAGTATTTTAGTTCAATTCATTACTAAAATACAACTGAACTAAAATACCAAATGGGGGATAACATGACCATTCTTAACTTCTGCACCCCTTTTGAATACTTTCATGTGGAAGCCTAAATTGAGTAATCATGTATACATACATATATACATACATATATATATATATATATATATATATATATATATAAGCTAAAACAAAACTAAATATAATAACTACTAAACTGAACAAATGATCAAAATATGTTAATATCAACTAATAAAATGATGACTGTAAACAACATTTTACAAAATACTGAAAGATTTATCTGAAAATAATATAGAAAACACTATACTGTTTCGGTTTATTTTACTTTAAAATAACTTACAACAGTATTTTTTACTGTTTGATTAAACTGTCAGAAGTAAAACTAAATATCTTATAAATATGAAAATATTTATAAGCGTATATCTGTATATATATATATATATATATATATATATATATATACAGGATAATTCATCATGATTGAATTTACACTATGTACAGAACAGAGAAGTGGTTCGAGCTATACACACACACATAAACACACACACACACACACAGACATTCTGTGCTACAACAACGTGGAAGTTGTCTGGCTACTGGCGCCGGTACATTATTTACTTTTCAATAGCGCATAGAACACTTTTTCTACACGTTCTATAGAAATTACCCGCACAACGCTTTAAACGAAGCTATTATAACGTCTTTATACAAGTCATATATATCGGATTACAGGCCGTTGTTACGTTACAATCTTTAACGGCCATTGTAACGACCTAATTATCGATTGTACTAAACGAGCAGATATCGTTGTATTACTCGACGATGAGAAAAAAAGAACAGATTGACCGTTTCGTTTTGAAACTTTGTTGTGATTTTGTATAGTTCGTTCGTGGCGATATCTCACGATTGATCGTTGTTTAGAGATGCATTCTCGACTTTATATGATTGGAGTTCAATTTAAGTGGATGAAAATGTGTGTGTTTTTTTTTTGTTCGTCTATGCTTCTCAATTTATTCATATTTAATTTAAACGATTATAAATATTTCTTCAGAATGTATATTGAAATAATTTGTTAAGTTTTTGGAAACATAAATTAATTGAAATAATATTCGTATATTTGAATCAAATTGGCATTAAAGTATTGAAATGGTTCAATGATGTTACTAATTTCCAAGGATTGAAACCGAATCAAAATAACATTTTGGTCTCGGTTTTTAAAAATATACATTGGATCACTAACTAAGAAAAAACAGTAATTAATAATAATAATTAACTTCATGTTATTTATAAATAAAAAATAATGGAATTATTCATTAATCTTTATAAAAAAAAAAAACAAAATAAATTTCAGAATTACATATTTTAGAAAATATATTATTTATTATTTTTTCATTTTACAGATTTCTAGAATTTTTTTAAAATACTTAAAAGCTATTGAAATGTTGACAAACCATATAAAACCATAAACCATTTGTTCTGATTTAATATATTGAGTCTACCACTAAGATTGAGTCGAAACTAAGATTTTCCAAGACTTTCTTCCATACTTTAATTTAGATAAATGTTTTTGAAAACGTTTCTCTTTGGATTTTTCAATCCGTTCACTTTCCAGGCAGACATTGTGTAACTTGAGAATGTCCTAAAACTTGGAATTCAGAAACTTGTGACTTCTGTATTATAAAAACATTGGAAAATCACAGATTTTCGACACGAACGATTTCTACAAACACAAAATATCTTTTTCAACTTTCAAAGAGTTGACTTCACTATGTATTTTTCAACTATATGTGCTTGTTACTCAAGATTATTACTAATATAAAATATGAACCGTTTTCACCATTCATTTTATGAGCTTATTTATGGCCAAACATTTACTTGTGGCACAGCAAAATTAGGCATTAATATCAAAAAATTCATTTTTCAACAAAAAGGAAAAAAACAAGAACAAAAATTTTGATACGGAAATTGCA